>JAXCHB010000060.1:14222500-14770000 GCA_036926305.1 Uropetala carovei | reverse complement strand
GCCTCCAAGCACTCGGAGTGTCGTCGTACGGTCAGTTCTACAGAACAGAATTGTTTACTCCCAATTTTTTTATAGATATGGTAGCTTTTCTTTCTTTATTGGTTGTATTTTATAATATTGAGCTTAGAGTATATAAGTACACTTAATATCGCATATAAGGCTGACACGACGATGAATTCCGTCGAATTAAACTTTAATAAAAACTCACAAATATGAGACTTACTTCGCGTCTACTATTTTGTAAATTATTGTACATGTGATAACAATTTACCCGGAAATAAATAGTAATCTAAATTTTATTCGTTGAATCGTACCCTTACGAAAAGTTGTCTTGTTGGCAAAACGTCGGGAGGAATATAGAAAAAGCCTAGAACGCATGCAAAGATTCTTCTTCGACATTAAGTCAAGAGAATGGAAAACTCTCCTTCGGAGGATGTAGTATCGGTATGGCTCCTAGAAATGTAAATTTTATGAGAATTTATTAGTAAAAGTACTAAAGAGAGATCTGGCGATAGGAACTCATATTCATACTAATTGTAAGATCTACTCTCCTGTAATCGTACTTTTGGACTGTTGCAGTGCTAAATACGCAGTTTTCAAGTTCAACTCGAATTAAGACATTCTTGTTTGATTTTCTTGATAACGGCTACTCGTATGATAAAAATGCATAGAAAAAGAAATACTCTAATTTACTAGTTCTATACCTTTTATTTGATATGAGCAATACTTTACGAGATATGACGGGAAGTTCATTTTTCGTCACCTGTAAAGTGGTACCCCTGATTGGCATACGTTATTCATTTATGTGAATTTCTTATTATCTTTGATTGTAAGCCTTTAATATCAAATTTCATGAAAATCCGTTATGTAGAAGCCGAGAACGAGCGTGCGGACGGACGGACAGACAGACGGGCGGACAGACCGACGACAATAGGCGCTTACACTGGAAGTGAAACGCGCGTAAAAACCATGACATTTAGTGATGAAAAATCGACACTTATCGACGGAAATTTTCGTCGAACATTTAATTTTTACATATTCTTTGTTTCTCGACCTTAATCCAATCATACCATACATGCGGGTAATTACTATCAATTAATTAACACAAATTTCCAGTAAATATCCTTAGTGTTATCGTTATTAGTTGTATTACCTTGTGACAAGTCTGAATGAACTAAATCTCGAACACGAACTTAAACAACTTTCACTTATGGGATAACACAGCCCCTAAAAATCTACAATCTTGCCAAATTTTAAGTCTCTAGCTCATCTGGAATCGCTTTACAGTCTTTAACCTAGTATGGGGCAAAACAGCCCCTTTAAAATTGAAAGTTTTATGATATATAATATCATCAATAGATTGTGATCTAAAAGTAGCCCCGGAAAATTGGAATACATACAATATCAGATTTTATCCATCGGTTGTAACCGAAAACCTCGAATCGTGCCACATTTCAAATATGTAGCTCATATGGGACTGCCTCATAAGTTTTCTCCTCCTATAGGGCAATAATGGGACAAAACCGCCCCAAAAATGGGGATTATATCAATATCGGATTTCTTTCATTGGTCGCCGTAGTTTAATATTAATGGCATTATAATATAAGCCTCTGATTCCCGCTAGCGATAGTTTACCCGGCGTTTCCCGCGACCCAGAAGTGTAAAAATGACCTAATTAAAAAACTACGAAAATCTATATTAATTTATTTTTATTGTTTACAGTAATTAATTTTTGAAACATCTGCAATTTTTATTCGCATAGAACTTCAGGATAAACAATATTGTTCATTTTTTCATTTGGGGCCGAAACTAATTTATGGAGAGAGTTTAAAAAGCGACAGCAACAAAATGAATTTTTATTCTTTTAAGCGTTCGTTCGTCCAAGTCCCAATATCTTAAGATGATTCTAAGTAATTTTAAAATGCAAATGAAAAATATGCTGCACTCGTTCCCGACGCGAAATTTCAGTTCTTTAGTTTTTATAACTGTTTATTTAATTTTTTTCGATGAAAACAATATATTTACTCTAATTCTATTCGGATTTGAATTCTGTCTTCCGGTATTTCGTCCCGAGTTCGAATCTTGACGGGAAATACTTTAAAAAGCAAATATATAAACCACTACACCGATTTACGTGTTTTCTTATAGGGCAAAAAAGGGGCCAAATTAGCCCCTCAAAATTGGAATTTAGACAGTTTTGGATATTTTCCTTCGGTTGTGACCAAAAACCTAAAATCCTACCAAATTTTAAGTTTTTGGCGCATCTAGAAGTGCCTCATCATTTGTATCCTCCTATATCCTCTCCCTCCTCCTTTATCATATTTCAGAATCATCTATATATTATAGATATATAGCTCTAGGATACAAGAAATAATTTGTTTTGACGGGTAAAATTCAGTAACATTAAAAACAATATGAGAAAGGAATAGCTTGTTTGCGCCTTACCGGAGAGTTTGAAATCCCGCGTCAACTCTCCCTGCAAATGGCGGCCGGAGAAGGGTTCAATTGGCATGTACTTGTGGGTGGTAGGGACCTGCTCCCATCAGCATTTGTAAAGAATGCAAGAGCTACTTTGGCTTTTGATTTTATACATCCTTTCACAGACCCACCTGAGATTGTTTTGTCTGGTCTCATCCATATTGTAAACATCTCTTAGATAATGTTTTTAAAATGTCATAAATCCCTTTTCGACTTCTTTCAACTGCTTCTTTGTCAACCTCGGCTGTTTCTCCGTGTCTCCTTTGTTGCATCAGTTCCCAGCGTTTGCTTAAAGCGATGCAGCCCCCCACTGCTGTACACGAAGTCTGCTATGCCCATCTGATCTTCCATTAATTTTGCCTGCTCCTTAATCACTTCATCGGTTACTGTACGTTTATTTTGCATTCATTTGCCATAACCAAATAACTATCGCATCCTCCAAATTTTCATGTTTTGCTCCCTTAATCCGTTTCACATTTACTCTTGTTTGATTCACCCACTTATCTTTTTCACTCAGAATGTCTCCAACACAGCGCCGAATTATAGGTTTTATACTTATACGATTTATTTAAAGCTTTGCCTAAGTAGTTATGGCGTTGAAACGAACTCACTTTTGACGCAAAACCGTATAATTGTAGGTTCACAGATGTGGCGTATGGCGGTTAGCGGGGGTGGCACTTTACCGAGGGTTTCTCTATGTAATCATAATGCGGAAGTTCTGTTCACAAGGATTCGTTGGCGCTGTGTGAGGGTGGCGCTGTATAGGGGGCGTTAAATCGAGGTTTGACTGTATTTATTTGTGAAAATTGTTAGTGATAAACTCTTGTGTTGTACGGAAGGGCATGGTGAAATTTTTAGTGGACCTGGGATGAAATGATAATAAAATAATTCGAAATTTCTAAATGTGGGCATGGATAATGCTGAAAATAATATCTTGATCCGTTCTTCTAGTTTGCTTTTTGTTTATTTACTTATTTTAACCCCTTTAAGTTTGAATTATTTTCGGATCGTAACAAAATATTTTATGGATTAAATATGTTGTAATACATTCACATATATGATATATAAATAATATATGCTACATAAATAAAGTAATGAAATTTTTTCACGCGATTAGTAAAGAAGATCGAAAATCACTTCTTTCAATTCAATATCCGACTATGCGGAAAAGATGTCGGTTGCGATCAGAAGCACGCATAAAAAATTGTTTTCAAATAGGTCAATATTTTGAGGTGCCCCGAGCGCAGCCGCGCAACCGACGGAGCGCCGACGAGGGGATTACTCGGCCACTGTCAGTATGCCTGCGTCTGCGTGCCCGTGCGATTGTGGACGTGTGACGCGGTGAAAATCATTAGTGTTTACCTTGTGTTTGCTGTGCTTTGGAGAAGCGTTAAAGATGGCTCACTCATCTGTCTTCACACTTCAGGGATCAGGAGCTGCAGGAATTCCTGACGATCGCCGATACTCCTGTGATCGAGGTACCGAAATTTCCGTGGCACACACACACACACGGTGTAGAGATGAGTGTAAAGCCGGTGACGGAAGCCGCCAAAGCTGTCGCTGGATCAGAGAGGAGAGATGGGTTTATTCGCGTCAAATTAGAGGCACGAAGGATCACGCCCATATTCCAGACTAAAGCAGACCACAACCCAGAGACATAGAGTGTCCATGTATGGCAGGGTGGTTGGGATGGGCACGGGCTGAACTGGAAGTGTAGCCACCTCCTCGCGGTGAGCTCTGGCTAGCCGAAATTACCGAAGAGCTGCACATTTAATATTCAATTATGCTCATTTCCGAATAGGGCTAGAAGTGGGAGATTTTCGAAAACTTTGGGGCGCTTTTGGGGCATCTCAAGATATTGATCTACGTATTTGAAAATAGTTTTTTATGCGTGCTTCCGGTCGCAACCGGCATCTTTCCAGCATAGTTGAATATTGAATTTCAAAATATAAATGATTTTAAATCATCCCTCGCGATTAGTCCAAAACAGCTTCCTGTCGTACATCATATTCCAACCATTGAATGTAAAGACCCCCCTTTCATATTTGATATTCTTTGCACTGAATAAGAAAAACTGAACAAAAGTAATTCCATGTTTTATTGATTTTATAAATGAAAGTCTGTAAAGCGATTTTGATCGGTCGGTATATCGGATGAACTTTCCACTGCAACTGAGACGCCAGAGGCACATATTTCCGTTATTTATGAATGAGTCATAGTGCTAGGTGCTAAAATAGTGCAAATGTATTACTACTAAAGTAGAATAAAGTTAACGGAAATACCCATTAGTTCGAGACACCGTCCACAGTGAAATTGCATCAATGCAGCTTGGAACATGCGGAATACATAAAGGGATTAAAATAGGACGATATTTGTTATATCGCCACGTGCCTAAGCCTCCCGGTTAATATTCCAATCGAAAGATCTTATAAATTTCTTCGTTTTCCAGGTCCTCCATCATGGCACCACAGCCGTCCACTGGGAACCCGAAGGCGGTCGAGCCGCCCTCGTTTACTTGCGCCTCGAGAGGAGCTGCGCCACCCTCACGTGGAGTAGGCCCACGTGGAGCGGCCTTCGCGGGGGCTGCGGAGGAGTCGGAGGCGGCGTGGCGGGAGTGGGCGGCGCCGGAGGAGGAGGCGGGATAGGGGTCGGCGGCGGAGGAGGAGTGGGAGGGGGTGGGGGAGGGGGAGGCGGAGGGTCTTCCTCTTCCTCCTCCTCGTCCCCCGACTACGCACTCCAAGCTGACCCCGAGGAGGCCGTCTCTCCCGGTCTCATGCTGCGCCTATCTGCAGACGGGGCCCCGGCATCCGCGCCCCCATCTCTCGACGAAGGATTCCTCGACCTCCCGGCGGTGAAAGAGGTGATGCTCGGAGGTGGGAGGGAAAGGGGGGCGGAGGCGGCGGCCGCGGCAAGGAGGTTCGGGTTGGATCGCAGACCGGGGGAGGAGACTGCTCTAGCCATCGTATACGGGGCCAACCTCAGCGACAACAGAGCCCTATTCTTCTTATGTCCGCCTACGCTGTGCGGGTGAGATATTAAGTAAAAAAAATTGTAGTCCTATCCCTGGCTCAGCCGCAAACAAAGTCATGATCGATGAACAACCTTCATTCTAACATTTATGTGGTATATAGATTATGTAACTCATCTAATTGGATGAAATATGATCTGAATTATTGTACGCGTGATTGATTTAATTTCAATGCCTCCTTACCTTAGTTTTTATTTATTTTTGTTCTTTCTCTTCCTTACAAGAAATGAATAATTCGTTCCCAATTGCATTTTGAAATCTGACCATAATGCATTAAGAAATAACGAATGCTAATTTTAATTTGATGATTTCTAAGAACAAATTTTTTCGCTTGTTTAATCTCCATTCAGTTAAATATTGACATTTTTTGCATGTCCGCAATGGTTTCAGCTTGGATAACCTTTGTTAAAGTTCTTCGATGAAATTGTTAATAATTTATAAGTTTAAAAATTCTCTAAAATATTTAAAATATAGGAAATTTAAAACATTTATGTTAAATTTTTAATAAGAAATACTGTTTTATGGTCACATTTAGGAATTAATAGGGGAATGCCATCTCACTATCATTATACCCTGTTCAATGAATTATTAAGCTTGTCTTCTCTATGATTTATCAGTTTGACTATATCCAGGGCTTGGAGTGGAGAAAAAAGTTAGTTGAACGGTTCTGAAGATAAACCCTAACCTAACTTATCGAGTACATAACAACAACTTAATATGATCAACAGTGTGAAAGATCAATAAAACTAATGCTTTTGTAGTTTATAAATATGGACAATAGCCCCTCATTTTTTTGTGGATGGCTGATTGGCAGCACTCTAAAAAGTACTAGGATTGTATAAAGTGCACTAAAAGGAAGTTAAATGGTTAAGCCCTTTCTGATCAGACATAGGATTATACCCCTATTCACTCCCTAAACATAAGTGGAAATGGTTACTTATATGTAACTGATATTAATTGAAAATTAGCTAGGCATGTTTCAGTACTAAAATCTAAAATCCATCAATTTTCCAGTAAGATTTATTTAAATACTAAAGCTATAAATATGTTATATGTTTCCATACTGATTTAATTGACATTTTTTATTGCATCTATCTCTCATAAACTTTAAAGCCAAAGCAGTTTGCTTATTTTTCTCTCATTATTTAATTATATTAATACTATATTGAAATACATGTTGGAGATTAATTCCTCATAGTTGCATACATTTATCAAGTTTTCCAGATTTTAATTTGTTTTATATTTGGTACCAAATCTTTATGCATGAATACAGAAATGGTGCTTCATTTTTAACATTTATTAACTTCAGTCACACATTAAACTGAACAAGTTGAATTGATTATGACACAAAAAATATTCTTTAACAATTACTAATATACATTCAGGATTATTAGTAAATGTTCGTCTATTTGAAGCAAATTATGATAAAGTATAAAAATATTTTATTTCTTAATCTTATATACTTCCATCTTGAAATGTTATTTTCTAGTATGTGGCACTCAGGACTGACAAGGGTGGTTCGTGGACTCAAGCGTCAACTTCAACTCTCAGACAGAAGGATGCTGTGGCTTAAGGAACAGTATTTACAATTATATTTTGAAGAAAACTGCTGCGGGCCAAATACAGCTGAAGCAATACGAGTGAGTATCATTCCATGAAATAATTATGTGCATCACACATTCATTCAATTTAGTTGAATTTTTTAATATACCAGATTTTATTTTATTACTTATCTATATGAAGAAAAATGTCCAGATGTTTCTCTTGCAAAGCTTTAAATTCCTCCAATAAAAAAAGGAAACTTCATTCATATTGTTTGAAATTACTTTCAAAATTTTTTGTCTTATTCTGATTATTTTTCCTCGCAAATTTTAATATAGTCATGCATGATTCATGAAAACATCTGTCAATATATTCCAATAAAACATTTATTCTTATGAAATTAATTAATCATGGTAATCTCCAACTTTTCTCAGATATTTGGAGGAAGGGACTGGACTTTGGCAAGTAATGTTGGAGGTTCATCACCACCTGACAATGGAACACTAAGGCGGGGAGCTTCTGTCAAGTTCAAGAAGAAAAAATCAATTGGAAACATTCAAGCCCTGAAGGTATTGGAAAAAAACACATTTTATCACTTTAATTTTGACAACATAAATCTGAAAAAAATAATTGTTTCCTTAATTTTTTAAAAGAAATTCCTTAGCATTTCAAAGAGGTGATTCATTTAATTTTCCCATAATTTCATCAGATGCATTGGCGACCATTAAAGAAAGGTATTTTATAAATTATTTTTAATTTTAAACAAATTATAAGCAATAATGAAATTCTTTTCATTGGAGAGAAATGATTTTTTTTCTAGTGAAACTTTTTAACTGCATTTAATATATCTAAATTCATCAAACGAGAAATGAATTAATTAAAATTGCCAAATATATGTTGACATAATCTTAATTATTTTGTTTTAAATATTGCAGTAACTAAAAAAATAACATCAGCTCTTTACTTCCATCACCAATTTAATTAATAACACTAACATTTAGGCTAAATTGATAAAGATTTTAAATAAGAGAAATGCAATAAAAAAATTTATTTTATTATTTCTAAAGGAATTGAGCATAAAACAACATGAGGCCCTCTCAACGTTGGCAATGGTTGGTGGAGACCCAAGCCCCCGTAGACCCACAATCACTGGTATCTCCACTGGAATAAGGATGTCCAACCCGCCAAGATCTCGCTCTGCATCTAGCGACATCATAATTGGAGTGAGCCCAAGGGGTTCTGCAGATGACCTTGACCGTCTTTCTTCCTCGCCAGTTCACCACTTACTCCAGCACCACCATCTTCTCCTTGCCTCTTCTCCATCATCTGCCACTCAAACATCCATCTTGCATAGGTTAGGAGCTTAAGAGCTTAATAAATGGTTAAATTTTAAAAAGCATTAGCCACCAAATAATTTTTAAATGTTGCATTTCATTTTTATGATGATATCATAAAATCATTTTTAAAGATTTTATTTAAGATACAGACCATTAATAAAAGTAGGTACCCATTTCCATCCCTAAAGAGAAGCCATAGTCCATATTGTTTTACCCTTCTTACCAATTATAATAAAATAAATTTCTACCATAAACATCCTGATCTGTTACAATATAATCTTTACCAAATAATACAAATTATGATAGATTAAATTATGCATGCATACTTGAAATAAAATAAAATGTTTACATCAAATGTTTGACAAATCTATTATTAATCTAATTTTGAGCATGTTTTTATTTTAAAGATATTACCAAGATGAAATAAGTATTAGGTTGTATAAAAATCACAACAAATCCAGTCAAAATAAGAGTCCTTATTGAAATTGAAGGATAAAAATTTTTAATTGAAGGACGCTCTTTATTGAATTATAGATTTTATCCATATACAGTAGAAGCTGTATTATCTGGCTATCTTGGGGATTGTTGACAGCCAGTTTGGAGAAATAGCCAGTTAGGAGAGTGTTTTTCGATTTCGACATAGCAAATTTAACAATAACGAAACAAAATAGGGCTTAGGTTCACTATCGTACTCTCCAAATGCTGCTTCTAGCGGCAGACATCATAACAATGCGTAATGTTTGCATTTTCCAATTTATATCTTCCATACGTAGTTAGATCTAAATATCTATGCATTCTTATTTCATATGTTGCTACACTTACTTGGGAAACAAAAGACTATTGAAAAGTTTTGGGCGTCCGGGAAGAAAAGGATGAAATTATTTGATTTTGTTTATCTTCTCCTTACTGTTATAACAGCAATTAAAATCAATACGATAACAAATATGAATTACAAGGAAATGGTTCTTCGATTAAATATTGAATAACATTGCATTTCTTTCCTTCAATTTCAAGGAATTATACAAATAGAAGAATGTAAACATAAAGAGATAAATGGAAATGAGTGATGGATTGCATCCAGTACTATTTATTAACTTAACAAAAGAAAACTGACACAATGCATTATTTAATTATTTAAATTCACTATATGTATTTTTCTGCAGCATCACGATTAGCTGATTTCTTCTTTCCGGAAACGTCCAATCTTCCAATTCCATGTCATAACAGCAATGAAAATCAATAAGATAACAAATATGAATTACAAGGAAATGGTTATTTGAATATATATACAATAAAATCAAAAACGCCGTGCGTCACGCCATACGCCATATGTAACTCGGCAGCCCCAGAAGTATGCGGAGTAAATACGTAATAAATATCTAATATTTTAGGAAATTTTAAAGTGGAAGTTGTGGTATTACACTAATGCAATTCGTACAAAAACTCATAAAAAATTAATAAAAAAGAAATAAAATACAAAATGAATTATATTTGTGTAATTGGCGGCACATAAGGATGGCCGGTTTCTAAATTGCCGGATAGAACAGCTTTTAATTGCATTTGTGAAAAGTCCAGTTTCTAAAGCATTCCGGTTACTAAATAGCCGGATAACACAGCTTCTACTGTAGCTACAAATTATAAACTTCCTTTAGATTATCCATTAGAGCAGTGGTTCTCAATCTTTTTCTGCCTGCATCACCCTATGCTCAGTGTGTCATCCCGTTTACAGTTCCATTAACTTCAACTCACCTTTAAACATAAATTGGGCTTTCCCTAACCGCATACAGATAAAATTCTAGCATTTAAATAAACGCAAGTGTTTATTCTCCTGGTTTTAATTATGTTTATAAGCCAGAATATGATACATTGTGAATTTATCAAATATTCGCATCACCCCTCAATAATCGTCGCTTCACCCTGGGGTGTCATGTCACCCCGGTTGAGAACCACTGCATTAGAGTTAAATTTTGTTCATTCACAAGTTCAACACTTGACAATTTTGTAAACAGGGACAGATCCAAGGGTATGACACCAATCCCCAGTCCAGGAGCAATGGGAGAACCTCAACAGGCACGTCACCTAAGAGCTGGTTCTATTACTCAAGAAACACAGCTAGACTTTGCAGATTTTGTTGCCCTTTTCCGGTCATTCAGGTAAGTTATTTCAACTTTTTTCTCCCTTATATTTCTAATAAGTCTTTCAGTTAATGCTCCAAAACCTATAAAACAACACTGATGGACTTCAACAATAATAATTTATAAAAGTTGACATCAAATATAAATATATGACAACTACCAAAATGTTTAATAGCTGTCACCTTAAACATTTTTACTGTTTAATTGTCTCGCATAATTTTAATTAAAATTTTCTCTTAACATTAGTTTGAGAGCACGAAAAGACCTACGTGATCTTTTTGAACAATTGGCCATCACATGTCGCAGTATGTCTGATAGCTCACTAAATGATGGACCAGGAAGTCAAAAGAGTTCTCCTGAACATGGAATAACTGGTCGAAACTCCATTGCTCAGCAAACAACGGTTCCACCTCAAAGAATAGGTAGGATGATACAGTCATAAAACCAAACTTTATGCATAAATAAAAAGTAGAATAATAAAGTTTGGTCATGGTTGTGGTTAGAGAATCAAATTACTAAATCAGCAGGTAATGCAATGCAAAATTCACTAAAGAATAATCTCTCAGAAAATATTGATGTGCTAATTTTTAAATAAAAAGAAAGCTGTATGGAAAATAGAAACCCATCGAACACTTGGTAAATGCTAACACAAAAACTTCAAGTTAATATTTCCAAATGTTGGTATTAAACAATCATTAGTAATGAAATAAAAACTTTTAAAATACAGTCGACTCTTGATTATCCGGGATGATAGGGAAAAAACTAATCCCGGATAATGAAAATCCTGGTTAATCAACCATCCATATGAAATATTTTTAAAAAATCAAAAATTTTAGAAAAAAAATCATATCGAAAAAAATTGAAACAAAAAAATGTGTTAACTTACTTACTCCTATTTTATTTAAAATACAATAGCAAAGAAGTTTGCTTTTTCCCTTCATTCACCTTTCAGCAAATGGTGCTGTGCAGATTTCTCAGCATTAGTTTCTCAGCAAGGGTGCTGTCTTGCTGCTCCTCCAAATAATCTAACAGAGTTCGGTGTGAGTTAAAGCAGCCCTGTGACTAATCCTTTGCTCTAGTATGAGGCTGCCTTCTTCCTGTTCTAAATCATCAGTGGCTGGTTCACCATCAGCAGTAATACATCGCACAATTTCTTCGTCATTTAATACTTCATGACCGGCCAAATTTCGGTCTGCATTTAACCACTCATGCACATCCACTTATGCTGTGTAAATTATGCAATACTTCAGGCACTGTTTCATTAAAACTGTCCTCAAAACCAAGAAATTCCTCATCATTTTCCGGTAAAAGTTTTTGACATGATTTTTTTAATGTTGAACTTTTTACCGCATTCAAAACAGCAGCAATTTCATAAATAGCGTCCAACATGGTTAGTTTTCTCCAAAACAACAGTAAATCATCACCGTCTTCCTTTACGAACTTCAACAGTAAATTTCTTAGATAAATTGTTTTCATATTTTGTATCACTCCTTGATTCATAGGCTGGATCAAAGCTGTCACATTCAGAGGTAAATACTTCACAAATATATTTCCATCTTCGGACTTCAAAATGTCTTCATTTGGGTGATTACGGGCATTGTCTAAAAGTAAAACATCTTTTTGTGGCATATCTAGATATTCTTAAGTGTTGACACACTGCTGGAACAAATTTTGTTTTAAACCAGTCCATAAAAATTTCTCTGTCCATTCATGCTGACTTATTGTTTTAGTAATCGATGGGTAGATTGGATAAAACTTTAACTTCTGAGAAAGCTCGAGGTTTTTTTGCAGTCTCAAAAACACAGTTTCAAAAAATTAGACCCGGCAGCATTACCACAGCACAAAACTGTAATGTTGTTTTTGAAGTTTATGCCCTGCAGCACTTTTTTCATTTTTATAAGCTAAAGTTTTTTGTATGTAAACACTTCCAGTATAAACCAGTTTCATCAGCATTATAGATTTGTTCTGACGTGAATCCTTCATTATCGACAAAATGTTGAAATTGAGACTTAAATTCCTCAGCTGCCAGCTCATCACAGCTAAGTTTTTCACCTTCAATAGCAATCTGATGAAGCCCGTGCCTTTGCTTAAATCTTGTCAACCACCCACATGATGAGTTAAAGGCCCCTGTTAATTTCAATTCATCGAAAAAATACTTTGCTTTCACTGCACAAACAGCTCCCAAAACCGGGATTCCCTCAGCCCTCTTTTGATTAAACCAAAAAACCATTGCTTTGTCCAAATCATCGTAGGTTGACATCTTCATAGTTTCCCGGCTAGACATGCCACTTGTACTATCAGAAACTCCGGCAAACTCAATTAACTTATTTTTGTTTTTCACAACATTGTGCTCATTCATTAACAACTTCACCCTCACCCCTTTTTCAGATTTTTTAATTATGTCAAGTTTTTGTTCTATAATAAGAACAACTCTTTTACGTTTCGACATGATCACGTAAGGGCTATTCATATTTCAAATTAACAAGAACGAAATGACGTATGCACCCGTTACGACGCACGAAAATAAAGTGAACACTTGAACAAAATATCCTGATCTGCTTGGCGAGAGAGGGATAGTGTTTTCACGCACCATCTACACGATGTTTTTGTAGTTGAAATGCATACAATGTGATAATATGTATCTCTAACTCACACACAGTAGCAGATACTATGTATGTATCTCATTACTGCGTCATTTCCCCTCCTCCCCTCTTCATTCCTCCACCCTGACCCGAGATTTCGGCATCAGTTACGCTGTCGCATCGTTTTTCAGCAGCCGCTTTCACGTATTCCAAATTATTTTCATATACGGTTTTTTACATCCCGGTTAATCTGCATCCCGGTTAGGCCGATCCCAGTTAATCGAGAGTCTACTGTAATAGAAAATTCTAATCAGGTATATAAAAACTATAAAGCTACTATTTTTAATTATTAAAAATGTTTCTTATAAGTCTTTTAATTTTGAATAAAATTTTATTGGAAAAGGTTTGCTTACAAGAAATAGCTCCCTAGACTTAGCGACTGAAGATAACTTTAAAGGAGGTCCTGGGTTAGCTGCATTAAAGAAGAAGAAAATATTTGATGCCATTGCAGCTGCAAGCATTGTTTCTAATTGTGCTGGAATTGACACATCTAGGTCACAGGTGAGAAATGAAAAGATGCTTATACTGGATAAATGCTTGAATATGCATACAACATTAACTGTAAATGAAGAATTTGTCTTTAATTTACATAAATTATAAATGTTGGACAAGATATCACTAGTTGTTATGTAAATAATTGGCAGCTTTTCATAGGAGTTATGATATCCAACAGCCATAGAAGATCCAAAGATATGAAAATGTTTTTCAATGCATTGGTTATGTTTATTTAAAAATACATTTGAAATTTTTCCAGTGCAATTGGTAAATGATTCACTTTTCTTTCTAGGTGATTACTTTGGCAACATTTACAAAATTTTTAGAAACAAGGCAGTTGGAACATCATTCTGAAGAAGAAATTAAAGCATTGATACAGGTAAAATATTCAAGAGTATTGTTATTACTGTTTTTAATTTCATTGCTTTATTTATAGAATTTAAACAGTGACAACAAAACAGATTTTGTTGGATTTTAGCACATATTTACTGTATTTCCCGCCATATAAGATACTTTTTTCCAGAAATCTATCTCAAAAAATCACCCGGCGTCTTATAAGGTTATGGTCACAATTTTTCCTCGATGATTCCTTGCGGAAACGATATGTATGTATATGTAGTTATATAAAGGTCAAAGATCGAACGTTATTTTTAGAGAACAAAGATCGCCCAAAACTTTATTTAAAATTTCTAATCTTCGAACAAACAAAACAGCAATGCATCCCAAGGTTAAAAAATAACAAACAAATAAAAACTGTTAAAACTTAAATGAATGAATTAGAAAGGAAGCAGTAGAGAAAAATCGAAAAAAATATGTTCAAATAGAAGAAAAATAAATAAAAGACAAAAATACCAATATACCGGTAATTTTATGAAACTCTTGCTAAAATGTTAAAAACGTCCAAGTAAATTACCAGTAAATTTGACCATTGGGAAAAAAACCTTGCTGGATCTGTTAAGGTACCGTAATAAATATTACGTAGTCACTGCGCATGTGCACCAACTTTGAACTGCGCAAGGAGCAGCAGCTGGCTTTTTTCCGCCATTTCAGATGCAGAACTTCTTGGTATATTTTTTTCCTAAATAATCTTTGCTAAATTATGGGTGCCGGTGCGTCTTATATGGCGGGAAATATGGCACCTTTTTATTTCAATCAATTATTATTTTATTTAGCATAAAAATGTATGCAAACATTGAAACAGGGTTTCATTTACAAAGTCTCATTCAAATTAAATATCAACTGTAAATTTAAAAAACTTGAATAAGTAATGGTACAATAGAAACCTTAGCTGTTCTCTTCAGTAATTAAGAATACTTTCATAAAGTAAGCTCGTATAATGTAACATAATGTTTTATTTTTTAATTCCAGCGGCATGAGCCTGATGCATGGCTTAGATCACAAGGATGCCTTTCATTTGAGGGTTTTGCCCGTTTTCTCATGGATAAGGACAACTATGCATTCCCTTGCGAGCGTATGGCACCTGACGATGATGAAATGGATCAACCAATGTCACATTACTACATAGCATCCTCTCACAATACTTATTTGACAGGTCACCAATTAAAAGGAGAGTCTTCTGTGGAACTTTACAGCCAGGTTGGTGGCACATATTATACATACCATTGGTCTAAATGGTTCTGTTTCACAGAGATATAAATAGATGTGATATTTTCCAAAAAATTAAATGAATTCATATTATATGTAATCATTTATTTTTTTTTAACCCCTCCTGGTTGAATAAATTTCATTTATTGAAAATTTCTTCAGTTATTGATTGATACTTAAAATCTTAAACTAATATTATACTGTTTTTATGGTTTTTGAGTAAATTCTTGTGCGTTTTCTTTTAGGTGCTATTAACAGGCTGTCGATGTGTGGAATTAGATTGCTGGGATGGAGACGATGGTACACCTTTGATTTACCATGGTCATACATTCACCACAAAGATTCCCTTTAGATCTGTTGTAGAAGCCATCAACAGATCAGCATTTGTTACATCTCCCTATCCTGTCATTTTGTCTATAGAAAACCACTGCTCTGTACAGCAACAGGCCAGAATGGCACATATCTTCCAGGTTAGATGAACATACTCATGTTTTAACTAAAACTTAAAGTGACATGTCTGTTATATTTTTCATGCTGTTGTTAATAACTTCATCAATTCTGACCACATGCGTTAAATTAATGAATGCATCTACTATACAGGCAGTCTTTCCAAAAAATCATAAAATCAAAAACATGAATTCAATTGTACACCCTCTGCTATCATATGATTTTTACCAAGCTTAGGCAAAAGAAACGTATAAGCAGAATGATTTTTCGTATCAAATACTTACAAATTTAAACACAAAATACAGAAATAATAACATTCTGCAAACATTAATCTGAATACTTTTTCGTTATTTTCAGTCTGTCTTTGGAGAAAAATTAGTGACCAACTTCCTTTTCGAAGCAGACCTAACTGACGATCCAAGATTGCCCTCTCCTTTCCAATTAAAAGGCCGAATCCTTGTAAAGAATAAGAGACTAACAGCTGACCTGCCTCCACCGCCCCTCCCTCTCCCACCATTGCCATCAATGTCAGCCACACTGTCATCTGCTCCTCTGCGAGCAACGTCCTCCATTCCGCCAGCCGGGAGAGGTCATGGTCATCCATCGGCCAGCACTGCTGGAGGAGGCGCATCCCAGGCTGGGACAGGTGCTGGCAGGGCCTCCAGTATTATTAGCAATGCGAGTGGAGGATCTGTAAATGATGATTTCAGTGACGATGATGACGACGACGATGACGACGACGATGAAAACATGGGTGAAGGTGAGCTATACTATTAGAGTAATATAAACCAATCATTGTTATGTGTATTGCTCACGCAATTATAAAGCAAGTCTTTGTAAGAGCATTTAATGTAATATTAAAATATAATTGGCGGTATAATTTCATAAAGAACCTCAAAAGTGGTATACTGCAATACTGATATTGAATGTTTTTCAAATAGGAATCGGAAATAATTAAATTACATTTAAATTATCAAATTTTATGCATTGTCAATTCCTGGTTCTAAAATTAATATTCTTGAATTTTATGTGAAGCTTAGATATTAATTATCTATAAAATAAGTTTTAATAGATTCACAGGTTTATGCAAAAATAAGTGATCATGAACCCATAGGTAGTTTATTACTTTCGAAGTAAATTTTGTGTGATAAGAAGTTAAGCTTTTGTATTTTTGTGGAAGTTAAATCCTACAGTATGTTGAATGGAAATTAAATATTTACTATGGATGGAATTGAAGAATTAAATTTTGCATCAAAGCTTTCACAGATGATTACAAAATTCAGCATTCAAGAATTGTGTACTGTACATAGACTGCAATAGTTGAATTCATCTTTCTGATATCTATTAGTTCAAAACTGTTCTTTGTGTAATGGTCCTTTTCATTTTCATTCTTTCATAAGTTAAGGATCAGGCCAAATTTCGATACTTTCTCATATATTATAAACTGTTTTGACATTGTTACAGAATACATTCTATTTATTAAAGTATTCATCTTGAGTGCAATTTTTCCCCTAATCATAGCCGTGCATACGGGGTGTGCTGGGTGTGCCCAGGCACACCCTAATGTCTTGAAAAAAAAAGTGGCTTTGCATTTTAATTTAAACACATGATACGCTTTTTTAGTTTTAAAGTATGGATTGTTGTATTATGCAATAAGTGCCGAATTGTGTAATATAGATGATGTAGAAATGTATAGAAAGCCCGCGTTCGCTCGCAGCATGCGTCCCCACTACTGCGGCACCACATTACCTTTGGACCTCCCCTCCCCCTCCGACTACTATTCTAGAAAATTCTTTGACCTCAGGCATGTCCAGCGCGGTGTCTACAGTGTTTGTAATCTTTGTCGCATGTACTTTTCTACTGAAAAAGCATAACAAGCCCATGGCTTTACGTTTTAATTCAATCGTATGATACCCCCTTTTAATTTTAAAATATGGATCAGTTCGTTGTTAAGATAGGAAAAGGAGCAGACAAACTGAATTGTAATGAATCTGCTGATAGTAGTGCAAATACTTCGGACTCCTCATTTAAGAACTTACATGAAGATAATGTCGCCACCAGTTCCAGTGCATGCAATAAATTGAGTAATGACCAACAGAAACAGACTTTGTCTCTTAGTTCAGGTCAGTGTAGTTCCCATTCAAAGCCATCAAACATTCCATCTGATGATCTGGCCTGTGATATTCCAAAAAAATAGATTAGAACACCAGTCTTGATTATCTAGAGGTCCTTATCAGCCTACATTAAGCATGTTTCCTAGAAGTAAAATAGGGAATAAACAAAGAAGTTTTCAGTCCGTTTGGTATGAAAAGTACAGGTTGTTAGAATATAGCCCATCAAAGGACGCAGCATTTTGCTTTTACTGCCATTTCTTCTCCTCTAATGATGCAGCAAACAAAGGTCACACTGGTCCAGCATTTATTGATAAGGGATTTAGAAACTGGCATGTGCTAACAAATGTTTTAAAAACCACCAACTGTGAAAATCTTATGTGTTGAGCTGTTCTTCGTGGACAAGTTTTAATGAAGGGAAACCTATTGATGTATTATTGGATGAGGGCAAGCAGGCTTATCTGTCTGAACAAGAAGAAGAACGGTGCCATAACCGAAGTGTAATGGAGCGACTGATTGACATTGTTCTGTGTTTGGCGAAAGCTGGGAGACCATTCAGGGGTCACAATGAAAAAGCTGGCAGTTTTGAGAAAGGTTAATTTCTAAATCTTGTCAATATGTTCCAAAAATATGATCCCGTAATCTCCTCGAAACGCTACCTATCTGAGTAATCGCATCCAAAATGATTTAATTGTGGCCTTGTGCAACGTTGTGCAACAAAAGATTGTCTCTTCACTAAATGGAAAAATGTTCTCAATAATTGCCGACGACACTACTGACCAGGGCCGGCTTCAGACGGTAAGCAAATGAGGCAGCCGCCTCAGGGCACACTGTCAAGGAGGCGGTGGCACCAAGTTCCTACTGGGAAATTCAACTCGTGTAGGATTCCACCTTAGCAGAGCCGCCTCAAGAGGGGTGGCCGAAGGAGAGGGCAGCATAAGATCGTTATCAACCTTTATCTGCCGAACGGCACATCAGTGTGCCAGCAAATATGTGGGGCTATCTGCAGAATGAGCCACCGGTGGCAAGCTTACTTACGACGCTGCTCACCGATGTCGTTTTTATCATAGAATCAAGATGGATAGATGAGAAGAAATATCAGACACCTCTCTTTTCCTCCTCCTCTCATAAAGCTGAAGGTCTTAACCTTCTACTACTATCGTTATTTTTCGATCACGTAAACTACTATAGTGGGGTCTAATATGACCCAATTTTTCAAAATTAAAAAAAATGGAAAATTTTAATTTTTGGGTTTTTATTAATGGTCATTCATTAGAATAGACACTCGAAAATGTGAGAAAGTTTCATTTATAGGTAAACGAATACAAATGTATACTGCAAAAAAGAAAAACTGAAAAAACTCAAAAGTGACTATGAGTTTTGAGTTTTTTCAGTTTTTCTTTTAGTTTAGAATATTTTTTTATGCCCTGAAAATTCTTGTTTTTTCTTCATTTTTCTAGGTTCATACTGCAATCGAATTAGGAATCTACTGAATAATTTTTTAAAATATTGGTTTTAAAATGTAAAAGATGATGATGATGTTTTCCAACCATATTCCCACACTCGCATTTCAGTTTATTTCACTCTCATGATCAAAACTCTGTTGTGGCGCTTGCTCTTCTTATTCAGATAGCCTTACAGATTTTGTTGACCTTGCCTGTAACAGTAGCATCTGCAGAAAGATCATTTTCCAAGTTAAAAATTATAAAAAATTACTTACAAAATGACATGATCGTTTAACTGTTCTATCAATAATGTCCATAGAGAGAGATATTATGGAATCCTTGAAATATGAAGACATAATTGATGGGTCAATATGTTAACAAAATAATCCAGCTGGAAATTTAAAGTGTCCTTGGATGAGTTGGAAGCTGAAGTCAGATTGATTCGAGGTTATGACGGATCTGTTACTATAGGTAGCACTACGAACACCACCAGAGACTGGCTAGATTGGCTAAAGGAATCGGATCAGTCTTCCATGTTCCAGGCCTTTTACAAATCTATTCAATGCTTTGCAGTCTTACCTGTTACAAGCTGTTCATGTGAAAGAGCCTTTTCGAAACTTGCACATGTAAAAAACAAACTAAGAAGTACAATGTCCCAACAATGCCTCGACCCACTCATGATCTTGTTCATTGAACAAGAATTGGTATCATCAGTTAATTACAATGTGTGATTGAGGAATTTAAGTTGATAACACCTGGTGAGTGACGTCTCATTCTCTAGGACAGGAAGATGAAGAAACCTTAATCTGTTTTGGTCAATTTGGGTTAGCTCATTATCTGGTTAAAGATAAAGATCATGAAAATTGACTACCGTATCTGCCCGAATAGAAGCCGACCCCAGATTTAAGCCGACCCCCCAAAAATTTCCAAAATTTTTTGGCAAAAACGTAAATTTCATAGATTTTATGCTGAAGTGTGCCAGGCATTCATGCACAGCTTAGAATACATTATTCAAGATCGAAGAAATGAGTGGGAAATGGTTTAGTTGTTGACATTTTGAAACATTACTCTAATTAATGATTTTGTGTTGTTGAATAATGTTGCACATTCAGTGACAATAATTTCATTCATCTTCATTTTCACAGAAGGTCAAATATAGTAATAGCGGTCTCGCCAAGATAATTTTTCATCCAAGTCTATTTCCAGTGAAATTAGCATTTACATTGCCTTAAGAAATTGCATTTTTATAATTATACGTGTTCCATGTAAAGTTTTACCGAAATTCAAACAGTTGAGCTTACAAAGTCATCAACGCATTTTGCGTAATCGTCTGCATAGTCAATCTACGTAAATAATATGACCACTCGAATAATGTGAAAACCCCAGACTTAAATGGTAACAAAGCACAGGTAGTGCTAAATTCAATATTCTAGCCTTTATTATTTATTCATTAACCCTTTCATGACCGAAGATGTCACGCGCTGCTGACCCCAAAAGTCCGAAATAATCCAAGATGGCCTCCAATTTCAGGAAACATTAAATAAAATAGTTATACATTCACAATATAAAGATATTTATTGACTTGTATTGTAAACCACTGCGAGGTTCTGCAGAAAAATTCGTTCTCGGGAAAACTTTGTCTTCTACGCCAAATCCAAAAAATTCTCTACCCGAACTATAATTTACATAATAGTCGGAAGTAGAAGAATTACTATCGGCATTTGGGGTGGTTTTTATACCGAAAAAAATAAAAAACTGATTGAAAGTTCTGAAAGCAAATTCGTAAACACTTCGAAAAAGTACACTAAACACACGCTACGTCTCGTGTTTCTATGGTATATGACATCATTTCCGTGAGGAAAAGTGAAAGTCACAGTTTTCGGAGGTGAATTTGAAAACGTATTTTTTGGGCGGCTGGTCGTGAGAGGGTTAATATTCATCGTAGGTCAAATATTTACTTTACGAAAAATATGGTACTATCATTTGAACGCGATGGAAATGAGAGACTACGAGATTTAACCATAACCCATAGTTTCCTTGGACTCACATTTAAGCCGAGGGGTGATTTTTTTATGATAGATTTAGACAAAAAACATTGGCTTGTATTCAGGCAGATATGGTATATCTTTCTATAAGCCTGGTTATCACTACAGCCAAAATTGGTATTTTGTGTCTCATTTTTTAAGTTTGTATTTTCTAAGTAAAGTTTAGTTGTTAATTTAAAAAAATTAAGTTTAGTTAAATTTGAGTTTCTTTAGTTTGTTTAATGAATAAAAATAATTTCCTTTATGATTGAGTATTCAATAAATGTTTGCCTTTAAAAACAATAAAAAATAAAATTCCCTTGGTGCACACCCTAAAGAAATGTGCTGTGCATGCCTATGCCCCTAATATTAATTTTTCTTAAACTCTGTGTTACAGCAATCTTATGCAATAATAGAAGTTATGACACAACAAGTGAAACTGTTGTTTGAATTATTCATTAATCTTAGGATTACTCTTCTTAATTGAATTATTTGAGCATTTCTTGCTTTTCACAATAAATTATTTTGCCCCTCTTACTCTTCTCACTACCACAAAAAAGTCAAATACTGTATATCTTCGAGTATAAGGCGATTCAAGTATAAGTCGAAGTGTACTTTTTAGCCTAAAAAAGCATCTAAAAATCCATGACTTGAATATGAGTCGAAGCAAAGAAAACGAAAACGAGATAATTTTGAAATTTACAAAAAAATTAATATATATACAGGTGAACCTCTACTTACAAACATTCAAGAAGCAAACAATTCGTATTTATGAACATTTCACATACCAATGAATTGCATCTTGCACACACCCTCACGCAATTACGAACGTCGGTCGCAGTAAGAACGTAAACTTGTCAACACTTGTCATTTGCCATTAGTATTCAAAACTACAGCCGCATATTTATATACGTATTGTTTTTATTACCCTTGAAATATGGAAAACAATCGTAAACATAGTGTTTGTGAAAGTGCTAAGAGTGGTAAAAAATGTCAAGTGCTTTTGATGGAACCTAAAATGGACATAATACATAGATCAGAAAAAGGGGAGTTGCTTGCTTTGATTGGTCATTCAACAGTTGCAGCCATTTTAAAATACAGAGGAAAAATTTGTGATCATATTCGTCCGTGATTATAAGTAAAAAACGAAATGCCGTCATTGAAGAAATGGAACGGTGTTTAACAATTTAAATTCAGGGTCAAAATAAAAAAACCAATGCTTGAGTACTGAATTGATTCTTCTCTTCAATCCACTCATATGGGCAAGTTTTTTAAAGATAAAATATAAATTTTAAGTTTTCCTTTCAAATTACGTAAGTATGGCGATGCTGTATAATTTTATCATTAGCCTTCACATTTTCTGCTAGTTAGCATAAATTTTTCATACTAATGCACTTCAAGTCAGTCAAATGTTGTTTTTCGCCAGTCATGTTTAATTATTGACCCAGAAAAATGTCTAGCTAGTTTGCGACTCAAATATAAGTCAAAAGTACGTTTTGATCGGCCTATAAAAAGGAAGAAATTTTTAGACTTATACTCGAAGATATACAGTAATTGTTTTTAGCAGAACAGAACTACAATTTTTGTCAAATTGTTTCTTTATTACTTTCCAACATCTGATAGGTGAAGAAGATGAAGACTAGTTGATATTCCATAACATCTAGACAAATTGATAATTCATAGTAATGTGGTATGGTTTGTAAATGAACAAATATGTTTAATATTCTTGCAAATATTTATTTTCCCTATTATTCAATGTATATCCATTGCTAGTTCATCCTAGTCTTGTTAATGATGAATAACAGGCTGAAATTTCTTGACTCTTGAATTTCATTTCTTAAAAAGATACTGCAGAACATATTGGTCCAGAGCTGGGACTAGATATTTTGGTGCCCAGGGCAAAGAATGTGAATCATGCCCCCTGCCAAAATTCTGTATTTTATGACATGTAAAAAATAATAATTCTAATTACCGCATGCCCGTCGCCACCAATCTCACTTTATCACATCATTTCAATAAATTTTATTATAATAAATATATATGTTTATATAAAATATGCAAATGTACATAAATTCACAATGTTGGTGCCTCCTAGAATGATGCACTTGGGTCAAGAGCCCCGCTCACCCCACCCTTGTCATGGCCCTTTACTGGTCTTGAACTAATCTTCATCTAATTTTCCAAGGATGTCAATTATCTCATTTTCAAGTTATATGCAGATATTGAGTTAAATATCATAATCTTCTTAGATTTGGCAGTGGTCATACCATAAAGTGGATTAGTAACTTTTTCTTGAACCGTATCACACATATATAGACATTTTTTTCGTGTTGCTTGTAAGATTTATTAGAATTCTTCCCTCTTCACAATTATATATATTTAGCACTTGCCATCGCCTGAGTGTATCATAGTAATAATATGCTTATTTCTGATAAAAATCTGTCGAGGAATGTTTTGATATGAACTAAACATTAAAGATGTATAAAAACAAAGGTCTAATATGAAGAAAACCTTGGTTTACAATGATAGACACAATCTCTTACAGCAGAAATTTCAAAACCAGTTATACATCGGTGCCACATTGATGTTATAGTAAGACCATATTAATTTTATAAGCATTTAGGAATGTCTATGGTGGATTTACTTTACAATAATTGAGATGTACAATGACTCCATTAATGAGATAATATCTCATTTTCATGGAAATAATGTATTCATTAAATTTAAGGTATTTATTATGTTATAAAAAGAATAATGATTTCCCAAGATGCCAGTTTGATTTGCCAATTATAGAGTATGATGAAACCATTTGTTTGGATGAGAAGCATTTAGGAAACACATTGCCAAGGAGAATCATGCAATGTACAGAATATACCAGCTATTCTCAAATGCAGCCACTAGGAAATTTTGGCGTGGCCACCACTAACTTCTCTGTCAAACAAGGGGTCATCAACCCAATAATTCGACTCAGACCTTCTAGAGCATTTTTTGAACAAACAGTTGGAATGAATAGTCCCTTGTTCAGAATATAGAGATATGATCCAGATGCCTCTCTGTATATGCAAAGGAAAGGTTAATTGACTTTAACAGCTGGCCAAGAATGTCTCGTAGCTTATTAGAAAAATGCTATGCATCCATTCATTATTCCTCTTTCTCTTGGAGCGGCAATAAGAAAAATGATCCCTCTAGAAAACAAATGAATGTTTTACTCACTAAGCTAGAGGGAATGGCTGTAGGAAAATCATTAGTAAACGAGCACATTTGAAAGTAGGAAATACATTCGCCTCATTTGGATATCTCTGTGTTGTTCTCTGATAGCTTCGTTTTCATAGTTTTAACTCATTTTATCGTAAATATTTCATTAACTAGCAAGTGCGTCTGTCTTGTGATAATAATGTGATAATTAGTGTGATTACAAGTGCCAAATTCAGTTCAATAAATCGTCAGCTAAAGCAACCAGTCTTAACCATAGTTGATACTGTTTATATAATTGAGAAATTTCAAAACATGATATTAGACATTAGTTTACATGTGAAAGAAGTTGAGTGAGAAAGAGCATTTAGCACACTTCATTTCCTCAAAAGTAAATACCGAAACAAAATGAAGGATGAGCATCTTGAATCTACTCTCCGGTTATCTATAGAAGACAGGGGTGTGGATGAATTTCCATTTAATAAACTTCTTTGAATATAAGAAGTATGTAGTACATTAATGAGTTATTTCATATTTATAAAAAAATTTGATCTTACATGATTTTGAAGACATATACTAAAAATAAAAAAATGCAAGTGCGGCCACCGGACATTCACGGTGGCAATAACAATTTTTTTCATGAGAACCCCTGGAATATACTATAGCAGTAGTGTTCAACTCTTTTGTCATTAGCCACATTTGCTTAATTATATGAAAGGCAAATACACATTAGGTTTCTAAGGCAACTGAGTAATAGAGGGTGCCCTTCATAAATGCAACTTCCTAAGCCTAAGTTACAGCCAAGCGTAACAGTTGAGGTGCACAATTATTATTATTATTGTTAATGCTGCATATAATTTATATTGTGTGGTGAATAAGGTGACCTATTCTCCAAATACATGGAGACCATTTAAAACCTCTTGGAGTATACAGGCGACTCCTGAGTTTCGACGGGGATGCGTTCCTGAAAACGTGTTCAAATCTCGAATAGTCGAATGTCGAATGCCGTTTTTCCATATACTTGCATGTTATATTCAGGGGATACATTCCCGCATCTCAGGAAAAAGTCTCCCCTCACATTCTATAAAGATAAAATAACATTACTAATATGTTAATACAATAATATTAAATTATGAATAAATTATATAATAAATATTTTAAAAGTATAACTTATTTTCTGCTCTAAAAAGGAAAAAATAAATTTTTGTTTCGAACTTCAAAGATAGATGTATGCAATATGTTCTATAGACGGCCCAGTCCAGATCGCACGAGTCGTTTGTTACAAACGACTCGCACAAGCTGGATAACATACCTGCATACATCTATCTTTATATATACAATTATTTATCACAGTGAAATTAATATAAAAGTTATTAAAAAAGCACAAAATAACTTAAGAATAAAGAAACAATAAAATTAAAAATATTTTCATACATTAAATCTTTTTCAACTGAGCTTACTGGACTTGGTTTATTAATTGAGAAGTTTGAAGATTTTAGTTGGAAGAAGAGGAGCTATTGGGTGGAGAACTGTTTATTGTTGTTATAAAATTACCTGAATTTATCACATTCTAGAATTTTCTCCTTCTGTTTGACATAAGTGCTAATAGTTGAATGACACATTCCCAATGATCATGCGATTTCAGTATGGCTTTCACCTCTCTCAACACGCTTTAAAATTTCTGAATTCAATTCATAACTATGAGTCTTATGCACTCTTTTATTTGATTCACTTGCATTATCACTATTACATTTCCTTTTAGATATCATGTCAAGTAATAAATTTATAAATAAATCAATAAAATAAATTTAAATAAAAGGTTAACAGAGAAATGAGTGATATCAGCACAAATTCAAACAAGAAGAGCAGATATAACTATGTCTACACTAAACTAAAATAAATATCTTAGTATTAATGATAAATATAAGATATATAAATATAAAATAAGCATTCCAAATTTTAATTAGAGCATTTCTTATGAAACCTCTATCAATAGCTCTCTAAAAGAGAAATGAAAATTATAAAGATATGTTATAATTATTTCTTGATTCATACCATATTCCTCTATCAACTTATTGGTAGCAAGAATCATTGTCGTTGTTACCCACATTACGGGTATTTTTTTGTGTCAACAAAAGTTCATTATACCCTTGCCAATTATCTTGCAGACAAAATGGTGGGACTCATGTCAGAAGGAAAAGGGTCTGGAGGAGCAACGGGCAGTACTTCATCAGGTGCACAAAACACCGTTCCCCGAACAGATTCATCCTCCAGTCACGAAAGTGGAGCTAAACATTCAAAGTCTTCTCACAGCTCTAAGCAACAAAGTTCACACCATTCTGAGGGAACCACGACTGCACAGATCCATGGCAGCACCGCGCCTCCACCAGCCACGACAGCCATACCGACTCGTACCGGTCGGGACATCGAATGGAGCTGCGAAGAGGACTCTCCAACACCTCTGAAGCCCAAGAAGCAGAGCAGCCAGATAGCTAGGGAACTATCCGACATGGTCATCTACGTGCAAGCCATAAAGTTCAGAGGCCTAAACACCATCTCGCCAAGCAGTTCGGTGAGAAGCCGTCGTCCACCTCAAACCATGGGATCCGTGGGAGGTGTTCCAGCACCAGGAGGCGTGGCGCCCAGCGCGCCGGGCACCCCGACCACGGCGGGCGGCGGTACTTCAGGTCACGTGTCTGGCGTGGCATCTCTAGCGCTTTCCACCACATCGGGCACGTCCCCGGTCGCCGTCCCGCCTCCGGGGAGCAACCTAACCGTCGGAAGCGGCCAAGTACAGTGTCCTCCACCCGAAATCACGGGAAAGAGGCCGAACGTCAACCACCCTTGTTACCAATGCTCCTCTTTGAACGAGAACACGGCCAAGAAACTGTGCCGGAAACAGCCCTTGGCTCTGCTCGCCCACACAGAAACTCAACTCGTGAGGACCTATCCCGCCGGCATGCGGATCGATTCTTCCAACTTCAACCCCACCATCTTCTGGGCCTTCGGTATACAGATGGTCGCCCTGAATTACCAGACCGAAGATCCTGCTTTGCACCTGAACGCGGCCATGTTCGAGCAGAACGGTCGATGCGGCTACGTACGGAAACCGTTTGTGATGTGGGACAGGGGACACATGATGTACCGACGCTTCAACCCTTGGGACAAAGAGTTCGACGGCTTGCACGCCGCCACCCTTTCGTTGACCATCCTCTCGGGTCAGTTCGTCTGTCCGGGTAACCTTTCGGCTTCCGTGTGCGTGGAGGTGGAGCTTGTCGGCCTCCCAGCCGACTGCAGCAAGCAGCGAACTCGCGTCGTGCCCCGAAATGCCTTGAATCCCATATGGGGCGGAGACGCTTTACTTTTTCGCGTCTCCTTCCGCCACCTCGCTTTCCTCCGTTTAAGCGTCCTCGACGCCGGGACGGGACACACGCACGCCCAGCGCGTCTTACCCCTCAATTGTTTGCGCCCCGGTTACCGTCACGTGCGCCTCCGATCCCCGCTCAATGCCCCCTTGCACCTCGCCACCCTATTCGTGTACTCCCGCCTCGAAGAAGAATCTCTAGACTTTTCCGCTTCCGGACCGGGCGTCGACTCCAACTTCGTGCAGGGAACCGACGCCATAGTGACGGTTGACAAGTGTCTGAAAGAGAACGGCGACGCAAAGAGGCCTCACCTTCCCTCAATGGACGTCACGGATACCGGGACCGAACTAAGCCTCACGGCACCGGTCGGACCGATGCCCTCGACCCCTCTGCCGCCCCCGACCATCAAGCGCCGCATGTTCTTCCTTATGGTTTACGGGGTGGTCGCCGAAGAACCTTACACCATCCTGAAGATCACCCAAGAGAGCACGACTCGAGAAGTGGTTGCCTCCGCGCTGGCGAAAGCGGGTCTCGGGTCGGAGAGGACGCGCGACTTCCTCTTGGTGGAGGAGGTTGCCCGAGGGTGGGAGGCGCGAGACCGGGGCCTTCCCCCAGCGCAGAGGGTTTTAGATCCAGCCGAAAGGCCCCTGGAAGCGCAGGCCGCGTGGACTGGTGAAGGGAGATTCCTCTTAAAGCGTGTAGGAGACGATCCAAGCAGTAGGGCGTGGCTGTCTTCGATCCGAAGCACATCCGCGGGGAGGCGAAGGGGAGGATCAACACCCGTCGACCGCCTTCACAGGAGGAACAACAACACCGAAGGAGTAGAAGAAGTGGACGACGGAAACGGAGGCTGCGATTCCGCCGGAATGCACTCGTGGGAGGAGCACGACAACTTCTTAGTTTGTGTGTATAACGTGTCGCCCGAGATCCCTTACGCAATCCTTAAGGTGCCGCTGGGCGCGTCCGCCCAGGACGTTTTGGCACAAGCCCTCGTCAAGGCCCGTCGCATGGAGGACCCAGCCCGCTTTGTTCTTGTTGAGGAGTTGGAATGGGGAGGCAGCGGTGGCACCGGAGGGGCGGATTCCACATCAGGTGCCTTGTCAGGAGCCTCATCAGGTCGCAGACGCACTCGTCAGCAGAGGGTCCTAGACGACGACGAAAACGTGTATGCTACGCAGGCGAATTGGCGCACGCTGGGTCGATTCGTTTTGCGAGAAAGGGTGGAGGCTGCCTCGGCCTCCGTGTCCTCTTCCATGTCCCCAGCCGGCGGGTCCGCTTGGGGGGTGGGCAGAACTCGAGGGACCAACTTGCGCACGGCCACGTTAGAACGACTGAGTAAGGGTCTGAGGGCGGCATCGACACGCAGTGGCGGAAAGACTCCTGTGCAGGAGGCTCTGAGTGATCCTACCGCCTCCCACGGGGTGGTAGTTACGGCAGTGACAGGGCCCGGCGAAGGAGGGTCCCAAGTTGTGGAGCCAGTCAGCGATGGCAGTCATCGACCACATCACAGGGAGGTTCATTCTGAGGGCGAGACACTTAGTGACGACGAGCGCGAATACGACTTCCGTTCCGCTGTATCGCGACTCAAAAAGGTCTCCCTGAAGAAGTTGAGAGTTTGGAAGTGAGGAATGTTTCCCCGGGCTGGTTGGCGTTGGGATTGGGGCAATCATAGTGATGGTTAAGGCCCGGGGTTTCTTCAGCACCAAAAAGAGTCATCAGTTCCAAAGATCTTGTGTACCCCTTGAGCTTGCCCTTTTCTAGTCGTAAACTTCTGTGATACTGACTTCATATTGTAAATGTCATTTTAATTATACCTCCATTTTAGGAATTTCGGTGTTGGTTGAAAGTCGAGAGGATTCATTTCGATTCGATGACAGCATCAGGCCAACACAAGTTTTCATGTGATGTGAAACATAAGGAGCATGTGTGATCCTATGATGCCTTTTTGGCATTGCGTTAAAAATTCATCTCTTTAACTATTTTATAAAAATCAAAGATTTAAATAAGGAGTTTTGTTTATTAATTGGGTTAATGGATTGTATACGATTTACATAAATACCTGAGGATTGTGAAGAAAGGATTTTTGTTTTATTGAAATTTCTCAGAATTTCAGAATTAAGCATATCATTTACTAGTAAATACCTTTATTGTTTTGTTTCCAATGTTCACAAAATGATTGTTGCAGAAATCTATTCCTATAAACATTGTTCTTACTTGAAGTTGTTAGCCTTTCTACTCAAATCAGGAGGTGCAAAGTACTTACTGACCCCTTTGAAAGAACCAAAGCAGTTGTATTGAGACAAATCATGTGTTTTTGTGATGAATTTTCTTCTTACTTTCTGAAATGGTATATTTGAGAAATATATTGAAGTTTGGAGAGGATGATAAACTGTTTAAATGTTTGGGAATATCACAGATAATTCAATCTAATCATCATCCTGTGGCTGAATCAGTCTCAGTAATTGAGTAGATTATTTGCATGCATGATTAACAAATGTACCTTGGAATCTTTTAACACAGTCCACACAGAATTTTGTACATAATGCTCTTACAGTGTAATCTATATTGAATGTTCATAGTTTTAGACTTGGACTGTATCAAATTCTGTTTGCCAAACTCTAGCACAAAAGATTTATGAGAAGACTATTCTTCATATGTTAGCAAATCATCCTGTTTGTGTACATAGCAAGACACTCTAAAAGTCTCGTACAATAACTTTTACACATAAATACTAATATATCATCCTTGCCTATGACTATGTGGTTTTTCCGCTTGTAAATTAACCTTGTTGCACTGAAATTGGAGACCAAGTGATAAACTAATCTAATATTGCATGGATAAATATGTTACATTTTCTAATGTGTTTAAAAAGGAGTTAAGACCATTCTTGTACAGAAAGACATTATTTTGATGAAAGTTACCATTTTAAATGATTTTTGAGAGATATTAAATAGTGTTTAATATGAGTGGAAGTTTGCCCAGCAAAATAATGTATTTATAACACATTTATGTACTGTTTATTATTTATTATTGTTCTCTCTATCTCCATATTTTTACTGGCAAATATCACCGTGTTATTGTAAATATAAAACATGTTGCCTATAATATTGAATATTTGAAATGGTTTGCATTACATGTTGGGGAAAGGAAACTTGTCAATATGTTTATATTTTGCAAATGACATTGATGGATATATTTCAAAATCTACTAATTCTGTGTTGAATCACTGAAGTACACGATCAAGTCTTTTCCATATCAAAATTTTCTTGTAAATAATTTTCCACTTTTATATATACATATATACATACAAAACTTAATATGTATATCTTGCTCTTGGTTCCTTCATGTTTAATATCTTCTGCAAGGCTGTATCATCACAATATATTTGCTATCATTCAAAACATATCCCTAAATTATTTGGAAATAAAAGCAGATGCATTATTACATAATAAATGACTTACTTAATATCAGCCTCTGATAATTCAGTAAATAATTACTATGAAGTATGTGGTTTGTGAAATTTGCATAAAAATATTCCAATAAGCTCACAGAAAAAGTGATCCAACTTTGAAAATAAGTAATTCTCTCATTTGAGTGTCAGAAATATTGAAGGTTAGTAATAAGTAGCATTCTACTTTTGTGGCACACACCATATGCCTTATTTATTATATACAGAGTGATAATAATTAAAATATGCCAATAATTTAAATGCTAACAAAATGAAAATAATAAATTATAAAAATACATATTTCATATGAAGATTTATATATTATATATATATACTACAGTGTATTTTGCCCTATCAAAGCAGCTCTCATGTTTGTCAGTGTGTGTCCACTCTGGAATTCCTTCATTTTATATTGAAATTGTTTTTCATTTCCTTTTTAATAAGTATGTATAACAACCTATATTATAAAGAATGCATTAAAAATATTTTAAGTACAGCTAAGTCCTAAATTAACATATCCATATGCAGCATAAAAGATTTTGTCATCAACCTAAATGCTCAACATAAGCAACATTTTCTTCCATTTATTTAATTGTTAACATTAAATTCTAGCTCTGAACTATCAGTAATGCTAATTGAGGATTTATAAGCTAGAAATGCTAAATACGTATTTTGAGAGAAGTTCTCATACGTATTCTGTAGCTGATGTTAAAATTTAAGTCTTTCACTTATGGTTACTAGTGTTCCTTAAGTCCAGGACTGTAGTGGAGGGTATATGGTGGTATAGGCCATATGACCTCTGCTTTTTTCGAGTGAATAGGGCAGTGATGGCGAACCTTCTGTTGCCCGCGTGCCAATATTACTGAAATTGTCGAATTTTTTCCGCCTCGCGTGTCACAAAAAAGTACTTGATTTTTTTTTTTATGCCAACTAAATTAAATTCGTGATCAAGACATAAGAGATTGAAATTTGTAAACATAAAACTAATGTTTACAATAGTTAACTAAACACAAATGTTTTTGCATCACTAAATCAGTACGATAAATGCTTTGATTAGTTTTCGCCTTTCGTTGGCATGCCATCCAAAGTGGTCCTACGTGCCACTTATGGCATGCGTGCCATAGGTTCACCATCACTGGAATAGGGTATACCCTCTGCTTTGTCGAACAAATAGCGTATATCCATACCTTATGAAAAATTGTACAGGTTGATTGAAAAAAAAACTGCTCATACGTTTTCTCCTGGTATCGTAACAACATTACTATCGTGTAATGAATTTTTTGAGTGTAGGTGTCTCAGCCACAACTTCTGTCATCTCTCTTTCAAACATTTTTTGTGCCTCCAGTTGCATCAGGTCATCATTCGAGAGATTCTCAGCATGTGAATCCAACAAATCCTCAACATCTTCCACTTCAAGTTCAAGATCGAGTTGCTTTCCCATGTCAATTATATTTTCAGTGACCTTTTTCAAAGTCCACTTAATCCCTTTAAAATCAACAACAAACTGAGTGCAAAGTTTTTTCCAAACCCCTTTCATGTTGGCCTGTGTGACTTCATTCCAGGTCTCACTAATATTCTTTACTGTGCTGTAAATGTTGTAAGCCCTCCAGAAATCTTTGAGAGTAAAATCCTTTTCTACTTCTGTAGCCATAATTGCCTGGGAAAAGGTTCGGTGGGTTTAGTATGCCTTGAATGATCCAATAACTCCTTGGTCCATGGGTTGCAGCAAGGAGGCTGCATTAGGAGGCAGAAACACAACCTTGATGTCAGGATGAAAATCGTCTAGGAACACTAGGTGCCCAGGTGCGTTGTCTAACAGAAGAAAAGTTTTGAACGGAAGATCATTTTTGGCACAATAAAGTCTTAACTTCAGGCAAAAGATATTGAAAGAACCAGTCTTTGAAAATTTCACAATTTATCCAAGCCTTGGGATTACACTTCCAAATAACAGGCAGGGAAGCTTTCGAAACATCCTTCAATGCTCTAGGATTCTCAGATTTGTACACCAGGAGTGGCTTCAGTTTATAATCTCCGGAAGCATTCCCCCCAATCAAAAGAGTTAATCGGTTTTTGCAGCTTTAAACCGAGGCATAGATTTCTCTTCCTTGTATAAGTTCATTCTCTCTGGCATCTTTTTCCAAAAAAGGCCTGTCTCATCGACATTGAACATTTGACGAGCACTGTATTTTTCCTCCTCAACTATAGCAGCAAATGCCTCACAAAAATTACTGGCTGCTTTTTCATCAGCACTAGCAGCTTCCCCACTCACCTTAATATTGTGTAAATTTACCCTAGCTTTAATCCTATTAAACCATCCACAACTTGCCATAAATGGTCCAGCAGAAGAATCACTGACACCCAATTTCTTGATTACGTCTTCATACAGACTAAGAGCCTTCTCTTCTATTAACTTAAGGCTAATAGGCACCTTACGCTGATTTTACTCCTCAAGCTACAAAACCAACAATTTCTCCATGTTACCAATAACATTACTTCTTTTCCTTGTTATTATGGTTGATTGCATGGGTGTAGATGCCTTCACATGTTTCAAAATTCTTGCTTTATCTTTTATTATCATCCCAATCGTCGAACGATTTAAACCAAGCAAGTGGACGATCTGTGATGGCATTTCTCCTTTCTCAGAGCGTTTTATCATATCCAGTTTCATTTCAAGGGTTATGGCTTTCCTTTTCTTTAATATAAGTTTGTCATCAGCAACAGTCTTCTGCTTGTCAGTCATGATAAGGGTATTTTAAATTACAATTTAAATCAATGTACAGTTTTCTTGCTCGGAATTTAACGAACTCACTAAATACATAGGATCACCGTGTCTCTGAACATACCACACACGGTTGGTAGGCGCTACTGGATGGGGAATGATGAGGGTGTGCACTCCTCTTGCCTCGAAGGTGATTCCACTAAGCCCGGGCATAGGGGAATCCCTCTCACACTTAGGAAGCAGAGGAAGAGGGTTTTCTTTATGCTGAGTAAAGTTGGGATTAAAATGTGGCATGGACGATGTTTTCATCAATGAAATGGAGGAATCATTAACTTAGCTACAGAGAATCTTATTCTAAACCCTACTTCACGAAGCCATCCTAAAAGTGAGATCTCACTTATAAAAAATAACGCCATGCTTCTGCAGATCTCCGCTTAACTTGATTTCACTTATATAGCCCAAGTCACTCCATTCACTCGGATGCAGCTGTGTACATATGCCAGATCAATCTGCTTATTTAAACATCTCGCCTTTTTATAGCAGTTAAACCGATGATGCCTTGTTAACAATTTCAGATGATTGTATATAATAGATACAATATACATACGCAAAAAATACCTTTTGTTTATCATAACTACCATGATTACACAGCAAGTTATAAAGAAACTATAATAGTCATTTAAAATTTGAAAATATTTCAAATAAAATAGTCTGAAAAAAATTCAAATACTATTATTCAAAGGTTAAGAGTTTTTTATATTTTTTTAAAGGCATTAGTCTCAATTATTTGAAAGGATACAGTCTTAAAACATTTAAAGGCTATAATAGCCTTTCAGAATTTTTCGAAGGCTAGAGCAGTTGTTCTCAACTGGGATTACATGACACCCCTGGGTGACATGATGGTTATTGAGGGATGACCCGAATATTTGATAAATTTGCAGTGTATCATATTCTGGCTTATAAACATACTAAATAAAACCTGGAGAATATACACTGGTGCTTATTTAAATGTCAGAAATTTATCTTTATGTGGTAGGGAAAGCACAATTTATCTTTAAATGTGACTTGAATGTAATGGAGCTTTAAAAAGGGTGATGCATAACTGAATGAACTGAACATAGGGTGACGCAGACAAAAAAAGGTTGAGAACCACTGGACTAGAGTTGAAAAATTTTTCAAAATTTTACAAAAGCTATAGTCTTTCAAAATTTTTCATAGACTATATTATTTCAAAATGTTTGTCTCTAATCTTTCTAAATATTTCAAAGGCTAGTCTTGAAAATCAATCAAAGGCTTTTTCTTTCAAAATTTTTCAACGATTTTTCAAAATATTCAACAGTTCTAGTCTATAAATATTTCAATATCTGTAGTCTTTTAATATTTTTCATAGGCTACAGTCCTTAAAAACTTTTCGTAGGCTATAATCTTTTAAATTTCACACAGACTAAAAACTGAAAGGCTCTAGTCTTTAAAATTTTACACAGGCTATAGTCACAAAAATTTTCAATGGCTATAGTCTTTCAAAAGTTTTCAAAGGCTATAATGGTCTTTCAAATATTTTCAAATGCTAAACCTTTTCAAAAATTTTCAGACTTTAATCTTTCAAAAATTTTCAAAAGCTATAGACACTAAAAAATCTTTGAAATATTATAGCTTTTAAAAAACTTTTAAACCATATAACCTTTAAGAAAATATGAAAAAGTATAGCCTTAGAAAAATTTCAAATACTCTTGTCTTTGTAAAAAAATTCAATGAATATAGTCTGAAAAATTTTCAAAAAATATAGTGTACGACAAATTTTAAAAATACTATAGTCTTTGAAGAAAGATTCAAACTATAATCTTTCAATAAATTTAAATTTCTATAGTCTTTGAAAACATTTCAGATTATAGTCAATGTAAAAATTTCAAAGTATATACCGTATATACTCGTGTATAGTACGAGTTTTTACGACCAAATTTTTATTGCAAAAATTGGGGATCTTACTATACACGAGTAATGCATTTCAGGATTTAAAATTCATGTATCTTCACGTGCATTTTCGGTGAAGTTATGCCACCCGCACGCATTCTAATGGTAGGCTAACCATAACAGTGAGGTCCTTTATCGTTGTTATGTTGCTTCGTGAAGAGTAGAATCTTTTTCATGTATACAGCTTCAAATTCACAAATACTTGATATAAGTGACGATTTACGGGCATTTCCTTTCTTGAATTTTATGTATGTACATCTTTGTTTGCGTCTTTTTACAAGGGATGGATTGGAACGAGTTGGACTAAAAGTATCGTAGACGGCGTAACTTTATGGAATTTCGACATCTTGGAAAAAAGAAATTACTTTGTAATATTCAACAGTCTTTATTGTTTCTTCAATCACACACTGATTGGTTTCCACTACAAAGTCATTCTAAAGGTGTTACGTCGGTTAGTAACACCATTAGAATGATTTTGTAGTGGAAACCGGTGGGTGTGTGATTGAAGAAACAATAAAGACTGTGGAATATTACAAAGTAATTTATTTTTATCCGTTATCCCTACCTATTAAATAGATGAGCAAGTGGAACCATTACGTACGTGGTACGTAATCCAGACGTACTAGAATTGAAACGATTTTATTTCATCTTGTGCAATCATGATTCATATCACTTTTTATTAAATGTTTTAGGAGTAAGATACTTAACTTATCCAAATTTTAGTGTACTCGCAAGAAATACTATTTACGACATTTACGGTCTATTCTATGGTGGTGTGGAAAATCAAGGTTGTTCGATATATCTCACTCGTAACCATCGAGCTATCGAAACAAAATATATCGACCATGGTGGAAAGCTGGGGTCGAACTATAAACGAGATATATGAAAAAATCAGGTTTGTTCACCAAAAAATCAGGGGTCGTACTATACATGGAGTCGGCATATACACGAGTATATACGGTATGTAGTTTTTGAAAAAATTTTTAATTCTATGATCTGAAAAAATTTCGAGGTTAAAGTCTGAGAAAGTTTGAAAAACTATTCCTGGAAAACATTTCATGGACTATACTCTTTTAAAAAATTTCAATTATTATAATCTTTGAATGAATCTTAAAGAATATAGTGTCTGATAATATTTCAAGGCTACAATCTGAAGAAATTTGAAATACTTTAGTTTTTTTAACTAATTTGAAACACTATAGTAATTGAAAAAATTTCTAATGCTATAGCCTAGAAATTTTTCAGACTAGTCTTTGAAAAAATCACCAAAGAAAAATGTCATATCCTATAGTCTTTGAAAAATTTCCTAAGTCTCTAGTCTTTGAAAAAATATAAATACTATAGTCTGTGAAAAAATTCCATGGACAAATTCCAAGCACATTAGTCTTTGAAAACATTTCAGAGTCTATATTTTTGAACAAATTTCAAAATATAGTCTTTGAGAAAATTCCAAAGACTATTGTCGTCAAAAATATTTCATATACTATACTGTTTGAAAAAATTGAGACTATATTCTTTGAAAAATTTCAAATACTATAGTTGGAGAATTTTCAATTTCTATAGTTTGAAATATTTCAGACTATAGCCTTTAAAAAAAATTCAAATATTATAATCTTTTTTAAAAATTAACAATTTCAAAAATTATTGTCTTTGAAAAAATTGTAAAGACTATAGTCTGTGAACTAATTTCAAACACTACAGTAATTCACAAAATTTCTAATGCTATAGATTGTAAATATTTCAGTCTTTGAAAAAATTTCCAGACTAAAGTCTTTCAAAATATTTCAAGGCTAAAGTCTGAAAACATTTAAATACGTAATTTCAAATACTATAATATGAAAAATTTCAAATACTTGTCTGAAATTTTTCAAAGACAATAGTATTTGAAATAAATTGATAGACTTAAGTCTTTCAATAAACTTCCATCTTTGAAAAAATTTAAAAGAGTATATATAACCTTTGAAATATTTCATTGGCTCTAATCTGAAAAAATGTTGAAACCTATAGTCTTTGAAAACATTTCATGGACCATAGTCCTTGAACAATTTTCAACCGCAAGTCTTTGAAATATTTAAAAGTATCTAGTCTTTAAAAAATTTAAAGGACTATAGTTTTTGATAAAATTTCCTGACTATTGTCTTTGAAAATATATTGACACTATAGTCTTTGAAATTATTTTAACACTAGTCTTTGAAAACATTTCAGACTATAGCCATTTTAAAAATTTCAAAAATATAGTCATTGAAAAAATTTCTAGTTCTATAGCCTGAAAAAATTTCTGATTCTATTGTCTGAAAAAATTTCAGACTATACTAATTTCAAAATCTATATTCTTTGAAAAAATTGCAGACTTTAGTCTTTGAAATAATTTTTCCAGGGTATGGTCAATGAAATTTTTGAAATACATCCTTAGACCATCCTATTTATAATCCAAGAAAATTAACGTTAACTGTGCTGCTTATGGTTGGAAATATTTAAAAATAAATCCAACATTTAATTCAGCAAAAACATTTCATCATTTCGAATCTACATATTGTGGAGCATTTAAATATATTTTTTTTGAATTCTCTATTAATATTTATGAAATCCGTTCATTGGAATCATTGCAGCGATATCACATGATGATCGATCGCTCACGTTACGTCAAATTGTGACGACATTCTAGTTTCCCTAACCAAACAGGAGAATGCTTATAAATGCTAAATGATCAGCGAACTCGACAAGCTTTCTTAAACAACGCAACAAACACGCAAAACACACTGGAAGAAATCATCTTCAAATCGAAAAGCTTTTAAGTGCAGCAAATACTCGAAGCATTCCTGGGAAGACTATGTTAAATGTTTGCTATCGATTTCCAAGAAAACTTTTATCCTCGTTGGCATGAAAACATCACTCAAAAGCGATTACAAGATGACAGACAAGGTTGAAGTTGAAGGAAATATTCATTATGAAATATATCGACGGGACACATTTGCAAACATTTTCCGCAATGTTCACTCGCTTTAGTGGTCAATTTGCATCAACACTTCAGGGATCTGCAACTTGGTGCTCGCGAACTCCGATGTGCTCAATAGCAGTCCAACCAAGCGCTTCTACGATGCTAAAAATCCTCTTACCTAGAACCAGGAATTTAATTTTTTCTCCCGTTTTATTTCTAAACATAGGAAAGTACATTTGTAACCGTCACTTTGACGTTGACTTGATTTCAATTATGATAAATCCTATTTTTACAAAAGTATAGCGGTGCTCGCTGGGTGCTCTTGAATGTAACATGGTGATCCCCGATCTACACCCTCTCCTTCTTTGAACTAATTTCCACGCAGACTCTTATGTGAATTTTATTGGTATCATCACTCGACTGTTACATACCCCGGCATAAAAATTGTTCTCAGCAGAAGCAAAAGAAAGGATATCCAAGGGCAAACTTCTCGGATTGGACTTTGTTGACCTTTTCGATCATCGAGCATGATTCCACATCAAAGAGGAAGGAAGACCAAGGCTAAGGTTAATGTGATGTCATTGCTCGTATAGTTGCAGACGTCATTCTATTGCTAAACCAATCCACCCATGTTCACACTCTGTAGTTCGACTGGAAAATTGTAAAAAAAATTATGAAGGTAGAATTTTATTATTCTTCTACCAGGAAACGGCATTGATACTTGTTTTCTGTAATTTTTCCCACAATAAATTTTGTACTGTATATTAATTGAATAATAAATATATAAATATTACTACATGAGAAAAACCCAGGTGTTCATTGGCCGAAAACAAAAACATTTTATGTAAAAGAATTGTATTTGTGCTTATGAATGGGAAGCAAACCATATAGTAAATATTCAACTTTAGATTTTTTTTAAATATATGTCATATTGTATCGAGATCCCTGCTGACCCACTCAATCGCTCATGAGTTATTAGTGATCTCAGAAATTTTTTGGTCATCTTTTAATTTCGGAAACCTTTCTTTTACCTCTCTCATTTAATGGCAAAATTAACAAAATACCTTGCACAAATGCAACATTGGGAGCGAAGTCTTTCTGTAATTTGAATAGCAGTACTTCTAATGGTGTCAAACTTGGTTTTATAAAAAAAGGCAATTAAGTATGTACACTTTCCATCTAAATGTCTCGTTGCTATCCTCGGAATAATTATATCTAAACCTGTAGCAGTTGCAGATGGCGGTAAAGTCTAACATTTTAAAGTTACATTGCCAAATATTAAAACCCCTAGCTTTCCTCACATTGGAAAACTTTTGGCTGTTTATATTATAAGGTAACATGTCAAAATAATTGCTAAAACCGAAGAGTTTTTCCCAGAAGCAATTATGTAGACCAACACGCGCTTTAACTAGAGTTTATGTATAATGTTTATTCCTCATAGTGTGGTAATTTTTTTCTGAAAATTTGATTAGATCGAATTTAATAGTAATTTTAATGCATTAAACTTGGATATTTGCAGAAATGTATTTAATAAAATTATATTTATATGCCGTACACTCCCTCAAATCCAGCATTCAGAAAATGGGCTTCACCAGAAAACCGGCAATTTTTTGTTTGAAATCAACGTGCTAATAAACCGGAAAGATTACCAGAAAATCGAAAGATTTTCAGTCTTACCATTTCATTGTTTTATGCTACAGATTCCATGCTCAGCTGACACCGTTTCCAGCATTGATTATATATCATTAATGAAATTCCTATTTTCTTCTCCTATTGTGTAATGATATAATTCGTATGCTTAGGATACGAGAAAAAACTCATAAAGGATGCAATCTACGTTGCGTAGTATCTTTTTAAAATCTATAAAGTGTTGACCCATCTACACCACTATATTCAAACTTAAAAAATCCTCTGATTTACTCTAAACAACAGACTTGTCACCTCACCCTCTTCTTCTCCAATGCAAACAGCAACCCATACGAATCTCAATTTAGGGGGTAGAAACAGTAAAATAGTTTGGTAAGTAAATAAGAAATACTTTCTTTATTTTACTGCGTGAACAAAAAACATCCTATCTCTAGAGTCGGCCAAGCACTGAAGGGGGGCCCGGATGCGAATATCAATATTAATATTTATAGTAATAACGAACGATTTATGGAGCCCCAGTTTAATATTATAACTTTAACAGAGTATTTATTTATTGGAAATCAGTTTTCAAGCTATTTTTATGAAACGTATTTGGAAAATTTACACTAAATACTCGAATAATTGAGGACTTCTGAGTCCCCCATTATTCGGGGGCCCGGACGCCTCACATCTGCCGTATCCCCCTTTTGGCTGGCCCTGTTAAAATGCCATACTTTTATGCTTAAGAACACACACATGATTTCTATTCTATTAAAAGAGGAATGAGAAAAAATCTTTCTTAATAATTCGAATATATTTAGCCGTCACCTACTGTAGCTATCGATATTCCAGTTCACCTATTGCGAAATAGAAGCGCAATTTATTGCGGATAGTGTCTACATTTCTATTCATATCATTGTTTTTTCTTTTGTGCGATGTTGCTTGTGCAGAGGATGCTTCCAGGATGATATGCCCACTGCCAATATGTCCAGTTTTTTATGTCCACAGTTATATATGTCCACGGCCTTTATGTCCACAGCCAATATGTCCACAGTCTTTCCATCCACAGCCAATATGTCCACAGTTTTTACATCCACAGTCTATGTCCCGTGTGCGGACACGATGCCGAAAGACACTATGCCGAAGGACACGATGCCGAACGGACACGATGTAGATAGGACAGGACCGTGTCCGGCTTCTTATATGACCGCAGTCTTTATGTCCACTTAAGGGAAATTGAGAGGGGGTGAGTGAAGGAAGGGGAGGGAATATGCAGCAAAAAGATGAAAATGGAGGGGGGATAGAAGGAGGGGGAGACATTGATATCAATCAACTAGGAATTTTATAACAATTACAAATATGCAGCAGGGGACTAACGATTACTCGCCGCTCGCTTTGATTGCTACGATGCACCACATGGTGGCACCACAAAGCAGCGACGCTTAGTGATGCCACCGTGTGGCGCGTGTGTGTAAAGAGGGTTCAGGAATGGTTTATGTACTTGTAATATTGTGCTATATCTTATTGAAGACTTTAGAACATTTTTTCAATTATTCATTCTCCCTAAGCATATGCAAAAATATATTCTAAAATAATAATTAAAGTTTTATCTAGTGCTTTGAAAGTCAACGAATATTTTCTAATACTATGTATTAAATTAGTAATGCTGTCATAATTTCTATGTTGCAGTCGCAGAGCAGAATCCACCATTTGATGGTTATCCCAGACCTCTGCATGATATTTTCGTCGGTGCACTACGTGCCCGTGGTCACCTAAGTAACTGGACATGGCTGTTAACAAAGGCACCCGACGTTCGCAAGTTAAGTGAGGAAAGAAGGAAGAGGAGTGTTTCTGAAGAGTGTTACGAAGAATCTATTGTGTGTTATGGAAATGGATTCGAATAAAAATCGCGTTATATAGTAATTGGTGAAATACGGCACTTGCTGTGTGTTCTGCAAGCTGTGGCAAGGACTGAAATCAGTGCCACACTCCCAACTCAAACGTTTGCCACCGGAATTTCTCTCTGAATATGTGATATGTGAAAATAAAATTGTATATTATTAAAAATAAAAATTTTAAACTAATCTAATCTTCTGATTGTGTAAATGATTGTCAGACAAATATGAAGAGTCGATTGCAGGTACTAAAAAGAAAAGAAGGTTCAATAAACAACAAATATAAAATCGTTCGAAAGAGAATTTGTTGCTACTAACCATTTCTATTTCAAATATTAAGGCTAAGAGCATGGAAAATTAAAATTCAATTGTTACTGTAAATACAACCACCTTCTCCCACTTCGTATAATATACTTTCGCCTTACTCTTACTGTCTATTCACCTTCCTCCTTCTCCAGCTTCGTCTAATATCCTCTCGCTTTACTCTTACTGTTTAATCACATCCCGCTTTCCCCGCTTTGCCTATTGTCTTCTAGCTTTCCTTCAGTGCTTATTCATCTCCGCCTTCTCCTTTTTCGGATATTATGATAAGAGGCGAAATGGGAGAAGGTAGAAATGAATAAGTATGAGGATAACGGGAGGGTAATAGTATTAGGCCCCCGTTTTCCCCATACTGCTTATTTATCTGCCTTGTTCTCCCGCTTCGCCTATTATTATCCGGCTTTACTCTTTCTGCGTATTCCACTTTCGTTTTCTCTCGCTGTGTTTATTTCTCTCTCGCTTTATTCTTTGTCTATTCTCTTTCCCCTTTCCCACGCTTCGCCTATTACCCTCTCAATTAATTCTTTCTGCTTCTATCGTTATCCCTTTACCTCTCCTCCTCTGCCCATCCTTTTTTCTGCGCAACCTGTTGGCGCACGCTTTCCTGTGCGCCTCTTCGCGTTCATGAATCACTAGTTTTCCCTACGGTCGACAAGGTCACGCGTATGTAAAGCAAATTTTTTGAGTGCCCAATAAGGAAAGAATCCATTTCTTACTAGTCGAATTTCTTAGTGATTAGGTAACTTTTTATAAATGCGCGATATATGTATGAAAGTAATGAAGAATACCTCGCTTCGCCTACTATCCACCCTCTTTACTCCCTGTGTTTCTTCACCTCTCGCCTTCTTCCGCTTCGCCTATTATCCTCTCGCTTTACTCTTATTCTTATTTCACCTCCCACCTTATCCCGCTGCTACTCTTATCATCTCAATTTACTCTTACTGCTGTTTCACCTACAGCTTCGTCTATTATTCTCTCCTTTTTTCACTTACTGCTTATCATCTCTTTTGTTCTATCGCTTCGCCTAATATCATCTCTCTTTAGTCTTACTGTTATTTCACGTCCCACGTTCTCCCGCTTCTACCATTATCCACTCACTCTTCTCTCTCTTATTTCACCTCCTGTCTTCTCCCGCTTCTACTATAATCCTCTCACATTACTCTTACTGTTATTTCACCTCCTGATTCGTCTATTATCCTCTCGCTTTGCCATTACTGTTTAACCGCATCCCGCTTCTCCTATTATCCTCTCGCTTTACTCTTACGGTTATTTTACCTCCCGTGTTCTCTCGCTTCTCCTATTATCCTCTCGCTTTAATCTTTCTGTTTATTCACTTCCCGTCTTCTACCGCTTCGCCTATTATCCTCACGCTTTACTCTTACTGCCTATTCACCTCCCGCCATCTCCTGCTTCGTCTAATATCCACACGCTTTTCTCTTACTCTCTAATCACCTCCCGTCTTCTCCCGCTTCGCCTATTATCCTCACGCTCTACTCTTACTGCCTATTCACGTCCCGCCTTCTCCCGCTTTTCCTATGATTCTCTCGATTTACTCTCTGTTTATTCACCTCCGGTCTCCTCTCGCTTCTCCTATTCTGCTCTCGCTTTACTCTTACGATTATTTCACCTCCCGCCTTCTCTCGCTTCGCCTATTACCCTCCCGGTTTACTCTTACTGTCTATTCACTTCCCGCATTCTCCCGCTTCTACTCTTATCACCTCACTTTACTCTTACTGCTGTTTCACCTCCCGCTTCGTCTATTATTCTCTCGTTTTTCTATTACTGCTTATCATCTCCTTTGTTCTATCGCTTCGCCTAATATCTTCTCGCTTTGCTCTTACTGCTTATTCACCTCACGCTTTCTCCCGCTTCGCCTATTATTATCCGGCTTTACTCTTTCTCCCTATTCTTCTTTCGCTTTCTCTCGCTGTTTTTTTCCCTCTCGCTTTATTCTGTTTCCTCTTTCCCACGCTTCGCTATTACCCTCCCGGTTTACTCTTACTGTCTATTCACTTCCCGCATTCTCCCGCTTCTACTCTTATCACCTCACTTTACTCTTACTGCTGTTTCACCTCCCGCTTCGTCTATTATTCTCTCGTTTTTCTATTACTGCTTATCATCTCCTTTGTTCTATCGCTTCGCCTAATATCTTCTCGCTTTGCTCTTACTGCTTATTCACCTCACGCTTTCTCCCGCTTCGCCTATTATTATCCGGCTTTACTCTTTCTCCCTATTCTTCTTTCGCTTTCTCTCGCTGTTTTTTTCCCTCTCGCTTTATTCTGTTTCCTCTTTCCCACGCTTCGCCTATTACCCTCCCGGTTTACTCTTACTGTCTATTCACTTCCCGCATTCTCCCGCTTCTACTCTTATCACCTCACTTTACTCTTACTGCTGTTTCACCTCCCGCTTCGTCTATTATTCTCTCGTTTTTCTATTACTGCTTATCATCTCCTTTGTTCTATCGCTTCGCCTAATATCTTCTCGCTTTGCTCTTACTGCTTATTCACCTCACGCTTTCTCCCGCTTCGCCTATTATTATCCGACTTTACTCTCTCTCCCTTTTCTTCTTTCGCGTTCTCTCGCTGTTTTTTTCCCTCTCGCTTTATACTTTGTCTATTCTCTTTCCTCTTTCCCACGCTTCGCCTATTACCCTCACGTTTTATTCTTTCTGCTTCTACCTTTATTTTTTTACCTCTCCTCCTCTGCCCATCCTTTTTTCTGCGCAACCTGTTGGCGCACGCTTTCCTGTGCGCCTCTTCGCGTTCATGGATCACTAGTTTTTCCTACGGTCGACAAGGTCACGCGTATGTAAAGCAAATTTTTTATGTACCTAATAAGGAAAGAATCCATTTCTTACTAGTCGAATTTCTTAGTGATTACGTAACTTTTTATATATGTACAACACATGTTTGAATGTATTGAAGAAGATTTAGGGAGTCACTGAAAAATACGTGTGTTATCCGTTCACCTAAATGGATTCAGATGTAGGAAACAATCAATGTTTGTTAAATATTTTATGCGTGGTGTATAGGTTAACTTTGTCTTTACAATATTCCGGAGATTGGAGGAGCAAGAAATGAATTTAAGGTTAAAATCCTATGGCAACAATATATAATTGGTAAACTCGATAAGATAACTAAGCGTCGAAATTAACCACGTTTTTTTCAAAGGAAACGCTCCCATGTCCGTTACAACAACCATATAAATAGTCCAGCACAGTTAGAGCGATTTATATTTTTATCTATTAGTTTTAGATCTTTGTTATGTTTTTTTATAATTAGGGCATAATTTATTACGGATAAGTTCTCGGCGGTCAGCATGAGTAATATCACTTCATAAATATGGTAATGTAATAAATTACCGCCTTGTCCTTTAGTTCACCATGAAAAGCATATTTATAAAAAGCAAAGCTTTCGTCATAGTCAAGAAAGCTTCCTGTATAAAATGAATGGAAGATTGCAGCGAAGTAGAACACGTATTATTAAGCAGTGAGAATTGGCATAATAATAGAAAGCCTTTATTTGCGCGAATTTGCTAATAGGAAATAGAGATACATAGACGATTTTATCCTAAAGGTATAAAAGATCCTAGTAAGAAATTAATTGACACAAGTAAGTATTTTAACGAACAGTTTGGCGAAAGGAACACTAACCACCTTCCAGCCTGATAAATTGCAAGGTGATGCCCGGATGTAGATGCATCAGATTAACATTTTTTCTTAGTTTAAAATATATGGCGAATGTGTTTCTCTTACCTATTCCCCTCTTTTCCACTGCGCAACGTGTTGGCGCAGGCCTTCCTATGCACTTTTCCGCTCTCGTGAATCACCTGTTACCTCTCCGGCCGACAAGGTCGCGCGTAAGAGAGTCTCAGAGTAATATATTCTCAATATAGAAATAATTCGTTTCTTACTTTTAGAATACTATGACAAAATACCTCAACTTCATAGTTCCGCCTGAGAATGTTGGTATTCAAGAGAGCATAGGATGTAATGTACCTAAGTGAGATTTGCTGTGATAGAGTTACGTATTTATGTATTATCTTTAGTGTTAAATATATTGTCTATTGTTATTTCTTATGAGTAGAAGTTAGTGACTGGTGATATGCTGAGTGCACGCACTGTGATTGATAACAATGAACTTATGGATGGACACATGCCTATACGTATAAGGTGAACATATTCCTCGTATGTGTACTTTTTGTTTTATAGCAGTTGTATATTTTGTTTAGTTCAAGTCAAGAAGGTATTAATTTACTGAACTCTATGTCTATAATTAATATTGTTGGGAATGAATACGCAGAAATGCAAATTGCTGCTATTAAATTCATGTACATGTATTTCGGCACAATATTTGCACTAATAAAAGGTTTTTGTAAAAATGTTTCCTTATTTATATTCCAATAATAGACCAAAATAGTGTTGCAACCGACTGAAGAACATGAAGTGGTTTCTCGAACGTATTACTTAACTCTACGAAGAATAATTTATGTCATTGATAATTACGTGTGTCTTCGGAAATTAAATGCAACAAATTAATCAAAATATGGCATTTAACTCGTTACTTGTACTTTAAATTGTCCCCTAAAGCATATTGAAAAGTCCCAGTGACATTCACAATGAAAACCTTTATAATAAAACAACATGAAATGTCCCGTTTAGCCTAGGATTCAAAGTAGACGTTTAAAAAGTCCGCCGCATGTGACGTCACGTCAGCCAACAAAAGTGAAAGCGATTTTAGCCTTGAAGGGAGTCTCCGATCCCGAACCGGATGTGACGTATGGTGAATTCGACCTTGAACGGCAGTTTCGGTTTTTCCAAACTTTGAGCGAATTCTCACAATTCCGAATTTCACCTTCAACAGGCCTAAAACCTCACACCCCTCAGGTTTTCACCTCTATTCGACCTTCAACGACCCACCTCCTCGGCAATGCCCTAAGTGCAGGCCGCGACTGCCATGGTCAATCAAACGGGACAGTTTCTGGACGTATTGAATGACACTCAGTTGATTAGTCTTACGTGGAATACGGTTTAAAAAATAAAAGCTGCTACCAAGAAAGCCGCTAGCTCACTGGGTAGAGTAAGCGGCTGATATCAGAAATGGCAGGGTTCAAGTCTTACTTCCAAAGAATCATTTTTTTACCTTTTAAAAGCTCGTGCTTCATACAATTTTTTATACGTTTACATCGCCATGCTCATTTTTCGAATTAAACATTTTTGTCCATCACTTGCCTCGGAAAGCCCTAAAAGTAGTTGTAATACGATGGCGCACCATTGATAAATACAAAGCTCGGGCATACATTAAATTAAAATGAGGTTAATGTTCCTTTGACATGTTTTATTTTTCGAATATATATGTACACATTAACATACTAAATTTCACACGACCAGAAATCATTTTTGACCCTTAGTACAATCGTCTTGCGCTACAAACGCTGCGAGTGTAACAAAAACGGCACAGAACAGATTAAATTCAACAATACATGAAGTGCATAATAAATGCCACAATAATTTTACGATGGCCGTCGCCATGGTTCCTCCGACGGCTACGACGACTAACTCGCCAGGAACATCGTTTCTTCGATTCCACTTCATCTTCGTCCGAGAGCAACCTCTCGACTCTGCTTTTAAGGATAAATTCGAAATACGGGGCTATCCAGTTGAGGTCCTGCGTGGCCACGGTGTCTGGACGAATCGAAATCGATTACCATCTCTGGCAGAGTTCTCGGGCGTGCGACTAAAAGAGAAACAAAAGATATTTAATAGGAATCAATAACCGAGTAATTCATGAAAAACTTTGGGGTATTTTAGGACACAAGACATATTTCAATGTATATTTGCGCTACTAATTTCTATAGTGTTACTTAACGGATAAGCGAAGAATACCATCTATAGGTTCGTTTACAGTTACATTAATACCCTGAAGACTGCAAGAATCGTTTGGCTAAGGGTGTCATTACACCAAAGGAATTCTAATTAATGCATCTGATAGCATGTCCTATCACTTTACAGTTTCATCCTATTCACCTCCCGCGTCTCTCCCGCTTCGTCTATTACCCTCTTTCTTTATCCCCTTCTTCCTATTCACCTCCCGCCTTCTCCCGCTTCGTCTATTGCCCTTTTGTTTTACTTCTGCTTCCTATTCACCTCCCGCATTCTCCCGCATTACTCTTTCTCCCTATTCACCTCCCACCTTCTCCCGCTGAAAGTACCCGGCGATGCCCGGGTTATGCCAGACGTCTTTGGCGAATAAAATTATGCGATAGTTTTCCGGTAGAACACATTAATATTTACATATTGTTTCATTGTAAATACGATTATTATTCTCAGACTAATTTCTATAACAGGTATCCTTTAAGTATAATTAAAAGATTCCACCTTTTGTTAATTATTCCTTTAAGCAACAATTGTTTATAACAGATATCCTTTAAGTATAATTAAAAGATTCCACCTTTTGGTAATTATTCCTTTAAGCAACAATTATATGTGTTTATACGTGTTGATTTGGTATGTATTGTACCATCAATTTATATATTATATGAAACTGAAATGTATATTAATAGAAATTTTAATGTGAACTGACACCAATAAACTTGATTCAACTTACCTATTCCGATTTATCTGACAGGTACTGGGTTTCATTAAAATACATTCCTTACAGTAGCTTATTGATAAACATACGAAAGAAACAAACAGATCGTTTACCATGGCAACGTGACGTGAAATCGTGTTCTAGATAATAAGGCTGAAATTAACGATTATAATATAAATATGAGGTGTCAAACGCACCATATAAAACATAAAATCAAAAAAGTTAAAACATGATTATGAAAAACTTACACGATAGTAATTATGTTTAGAATCTCTTCTAAAAATATTCTCTACGTAATTACGATAGAATCACACGTTTTTTGTACGTGAGAGTAATAGGATTTCGAGTTTAACAATGTAATCGTTTGGCAAGGCAACTTCACGTTAAAAACGCTAAATTTTGTCAAAATATATTAAAACGTTAAATTCGAAAGATTTAGATTCGAAAGCGATAAAAGACGATAAGAATAAGAAACTGCATTTATTTTTCTTTAATACAGTCCAAGTCCGAAAATCGTAGGTCAAATATGCGAATTTTAATAAGCAAAATAAAATAAGGTTGCAGGTCGAAATATGGATTTTTCCATGTTATCTTATGAGAAATGGAAATCATTCTCGGAAATCGAACCCGTGTCGATTTTGGAATTTTTTTTCGTAAATGGCTTCTACTTTAAGAACCGAACATTCCTACCAAATGTCAATCTTCTAGCTACTCGGAAAGTTTGTTAAAAATAGCATTACATAGTTTCTCACCGACGACGACGAAGTCATTTTTATATATTAGATTTTAGCAGTTCATATAACTATAAAGAAGTTTCGGAGCGGATAATCCAAACACAAATATTGGTGGACTGAAACGTAAAGGAAACAAGTTAGGCAACTTAACAGTGTAACAGATATTCGCGTTTCTTGCATTGGAGTATTAAGACAATCTCTCATATTGGCAGCTCTGATTGACCAATACACATGAAATTTTTATTAATTCCACTACGATTTTTATGTATGTGTATATCAAATTTTAAGAAAATCCGTTAGAAGCCGAGATCTAATTACGTCATGTAAAGTTTTAATCCCATATACAGGCAGAATTTTTTGACCAATCCGTTTAATAGATTTTCTCGACGACTAATTTCTCTTTAACCGATTTTAATGAGAATCCGTTTGGTATAAGCCGAGTGAATTCGGACGGCCGGACTTACTGATAACAATAGGCGCTTTTTTGCTTTTAAGCGAAAAGCGCCTAAAAACTTTCAAATGTTGGGAATTTTAGATTTCTGTAATTGAAGTTATAATATAAGTCTCATTTTATGCGGCCTTCTCACCTATCTTATTCCAATATATAATTCGGCCCGGCTCAGTATTGAAGAATTTTTTTAATTTAATGATTTAAAAATGTTTTTAGTCCTTTTGAAGTGTAATTTCTTCGTTTTTGGCCCTCGTACGACTTGAGTTTGAGACCCCTGATGTAGAATAAACAAGGTTAATTCAAGAAAGAATAGACGACAGTTTCATTCGTTTGCGTGTAAAACGAGTATTTCAGAAAACTGAAATTGGAAAGACGTAAAAAATTATTTATTGACGAATTCAAAGATTGCTATCGAACAAATTTGGACTATTTAATGAATTGACATAAGCCTTTCAATAAATATGCATTAGTTGACAGTATGCTGTTGGAAAAATCAATCATCTTGGGAACAAATAGAAAAATTAACAGCATTTCTAGTTATTTATGAATCGACATTTCCGAAAATAAAACTATTCAATTCTCCATCTTAAAAACATTTATATCCCAACAAATGGAAAATGATAAATTTAACTAATCAAAGTCAATCAAAATATCAAAATATTGTAGTAATTTATTTAATTTTTTATCGAGCTTGACGAACAAAAGAGCGAACTTTGAAAGTTTGCAGCTATTTATTTGCGCTGTTGGCTCACAAACGATGGAAAAAAATCGATATTCTAAATTTCTATTTTAAAAAAATCCGTTTTGCTCCAGTTTTTTCTCCATAAAAAGATAAAAATTTTGAGTCGCTTCTAGAATATCTAGAGACTTGAAATTTGGCACGATTAGATGTTTTTGGGCAAGACCATAGGAAAAAATCCAAAAATGTGTAAACTCATAATTTCAGGGGCTTTTTACCTCCATTTTTGTCCCATACGAGGATAAAAATTATAAGGCACTTTCAGACGAGCTAAAGACTAAATTTCGCGCGAAAATAGATTTTGGGTCAAAACAAAAGGAAAAAATTCGACATCGTTAAAATTATATTTTTTTAGGGGTTGTTTTCACCCCATTATTGAAAGTAGGCTGAAATGATTGCAGAATGAAAGCACTGCCTACTAGTATATACGTATATTTAAGTAGTAAGTTATATCAATGAGTAATAATTACTAACCTTCAGGAAAAAAGGACGGTGGAATTTTCAGGAGATACTCAATTTTTTCACTATTTTTAATTTCTCCATATAAAATATTTTTAATGAAGAAATGGATTGGGACTTTAAATGAAAATAATTGTTTTCAAATCCCATTGGAAGGGAAAAGGAACTCATTGACAACTTTACAATTTGGGGAAGACTCATATTGTATTATCTCTACTTGTTCAAGAATATCAAGCCTTGGTCATTCATTATTTTGATGTAGGATGACAGGAATGAAGTTGATATCATGGTTATCAATTATTAAACTTTTAGCAAATTGAGACGGTTTTGTTATTAAAAAAGCAACCTAAATGGCATCAGAAATTTGCTAATTTATTGCATAATCTTGAACTATATGTTAATTCCAGTCAATTGACACCTATATTGCCTGTTCTTTATTAGGATTTCTCCTACCCTGCACTGATCTTCTTCTTTACAATATCGCTGATCTTATGTTTTGATTGTAGGAAGCTAAAATAACTTCCTTCCTCTGGGTCATCTTCACTCTTTGGATAAGAAAATATGACATCATCCAACTTGTTCACATCCTCCATCTCCCAGGTCGGCCAAAGGGGAGATGCAGCAGATGAGAGGCATCTAGGCCCCCAGAAGTTCTCAACTATTCAAGTATCGAGTGAAAATTTTGCAAAAACTTTTACAAACAATCATGTGCAAACTGATTTCCAATAAATAAATACACTGTAAAAGTTACAATATTAAACAGAGGTTCCATAAATCACTCATTATTACTAAAAATATTAAGACCGTGGGCCCCCCATTGAAATTCGCATCCCTTCAGTGTTTAACAAAACTGAATGAATGATAACTGATGTTCATTGCATGAATGATGAACAGCATCAGCAATTTCAGTTGACAAGTCACACTGTGAAATTAATGCTTCTATCCAGATTCAACATGAAAGTTTGGTTCTCCAATTTCTACAGCAGTCCCCATTTTCTCAAACTTTTCTTCCTATATGATTGTAAATAATCAGTTCAACTGTTCATCTAAATGGATTTCTCTGGCATGAATATTATTCAACCAACTCTTTTAAAACTTTAATATAAAACATAGTTATCTATCTAAAAAGATGAGAATTTTCAGTTAGAATAATATAATATTCAGATTTCAAAAACTTATTATTAAATTATTAGTTAACAACTATTTTTATTAGAGTCACAGCAATTTTAAGGCATGAAAAATTATATCATGAATACATAAACACAGGAGCATATAATTCCATGCTTATGTATTTGTCAGAATAAATTTTAATTTTATAATTTCCACTGTGTTTAAAATTTATTGATAATGAATTTGAAACTGTGAAACTTATCGGTAAAAAGTTTAAAATATTCAGACATTATTACAGGTTTATGGGTATAAATGGTATAAATAAAACATTGGTAATTATAAATAATATCAGTAATTATAAATAAAATATCAGTAATTGTGATTCAAGAATAAGAAGTCAAAAAAGTACTTGCCTCAGTATCTCTTTCAGTGAATTACCACTGAAGATGGCTGCTTTTTAGCTAAAATGCACATCTGGTTTTATTATAACCTTGTTGTGACTCATGGAGATACCTGTGACAGATATTTTTTAAAAGCTTGTCCTTCAATTTTTTTCAGCCATAAGATGAGCCTGTTGAACAATATCAGGAATTGTATGAAAAAACTCCAACCTCGATTGATAATTATAAAATATTTTTAACTTTCTTTTTTTAATCAATTAATTAATTAATTAAAGAAGATAGTAATGTAGCAAAGTTAAGGTGATCAGATGTCCATTTTTGAAGATTTTACTATATTGAAAACAAATGTCCTGTTTTTAGATTCTGAAAATCTGATCACTTCACATAATGTAATAATAACTAGGGGCCTATTTTATTTTGTGTTATTAAATTTTCAAAACTTCTTTATATACAATGTTATTTGTGACAGATGCTCCTTGCTTGGAACTTGAATTTGGAATCTGAATTTTTAAAGTTATGGACAGATTTTCTTCACTATTGCTTTATTCAACGGTTACAACCGTCCATATGTGCAACTGTGCGATGAACACGGGCGGTCAAACAATGGGGACAGCCAATTTATCATCAGACATGTACAGTATTTTTAACAGTAATGCTGATTATATTATAATATGCCGTATATTCTTTCATATTTATTGGCTACGGAAATTTATCAAGCCATAATGCGTTTTTTTATTTTTGTAAAGAACACCTAAAAATGGTGATAAATGAGAGACCTGCACACGGGCAGCTGTGAGGTTACAACTATGTATTATTTAATCTTTCGATGTTTAGATGTTACACAGTCGAAGTTTTAGATTCACTAAATCCGTCAAAATTCAACGGGAATTTCCACTAGTATGTAATATAATATTTACGTTTTTACACATTTCCAGGGAGGAGGGGGAGGGCAACTGCCATGACTTGAATAACAAGGCAAAATGTACACTGTAACATCTATAATAATTGTTCGTTAGTTGGTGATCGTATAAAAATGCGAATAACTTGATAAAGAAAAGACGTAGAAACTCTAAATTTGTCAGGAATGATCAATCCACATATTTTAAGGTGATACCGAAAAAAAAATCTCCAAAAAGTCTTGGGTTCGACTCCGAGGAATACCTTTCCTTTTCCCATAAGGTAACACGTGAAAATCATTGCTTAGGATTTTAAAAAAGTATAGTGGAAACATATTTTGAAAATTAATTAAATAAATGTATTTAATACAGAATGTGTTTAATTTTTAATGACAAACTAACAAAAATGATAAATTTAAAGAAAATTAACTTAACACTTCATTATAAACTATATTATTATGTTATTTTCGGGTTTATTAACACATTCAGTTATTTGTATTTTCACACCCTGACGTGACTTTGCTCTGGATATAGCTACATAAAGTTGTCCATGTCCAAAAATTGGTCTATGTTGGTTTATATGTGTAATGAAAACCATGAAGAAAGACACTAAGCATGTATGTTCCATGATGTATTCAGACGTAACACATTATGGTAGTTTCCAGTCTACTACAGCAAATCCTTTCTTGCACAAATCAATCAAGCAATTCCAAATTTTAAGGGCGGTTTTGCCTCATAGCAGTGCAAAAATTATAAGGCACTTCTTAATGATATACAAACATGAAATTTGGTAGTATTATCAGTTTTTAGTTACAACATCGTAAAAATTCGAAATCTTAGCGGCTGTTTTGCCACATTATTGCCCCATACGAGGATTAAAATGATAAGGCACTTCTAAATGGGCTACAAACTTGAAATTTGACCCGGTTATATGATTTTGTACATAATCGATTGGGAGTAATTCAAAACTGTACAAATGCTAATATTTAAATATGCTTGCAGAATGGAAGCACATATTAACTACCTAGTACATATATATATATATATATAGACACACACATTAAAATGTAAATATATTTTCATGGAATAAAGATTGATAAAAGCAGATTTAAGCAAAACAGAATTTAATTTTCATAAAGATACATTACTTCCAACAGTTTCCTTTCAGCTTCATTCTTTTGCTTGCCATTCAATCTTTTTAAGCTTACAATGTGGCTTTTGCAAAAAAGTTCCTGATCATCATCAACATAAACCTGTCTTCTTCCTTTCTCTTCTAAAAAAAAGAGCCAAATTTTGACAATGATGATGCTAAGGCAGACTCTAAATCCATGACTCTTTTCATTTTCTGTGCATTAAATTCATCCAGGCTAGGCAGATTAGAGGTAGAAGGAGTTGGACTAGGAATATTACAGAAAGAGGTGGAAGGAGTTGGACTGGGAATATTACAGGAAGAGGTGGAAGGAGTTGGACTGGGAAGATCATGGGAAGAAGAAGAGGAAGAAGTTGGAATAGATAGGTACAATGGGGAAGCAGTGAGGATAGAGTCAGTTGAGATGGTAGGGGTAGAAACTGAAGCCTCTTCATTTCTGCAGTTACCAAATGTTCTGAAATGCAGAGAAGAAATAGGTGTAAACATTTATTGAAATTTTTTATAACAGATATCTAATGAGGTTTAACGTATTTAATACTCAAGAAAAATATAATTTTTAATTTGACTCCTAGAAATTAAGTTTTATTTTCAAAACATTTCCTTCCATAGAGTAAACTAAACATTGCTAAAGCAAACAATTGTGATTTTTATTACACAAATACTTAAATTTTACAGTATTGCTTCTTTTATATTTTCGTTATTTTTATATAAGCTTGTAGAATGTTTCTTTTTTGAGGTGCACACTGCAGTTTGATTTATAATATTATAGTTTTATTTGATATTTACTTACTTCCTGCTCCTAATAAATGGTTGAAGCCACATCATGGACTCCAAAAGGGGCCAATACCCATCTTGAGGAACATTGGTTGCCTGAGAAAGTATAACAGATTTATAAGTATCTGAAATTCTCACTACATTATACTTTCATTAAATAATGTTTATAATATTTACATACACTAATGTTGTATACATTAATATGCAAATAATAAAGTGGATACCTTTAAAAAATATTACTTCCTGTATTTCTAAATTAATCAAAATAATGGACACCGATATCTAAATTCTTTCTGCAGATGATATGTTTACATTTAAAATCATTTTTCTGGATAAGTATGCATAACATTTATATTTCAAAGTAGTTGTGCCAGTATTACGTTAACAATTACAACAAAGACTCACAAGGAAATGCGTTCATAAGTATTTAAGCGTTCTGCATTGCTAGGTAATCTACCTGTCGTTATTTACTTACACACGAAGAAGTCTTATATAATATAGGTAGATTTCCAAATAATAATAATGCATTTATCAGTTACATGTACACTGCAGCACCTCTCCTATCCCAGTCCATATCCTATCTTTCCGTTGTACATCCCTGAATTCCTTCCTGCTTCTATCATAAAGAATGGGATATTTTTGCACCATCTCGATGAGCAATTCATCGGTTAATCATTCCATCTGAAAATAATTGAATTAATTATCAAATAAAGTAAAACCCAGTTTTAAAAAATTTGTCACTGACCATATTACTATATTAAGTGCAAAATTGGGTTATAGTACATCTTGCAAGTATTTACTTTCTAGTTTTGCTATTTTTACTTTTACTGTTTATTTATATAATATGAAGTAAATTAAAGAATTTAAACTACATTAATTCATGAATTACTATTGCTAACACTTTTTCAAAAAGTATTGAATAATATAAAGATTAACATCAATACAAAGTTTCTATTGAAGCTAATGAAAATAAATCTAATGAATTGTATAAATAAATAATTATCTGAATCTTTTACATTAACCTCAAATACATAAATAAATTTACCTTTACAGCTTTTATTCTGGATATGATGCCAATTCTCTTTCACTTCTAATTCTTCTAAATTTGCAAGCGAAGACAACTCTGAAATGGCAGACGCCAAATAAAAGTACATATGGTGCATCTACCACAAGGTGAATCCTGATTGGTTGTCTGTGTACGTAAAACGAGTAGAGATGAAAGTTGCCCATCTTTTAAGTACACGGAAATACGTACACGGTGATTGTGTCCGACGCCATTTATTTACACATGGTTATCTTTGTTAGGTTTTAAGTTAACGTTACACATCTCAGGTACACGTTGATTGTGTCCCAGCCTTTAGGGGCGCTGGCGTCACTTGGTTAAGTTTTTATCAAAGCAGTTCCATTTGGTCTTTACACGAAGGTAGGTGTGCAATGAGTGATGGATTCATAAACCTGGTGAGTAATAACTTTTGTTGAACAGTATATCTTTCAAAGTTTAATTATTTACCATAGTGTTGGCATTTTCTACGTGAGTGTTACAGTGCTGCAAATATGTTAATTTTTTTTACCCTAAGGGCGCTGGCGTCGCTTAGTTAAGTTTTTATCGAAACAGTTCCGTTTGGTCTTTACGCGAAGGTAGGTGTGCATTGAGTGACGGATTCGTAAACCTGGTGAGTAATAACTTTTGTTAAACAGTATATCTTTCAAAGTTTAATTATTTACCATAGTGTTGGCATTTTCTACGTGAGTGTTACAGTGCTGCAAATATGAAGTTGTGAATTAAATGAGTTCGAAATTATTTTGTTCATTTGGAAGCTATTAGAGTAGGCCTGTCGAACTCAACGTGGGTCTTTCGATGGAATGAAGCAACTGTAATAAATCCATGAGCAGCGTCAAACGTTACTAGCTAATATGATGGCCGTCATAACGCCCTGCTCCCTTGGATGTAACCCAAATCTTTGATTCGCTATTAAAAGTCAATCTGTGAGATTAATGCTAGCGTTAGCGCCGCAAGTTACGTCCTTTGGACAACGCCAAGGAATGTCATTCTCCTGTATTCAAACTGTAAGGTTTTTAAAAAATAATGGGATTGACTCCTAAAACTGGGGTTGTTTCGGATGTGTTAAATGCGTTTACAGCCTGCCTTCTTAATGACAGACTTAGGTCCACTGGATTTGGGCCTGAAAATCGTAACATTATCGTAAAGTCAATTCCTAATATCACATTGTTCATCTTAACAATTAAAATGTAAAATTTATAAAAATAATTAACATGTTTTGGTCCGGTGTGCCGTAGGAATCAAACGAACGGGAAAGTTTGCCGTAAAATTGAAAAAGGTTTAAGAGTTTGTTGGCATGCTCCTTACGAGCTGAAACATGTAGAATTCATCGAATGTATCTATACCTACCTATCTATAGACAGGGCCGGCGTGAAAAATATAGCCGCCTGAGGCGAGCACATTTTATGCCACCCTTTCGTAAGGTAACAGGGTGTACAGGCAGAGCAAGGAAACATTGCGTATATACAGCAATGAAATGACATAAATTAAAATATTAGATTTAAGTTGTATTATACAAAAAAAATTAAATTAAACTTTTCTTTAAATAACAATATAATTAAAAACAATAAAAATTAACTTTACTGTACTTTCTGCACTTCTTCTTTAGCAAAATCTTCTATAACATCTTCAAAATTTAAATTGGTTGAAATGTCATATTCGATGGACAATATTGCTATTTCTGTCAACCTTTCCTGTGCCATTGTAGTCGCAAATAGTTTTTAATTAATTTCAATTTCGAAAAAGATCGTTCTCCGCTAGCAGTGATCACAGGAAGAGATAGCAGAATTCTAAGTGATATAAAGATATTTGGAAAATTTTCTACTAAATTATTTTTATCTAATTTAAAGCATTTAATGGTGTCATCTCACTATTTAAAACACATCTACTAATTAAAAGTTCATTGTACAAATTTAAAGGTTCTTTATCATCTGTCAATGCTAAATGCCAATATTGACATATAAACAAATAAATAATCTGAATCTGTATGGATAAACAATGTAATGTCGTACAAAAATTCAAATAATTGGTTATGTGTTTCCAGTTAGGAAAATTATTCCTTGATATAATTGATGCAAACATCTATTACATAATTTAAAAACTCGACTTCAATCTTTTTAAAAGGAACTACAATTGGTGTATCTCTTCCCTCGTACTCAAATTGTCTGTTTTTACGTTGAATTCTAATCGGAGGTGCAAGTTCAAATTCTGCTGTTATTTCCATTGTCAGAGCAATTTCTTTGGCAGAGCAGAGCATTTGCTAAAAACCATTAGTACGGTATTCTTCCAAAAATGAGCTAATGCTACTTAAAATTTTAATGCATTCTGATATTACCACGTTTGGGCTTTGTACAAACAACAACACTGCAAACAAATTTAAAGCTATAAATTTCACCCGGTAATGAATTGCTTTTGTTTTTGGTATCGCTGTCTCTCTGCACATCCAAAGAAATTTCCACCTGTGCATCATATCTTTCTACCAATTGGTACCTAAATGGTTTAACAGCATGCACACGACTTTCCCACCGTGTAGTACTAACACTTATTAAAGTAAAGGATGTTATATAAGTTTTTTAGTACAGTCCATCTTTTTGTTGAACTCGAGAAAAATATAAATATCTCTTGAACTAAATAAAAACAATTAACAATTTCTCCAGATTTTGCTGCTGCATAATTAACCACCAGGTTAAGCAAATGACACTATCAAGGTACAAAAAAAGCTTTAGGATTTTGATTTAAAATCCGTCTTTGGATGCCTGAATGGGTACCTAGCGTGTGTGCGTGTGTGTGTGTGTGAGAGACAGAGAGAGAGAGTGAAAGGGTGAGAGAAGGGGTGAGAGAGGGTGTGAGAGAGGGGAGAGAGAGAGAGGGGGGAGAGAGAGAGAGGGGGGAGAGAGGGGGGGGGAGAGAGGGGGAGAAAGAGAGGGAGAGAGAGGGAGAGAGACAGACAGACAAACGACTTTATTTAGGGCGAAATTGAGACTGTGAAGTCCCTTCTTACATTTAACCCTTTCGTCAGGATTGAGAATTATATACAATTTCAATTACAGACTTTAACATACATATTGACTACAAATTTTGTTAGTCGACAAAGAGAATTACCATAGAATCATGTTAGTTTTGTGGGTTGGAAAAATACTGTGTAATCACTTCTTTTAGCACAGAAAAAATGTCCCACTGCGGAAAAACACCTACGAAGAGGAGGGAGGTGTAAAAAAACCGCGAAAAATCCCTAGACAGATACAGAAGAAAAAAAATATATAAATAGATAAAAGCTGAGGATTTGAATACCAACAGATAAGAGGAAAGAAATAACATAGACATACATGGAACGTGAGAAAAAAAAATACAAAAATATACAGATACAGCAAGTTCTTATATAACAAGTACATATGAGAGAATTTTAAATAAAGTGCAAAAAAGGAATATACATTATTTAAAATACTTATACAACATATACATATAGGAAATTTTAGAAAACACTGTTCCCTGGAAAAAAAAAAAAAGAACTATTGTGCGCTTGTGTTTTGATTATGAAATGCTCATTGCTGCCTCGTTTACTGTTGTCATATGAGAAAGGAGTAACATGAAGTATGATTTCTTGAAGGAGGATACAGTTGGAGAGTTTTGTATGTGAGGAGGTAGAGCATTCCAGAGTCTACATGCGGTGACATGAAAAGATTTATTGTAGATTTCTGTCCGGTGAAGAGGAATTTGAAGTTGGCTGTTTCCCCGTGTGTAAATGCTGTGCACGTTGCTCACGTATGAAAATTGCGATGACAGGTAATGAGGGTTAAGAGTGGATTTTATGGTGAAAAATAGTGATAAAAGATGAATACATCTTCTTGCCTCGAGTTTAACCCATGATAGTTTGGTAAAGGAGCTTGAGACATGGTCGCTTTTTTTGAGGTCGCATATAAATCTTACACAGGCGTTGTGGGTGCGTTGAAGTTTTGTAGAAAGTTCATCAGTAAGATCTTGGTAAACAACGTCACATTGGTCGAAGTGGGGTATGAGAAGTGCAGAGACTAGAAGTTTTCTCAGAGAGTAAGGTATTGAATTCTTCAGGTTCGTGAGGGAATGAAGTGAGCTGTTGACAGTTTTGCAGATTTTGGTTACTTGTTCAGACCAGGAGAAGGATTCATGAATAATAATGCCAAGATTAGTGACTGATTTTACCGGATTTATGATGTGGTTATCTATCGAGAGTGGTGGAAGGTTATCGAATTTTATGGAAGAAAGAAGTTTAGGGTAGCCGATGGTGATGAACTGAGTCTTCGATGGGTTTATTTGAAGTAAGTTTTGTGTACTCCAACCGTTAATTGAGGCGAGGTCTTTGTTCATGAGGTTGATAGCATGCTTTAAGTTGGTTGCAGGGGAGTGGATGTATATTTGGAGGTCGTCGGCGTAAAGGTGGTGTTTGCAGGATATTTCGGTGGAGATATCATTAATGTAGAGGGAGAATAACAAAGGGCCGAGAATTGATCCTTGGGAGAGGGGAGGAGAGAGAGGGGGAGAGAGAGGGGGGGAGAGAGAGAGGGGGGAGAGAGGGGGGGGAGGGGGGGGGAGAGAGGGGGGAGAGAGAGTGTGTGTGAGTGTGTGTGAGAGTGTGTGTGAGTTTGTGTGAGCGCGTGTGAGAGAGTGTGAGAGAATGTGAGTGAGTGAGAGAGAGATTGTGGGCGCTCTAACTCAAAAAGTACTTGCCATATCATTACCAAACTTCATATATATAACACTTTAGCATGAGCACAGAAAACTGATTAGTTTTTGTACAATAACGGTTTACCGGAAGTAGAGGTTTATTCGAAAACCGATTCGGTTTTTGCGATATTTCTCGGTTAAAACATCATTATTTTACAAACAATTCTATACTAATATTATAGGGAATATAATTTCCTACAACTTTCGTTTGAAACAATTTTCTATAGCAGTTATTGTTTAGGAATTATTTATAAATATTGTTTTTTCGGTATCCATCAAATATCTCCCTAAAAACGTCGTTAATGGTAATCTTCGTGAGGACCAAAGTTGTAGAGAATAATATTTCTTCCAAGTTTTGTTTGAAACAAATTTTCGTAGAACCATCGATTTCGGAGATATTTTGCTTTTTCTTAATTTCCAGTATACAGCGCCACCTCCGTCTAGCGGTGATGGGGAAAATAATTCAGCATCGGGGAAAATGATTCAGCGTCGGAAAAAATAATTCATCGTCAAAAAAAATTACTCAGCGTCGGATAAAGATTCATCGTCGCAAAAAATAATCATCGTCGAAAGAAATAATTAAGTGTCGAAAAAAATAATTCAGCGACCGAAAAATAATTCAGCGTCGGGAAAAAATAATTCAGCGTCGGAAAAAATAATTCAGCGTCGGAAAAAATAATTCAGCGTCGGAAAAAATAATTCCGCGTCTGAATAAATAATTCAGCGTCTGAAAAAATAAAAGTTTCGAAAAAAATTAATCAGGGTTCAAAAAATAATCAGCGTCGGAAAAAGTAATTTGGCGTCGAAAAAATAATTCATCCTTAAAACTGTTGACAACGCAAAGAAAAAAAATTAACACGAGTATTTGAGGACGATTAAAATTCCTCCTCAGATTTCATCCGATGAAAGAATATTGAAAAATAAAAAGGTATTTTGCGATAGAAAAAATAATTTATGATAGAAAAAGATATTTGGCAGTCGGTAAAAAAATTCGCAGTCAAGTATTTAGCGGTCGGAGTATACACTTTGCGATCGTAAAAATCATGCGCCCAGAGATTGAAAGATATTTTCCGTCGGGGAAAAAGTATGAGAATAAAGAAATTTGCGATCGGAAAAATACTTCTAGATCGGAAAGACTATTTTCGGCCCATCAAAAAATTCGCGATAAATAAATATTTTGGAGTAGGAATATATATTTTGCTATAAAAAAAATCTGATGTGGCCAACGGATGACTTTCTCCATATTTTGGGTACAGATATTTAAATTATTATGAATAGCATTATAAGGTAAAATTATTATTTCGTATCGTAAAAGAATACAGTCGTCCTTATTGCCGTAAATTAGGTATATTTTGAATGTCTACAGAATTCACCGCTACATGGTGGTGGCGCTGTATACTGGAAATTAAGAAAAAGCAAAATATCTCCGAAATAGAAGGTTCTACGAAAATTTGTTTCAAACAAAACTTGGAAGAAATATTATTCTCTACAACTTTGGTCATCACGAAGATTACCAATAACGATGTTTTTAATGAGATATTTGACGGAAACCGAAAAACCGGTTATTTACAAATAATTTCTAAACAATAACTGCTATGGAAAATTGTTTCAAGTGAAAGCTGTAGGAAATTACATTCTCTACAACCTTCGTATAAAATTGTATAGGTATACAATAATGAGGTTTTAACGGAGAAATATCGCAAAAACCGAATCGGGTTTCGAATAAACCTCGACTTCCGGTTAACCGTTATTGTCCAAAAACTAATAAGTTCTTTGTGCTCATGCTAAAGTGTTATATATGAAGTTTGGTAACGATATGGCAAGTACTTTTTGAGTTAGAGCGCCCACAATCACATAGACACGCACACGGACATCATTCCGAAAATAGTCTAAACGTGTTCTAGGGACCTAAAAACGTGTATTTCCGGTGAAATCTCGAAGTCGATTTTTTTCATGATCACAGTAATTTCCCATTACTTCGTATGGAGAAAGCAAAAATCAAGTTCGGAAACAATAATTTTCACATGAAAAAAATTTATTTGCGGTCCGAAATGAAACTCATACCCTGTAACCTTAATTCGCGGTTTGAATAAATCGCGGCGGAAGAAAATAAATCGTTTCTTATAAAGATAATTCGTAACCTGAAAAGATAATTTGCGCAATGAAAAATAATTTGTGACCAGAAAACATAATTTGCGCTAGAAAAAATAATCAACGTTCGAATAAAATAATCCGCGTTCGGATTTAAGTAATCGAAAAAGTAGTGGAAAAAATATCGCGATTCAAAAAGTTAAGAAGTCGCCGAAAATATAATTCGCGATCGGAAAATATATTCCCAAACTGAAAAATAAATATGCGGTTAGAAGACATTAAATAAATTTAAATAATTCGCGTTCGGAAATTTTACGGCCAGAAAAAATATGTTCGGTCGTAAAATAATAACTCACAGTCCTAAATATAATTCACACTTTGGAAAATTTGTTGTAAAAAAATAATTCACCATTGCAAATAGAAAAAATTAACATTTAAGTTTTCAACCTTAATTTCTGTCACCGCTCAATGCAACATTGTTAATTATTTGAATTATTTCTTACTGTACTATTGCATGAATGAAATATAGAATTTATTTATTTATTAAATAAGATCGAGTGATAGAGTGTTAAAGCATGTACAATAATATTTTTAAACATTTACTTTTAATCTTATTTGATTGATCTCAGTTCTGTTGCTGTGAATAATTTGCCTACTAGATAAATATCATTACCTTCAATTCAGAAACTATAAATGGGTACTAATATTTAATTATGTCTCACCCTGCTTCCATTCTAGTAGAATTCCATGGCGACGGATTGTTTCTTATCCGAATCTTCACGTTCTGGTGGTTACCCAGCTCCTCCTCTTCTTTAGGTTCGTAAGATCCTTTTTCCTATAAATGTAAAATATATAAACTTCACATAACTTTACAAACAATCGGGTTATTAAGTGTACTAATGACGCCGAAAACTTCCCAGTTAATTTATATGTCACAGCTTATGTAAATATGTAACATTCTTAAACGCAGAGTGGTGCCACGCACTACGCATGTCGATAAAATTGTGTCAACCACAGGTGCAATCCAGGATTTCCTTCCTTTATCCGAACGCCAACAGAAAAATCATTAATAAACTAATAATTTTGAAATATGACTTCTTTTCAAGTGCTCTAAAAAACGTAAAATGAAGCCTCAACAAATCCTTAAAATAGTCACAAAACGGAGGAGGGAAACCCCGAAGACGGCCAACCGGAGCCACAACAGGTTAAAATGACCGTTCCCAAGGGCGCTGACTTACGCGGTCTTTCGTCGGAAACGAGAAGTACCTACTTTTGTTTTTTCAAGGCCAAGAATTAATTTATAAAACCTACTCGCGAATTTTAATTTATATTTTTTTTTTAACGGGTAAAAAACCTTTCAAACGCGGTCAGAATTACCGCTCGCGAATCTCACGTTACAAAACGCAGCTCAATCTCTTAAGGGTTAAAGCAGGGCATCGAACCGGAACCGAAAAAAAAAGACATGGCCAACGTATGACGTTCTCCATATAGATAAATGAATATGATATAACAGATAAAAATCCTAAAAGATTTCTTCAAAAAGGGGCTCCCCCCCCCCTCCTGGAGAAACAGCTTCCAATACCGTATCCCCCTGCCACACGCCATTGCGGTGGCTTGCAGGGTGAACTATAGATAGATATAGATCCCCCGCTCCACGGCTCATACACGTCAACTCCTCCACACGCTCGCTCCAGGTAGAACTGTGCTACAGGCCTCCATTTTGACTCATTTAATTCGTTGGACATGATAAGTTTAATGACTTACAGACCAACAATTCATTTACTAAACGTATTCGCTGAGTTTTATGTTTTACTTTTTAAACGTAAAAAATTTCCAAATGCGGCCAATGTGACCGCTCACGACTCTCCCGTTACAAAATACCACGCGACATCTTTTAAGGGTTTGAGTCCGAAGCGGTACATCGAATCATATTACGACTTTAACTGCGACCCAGTCGACTGGCCTGCGACCCATCTAAACAACCGAGTCTTTGAATGTGACACGCCGAGGTACACTGAAATACTAATTGAGAGGAACGCCCCTGCTTCGAATTCAGCTCTGATTATCTATTCTCCTAAGGAAATACTCGGGATTATAAGCATGCCGTTCATTACAATCATTACAAAATACGTTATAATCGTACGTGCAAAAGAATGGAGTTTACTTTCCACTCGCTGAAAAAACTTAAATCCGTTTCCAAATAGCGAGACCGATCTCCAATTCTCCGTGACCGACACGCGTGATGATTCGCGTTACCTAAGATACGCATCGCACATATTTAAAAATGTTACCAAGAATATGAATCGCGTACGTAGGTCTACCTTTTTCTAAAAGCTACTTCTATCACATTTGCGAAGAGACAAAATAGTCGTTCGAGAGTAGCGTTAATCGTGCGCTGTGATATAAAAAAACAAATCGCATGCATAGATCTAGTGCACATCGAGAGCTGTTAGTATTCCTTTGTTTCCAGTCCATTAATGTCATAGGTTAGATTCATGGTCGAATTAACCACTGGACCAGCGATCACAAAAATTTATGCATTCACCATCCTCTCATAAAGCAGCTAACCCTATCGCAACCTTCTTAACATCATTCATCAACATTAAAAATATAAAATACAATGTAATTTTCAAAATATAATAAATACCTACCTCTTTTAATTCTACACAAATTAAATTTATTCGAAATATATCCATACATAAACGCAAAACATCCCTCCTTCGCGACCCTCTGCCGTAGTATAATTCGCCGTAGGTCAAGCTTAATGCTAAAGTAACATCTGACCGACGCGTCGGTGCTTTCCTGCCGTCGCGACGGCAGGAAAGCACGCTTCGGAAGAATAAAATTTTCCCCAGGCCCCGTATTACATTACTATGGCCATACGCTCCAGGTAATCTATACATTCGACGAATTCTACGTGTTTCAGCTCGTAAGGAGCATGCCAACAAACTCTTAAACCTTTTTCAATTTTACGGCAAACTTTCCCGTTCGTTTGATTCCTACGGCACACCGGACCAAAACATGTTAATTATTTTTATAAATTTTACATTTTAATTGTTAAGATGAACAATGTGATATTAGGAATTTGCTTTACGATAATTTTACGATTTTCAGGCCCAAATCCAGTGGACCTAAGTCTGTCATTAAGAAGGCAGGCTGTAAACGCATTTAACACATCCGAAACAACCCCAGTTTTAGGAGTCAATCCCATTATTTTTTAAAAACCTTACAGTTTGAATACAGGAGAATGACATTCCTTGGCGTTGTCCAAAGGACGTAACTTGCGGCGCTAACGCTAGCATTAATCTCACAGATTGACTTTTAATAGCGAATCAAAGATTTGGGTTACATCCAAGGGAGCAGGGCGTTATGACGGCCATCATATTAGCTAGTAACGTTTGACGCTGCTCATGGATTTATTACAGTTGCTTCATTCCATCGAAAGACCCACGTTGAGTTCGACAGGCCTACTCTAATAGCTTCCAAATGAACAAAATAATTTCGAACTCATTTAATTCACAACTTCATATTTGCAGCACTGTAACACTCACGTAGAAAATGCCAACACTATGGTAAATAATTAAACTTTGAAAGGTATACTGTTTAACAAAAGTTATTACTCACCAGGTTTACGAATCCGTCACTCAATGCACACCTACCTTCGCGTAAAGACCAAACGGAACTGTTTCGATAAAAACTTAACTAAGCGACGCCAGCGCCCTTAGGGTAAAAAAAATTAACCAACGTTTTTACTTACACCTATAGAGGGCTCTTCTGGCTCCGAGTTCGTACTGACAGACTTATTACGGAAAAGGTATAATTTCGTACTTAGGAACGAGCGTAAGTCGAGGAAAAGTATCATTTTTCGATTAACACAATCAGCTACAACTCGAAAATAAATTACTGGTTAAAGTAAATGAAGTTCTCTTGGTAAATAATTGATGGGAGGAAAAATATAAGGAACCTGCTTTGCAGTCCTTTCTTCTTGCATGCCTGAGCCATAAAATAAAAGAATAATTAGAAGAGTAGAATACAGTGAAGATAGCGATGACTTAAAGATCTAGCTCTGAACCATACAAGTGTAACCATAAGTGAAAGACTTAAATTTTAACACCAACTACAGAATGTGAGAGCTTGTCTCTCAAAATAAGTATTTAGCATTTCTGGCTTATAAATCCTTAATTAGCATTAACGATAGTTCAGAGCTAGAATTTAAAGTTAACTATTAAATAAATGGAAGAAAATGTTACTTATGTGGAGCATTTAGGTTGATGACAAAATGTTTTTGCTTCATATGGGTATGCTAATTTAGGGCTTATCTGTACTCAAAATATTTTTAATGCATTCTTCATAATACAGATTTATATACCTACTTATTAAAAAGGAATTAAAAACCAATTTCAATATAAAATGAAGGAATTCCAGAGTGGACACACAAAGACAAACATGAGAGCTGTTTTGATAACGCAAAATACACTCTAGTGCAGGGGTTCTAAACCTTTTTGCTCTCACACCTCCCTTGAGAGTGGTCTCTTAATGTCCACCCCTAAAAAAATCCACTCACCAAATTGAACACAATAAAAAACAAATCATCGACAGTTTTTGGCAATAAAAAATATATTCTGAAAAATTACTTCTAGCCAGTTTCTCTCAGGTACAAAAAATTAAAAAAAATCTTCAAGACCACTTCAATGAGATGGCTGTTGCTGCCTTCGGTCAGTTAGGACAGAAATTCAGGGGGCAGTCTTGGAAAATGCTATGCAGCGTACCTATGTACTCTCGCGGACTTTTTTTGTAAAATTTTCTCCTCTTTCCGAATTTATATTTTAATTGGCACTGAAGAACCAGCGATGTTTCACACCAATTGTTATTTACCATTAAGTCTTTGAATAAACTTTTACACATTATGTTAAAATCAAATCAATGTCTTTTACAATTTCCTATCAAACTTTGGGCCCGTCAAGTCGATAAAACTACCCAGTTCATGATGAACTTAAATTAAAACTTAAAAGTTACAACTCTTTTTTTCTTTAAAAAAATCTCTAGAAAGTTTAAAGTAAAAGAAATTTTACATAGAACATCCATATACGATATTTCCCGTCATTTTTGACGGGTTCCATCCTAGTGCTTATATAATAGTTGTCCATGAATGCTGTCCTACCCTCATCCAACAGCCCATACGCCAATTCCATCACAATTTCATGAGCATGTCCAGGTCCACCGCTACTCGAATTAGGATTTTTTCCTGAGTAGACCTTTAAGTCGTAGGTGTATCCCTTGTACAACTTCACATCAAATTTGTGCTTTTTACCCCTGGAATGTACTGCCGAAACATGAGTCTGCCTCTCCAAGGAACCATGGATTCATCAATAACTGTCTTCACCTGGTGTCAGTGTTGTCCAGAACTTGTGACGAATGAGGTCTAGAAAAGCTTGTTCTTTCGCTAACCTATTTCCTTCCACAGGAAGATCATTTTCATGAAAATGAAAACATTTCAATAGAATATCGAATCGTTCTCGTGCCATTGTGCTCTGAATTAGTTCATTGCGATACAATGGCGTACTTGACCAATACAATCGCATTTTTTTAAAAGCTGATTAATTCTCATGCTAATTAGAATAGCAATAAACTTTTCCACATCTCCTCTACTCATGTCTCAGCAATTACGCATCATTGAACGAGGACGTAGCTGATGGGAATTTATGAACTGATGTGCAAATCTATTTGTTCCTTGCACTATAAGGTCCAACACTTCATCAGTTACAAACTGTTTATACAAAGAAACAGGATTAGACAAATCCAAACTAAACCGTACACCATCCTGACCAGTATTAAAAAAAATCTGATGTGGCCAACACATGACTTCCATATTTGGGGTATAGATATTTAAATTATTATGAATAGCATTATGAGGGAAAATTATTATTTCTTATCGTAAAAGAATACAATCCTCCTTATTGCCGTAAATTATATTTTGAATATGTTTATAGAATTCACCGCTACATGGTGGTGGCGCTGAATACTTGAAATTTACGAATAAGCTAAATATCTCCGAAATGGATGGTTCTACAAAAATTTGTTTCAAACAAAACTTGGAAGAAATATTATTCTCTACAACTTTGGTCCTCACGAAGATTACGAATAGCGATGTTTTAAGGAGATATTTGACGGAAACCGAAAAACCGATTATTTATAAATAATTCCTAAACAATAACTGCTATGGAAAATTGTTTCAAATGAAAGTTGTAGGAAATTACATTCTCTATAACCTTTGTATAGAATTGTATATACAATAATGATGTTTTACCGGAGAAATATCGCAAAAACAGAATCGGGTTTCGAATAAACCTCGACTTCCGAAAATAGTCTAAACGTGTTCTAGGGACCTCAAAACGTGTATTCCCGTTGAAATCTCGGGTCGATTTTTTTCGTGATCACAATACTTTCCCATTACTACGTATGGAGAAAGTAAGAAGAGTTATCCTCTCCTCCAGAAGGCGCTGTTTTCTCACCACCTTCTTTCACTGAAGATAAAGTATCACCTTCACCTTCTGATTCAGATGGCTCGTATGAATCTTCCAAGTTGGAGAAATCAGTAAATGAAATTTTGCTGTCGGTATCTATGAATTACCAATCACAAAGAAAAAAATATTCACTACGGAATAATGCAGGATTTTTATTTGTCACTGATACTCGTTCAAACATCCAAAATAAACTGACACGAAAGACTATGCATAGAGCAAGGATAGCAAATACGTGTGCCGAAAATGGCACGCGTAAGCTCGTATTTTCTGTATAAAATATGACATTTATTAGAGAAGGAGTTAACTATGGCACGAGAAAAGAAATTCTGATGGTTCACACTACTTTCTTGGCATGCGACTCAAAAATTTTATGCCATTCCTGTCCTAGAGTAATATAGAAGGAGAAGGTGGAGGGAGAGAAAATGCAGCTGGCTTGTGAGAAATATTGGGGTAAAAACATGGGAAAAGGGTAACACATGCGAGGATATTTTTGAGAAGCTGGGCACTCCACTTTTGAAAATGCGTAGAAAGAAGGATTCGGGAGGCGGCAAATGGCAATCAACAAAAGATGAAATGCCCATCTTTTTCGCTGTTTCAATTCTACAGAGTATAGTACGTAAACCTGAACAGAAACTTTTTAGGACTAAGAATCCAATTTTAGCTATTCCATTCTTTTCAAAGATGATGTCATTTCATTGATTTTTATTATTGAAGAAATACCTTCATTTCTCCGATAATGAATCGTACAACCCTGAATCACATCCACAAACAAAACTGAACAAAATATGGCCTATTTTCTATTATTTGAATGAGAAATTCAAATCTGTATATTCTCCTGAAAAAGACATTACTATAGACGAGAGTCTCATGTTATACAAAGGACGCCTTGGTTGGGTGCACTGCATTCAGGGGCGGATTGGGCCGCCGGGACACCAGGCAAAGTCCCGGTGGGCCGATGCTGCTCCTGTGCCGGGGCTGTTTGAGTGGTTGATGCCTCGGCCAGTTGTTGTTTTTCCGTATTCTAAAGTAGTGTTTCTCAAACTATGGGCCGCGGCCTGCTAGGGGGCCGCAACATAATTTTAGTTGTTAGGTGGGCCGATATCCGAGTATTTGCCCGGGACGATTTTTGCTCCCAAAACGCCCCTGAGTGCATTCCATTAAAAAGGACCAGATTTGGCATCAAAACATTTCTTCTCAGTGAATCAAAGTCGCGGTATAGATAGTCTAGTATGATTTATACTGGAAAAGGAATAATTTCTGATGAAAAATATAAACTTCCTGTGTCCTCCCTAATTGTTCTTTCATTAGTGGAACCGCTTCTAGACAAAGGTTATTGTCTGACTACGGATAATTATTACACTTTGCCCCAACTAGCAGATTTTCTTATTCGACTGATTTATACGCAACTGTGAAACTTACTCAGCATATATGAAAAAAGAATAAAATGTGAAAATTTACAAAAAAGGCTTTCTATTTAAGAAAAAGCTGAGAGTGACATTGATGCAGAGGATTTGATGAATGAAATCAATATTTTGCAAGATATGGTGCGGCCTGGTATAGCTCCTTTGGAATTTTTACGCTTTTGAAATGTTTACAGAATTCACCGCTACATGGCGGTGGCGCTGTATACTGGAAATTAATAAGCTAAATATCTCCGAAATGGATGGTTCTACGAAAATTTATTTCAAGAAATATTATTTTCTACAACTTTGGTCCTCACGAAGATTACCAATAACGATGTTTTTAAGGAGATATTTGGCAGAAACCGAAAAACCGATTATTTATAAATAATTCCTAAACAATAAATGCTACGGAAAATTGTTTCAAATAAAAGATGTAGGAAATTATAGTTTCTACATTTTTTGTAATGGTCAATGTATACAATAATGATGTTTTAACGGAGAAATATCGCAAAAACCGAATCAGGTTTCGAATAAACCTCGACTTCCAGTTAACCGGTATTGTCCAAAAACTAATCAGTTCTTTGTGCTCATGCTAAAGTGTTATATATGAAGTTTGGTAACGATATGGCAAGTACTTTTTGAGTTAGAGCGCCCACAATCACATACATCCATCCACACACGCACATTCCAAAAAAATCTGATGTGGCCAACACATCACTTTCTCCATATTTGAGGTATAGATATTTAAATTATTATGAGTAGCATTATAAGGCAAAATTATTATTTCGTATCGTAAAAGAAGACACGTCGTTGCCGTAAATTACGTATATTTTGAATGTTTAAAGAATTCACCGCTACATGGTGTTGGCGCTGTAGGCTGGTATTAAGAAAAAGCGAAATATATTCGAAATGGATGGTTCTACGAAAATTAGTTTCAAACAAAACTTGGAAGAAATATTATTCTCTACAACTTTGGTCCTTACGAAGATTACCAGTAACGATGTTGTTAAGGAGATATTTAACGGAAACCGAAAAACCGGTTATTTATAAATAACTCCTAAACAATAACTCCTATAGAAAATTGTTTCAAATGAAAACTGTAGGAAATTACATTCTCTATAACTTTTGTTTAGAATTGTATATACAATAATGATGTTTTAACAAAGAAATATCGCAAAAACCGAATCGGGTTTCGAATAAACCGCGACTTCCGGTTATCCGTTATTGTCCAAAATCTAATCAGTTCTTTGTGCTCATGTTAAAGTGTTATATATGAAGTTTTGTAGCGATATGGTTTGTACTTTTTGAGTTAGAGCGCCCACACTAACATACAAACACACACATCATTCCGAAAATAGTCTAAACGTGTTCTAGGGACCTCAAACATGTATTTCCGTTGAAATCTCGAAGTCGATTTTTTTCATGAATACAATACTTTCCCATTACTACGTATGGAGAAAGTAAAAAGTGGAAAAAGCATGATTACATTTAAGTTACAGGGCTATGCATTAACAGTTGTAAATAATTTTACATAAAACATGCGATGCAGGTGCTGAAAATATTGAAAGCATAAATTTGTACACTTTGCATCATAAAACAAAAATGTTATATATTATAGGATTTTACAGGATATTTTGATGTCGGTAACAGCATTTAGAAAAAAAATTGGTGACAGCACTGTTCTAGTCCATTGTGTGATACAACACTCAAAAGTATTAAAGAATGTAATAAATGCATTGTGACAGCAGGATACAACTATTGCATCTTACATAAATGTATTATGAATACAAGTATACATACAATCTGTTTTAGTCGTTACCTTGTGTAATTCTATATTGTAAATTTTAAATTTCATGTGCAAATTATTTGCAGTACGATAAAGAACTCCACTGTGTAGTAGTGATTTCAACATCCCTCACTCCCTCCTAAAATGTATTGGGGCATAGACTGCCTTAAAATTTAACCTTAGAACTTTTAAATACTTGAGACCTAATGAACCTGCTTGTCTTAGGCATTGATTTAAATAATACCTATATCTACATATTCTTTCTTGCCTTCTTTGCATGTACAAGTTATTTTTTCATACAGTTGAATGAAACTGGGGAGTTAGCATTTAGTAGCAATATTTTTTCAATAAAAAATAATTTACCAAGAAAACAAAATTTATTTTCATAAGCAGTCAACCAATGCCCACACTGACTTTCGTACAATGCATACACATAGAAAACAATTTCATTTTTTACAAAACCACTTAATGTTTATTTAACACATTGAAGCCGAGCGCCATCAATAGATGGCACTCAGACTTTGCCGAGATCCGAGTGCTCTCAATAGATGACGGGCAACTATGCAGTTCCGCTTCGGCTTTCAAACTCTCGTACCCCCCCATTTCTGCAGGTATAACTCTTGAACCTTCACAGCGGTCACACTTAAGGCCTGCCTTTCATGTGCTATGCGTCGGTTCTCGGTCAGAGTATTTATTTTTTTGTAACAGTGACATTTTGTAATAGGCATTTCTGTAGAAGTGATTTATTTCTCCATATTTTCCTAATTTTTACTACGTTGCTTTAATATTCCCTTTTTTTTATAAAAGCTTTTAATATTTTCTTTAACTTTCGATTTTGGTGATGTTAATAAATTCTCCTGTACAAAAAATTCAGTTATAATAAAATGACCTTGTACGAATACAGATTGTCCATCATAGGTGCCCTTGCCAAGGAAACTACTTGACAGAATTTGTCCATATTACGGAGATCCTCTATAATATCAATAGATATACATTTTCCAAAATACTGCGAAAAAAGAAATCATAGGAGGGTCGAAAAGAGTTGTAAGCAATGTTCAAAAAACAAAAGTAAAAGTCTGAATTTCGACAAAAAACGGTTACTTTTCAACAAAAAAGAAATAATTTGAATTCAAATTGAAATAGGATGTCGACTATTACGAAGGAATAAAACAGAAAAAAATCAACTCTCAGTAAATTTTATTTTGGCCGAAAGTGTTAATAAACCATTCCTTGCAAAAAGGCAGAATGAGGAAAATAAAACTTTTTGTTTTAAGCACGTTATGTAATAATTGTACTCTGATGGGAATTTCAATGAGTGCTGGCCATGAGCAACGATGCTAGGATGCAGTCCACCATTCAGGATTATAATCCATGACAGGGTTATCATTATATTTTTTTGCCCCTATAAAGAAAAGAAAAGGAGTAATTAATGGTAAGTATTTACAGTATACAAAACTTCCTTTTCCTACTCCCCTCCCCTCAAGAACACTGGATTTTTCAAGTCTTCTCCCTTCTTCCCTTCTCCCCCTCCAGAACTCCGGACTTAGGCTAGATTTTTTTGGACTGCCTCCCCCTGCTCCTTCTCCCCTCCTTCCCCTCAAAAACTCTGGATTACTAACTCTGGTATAAATTACTTTAAAAAATTAACACAGAAATAATTTCATAATGTCATAAAAAGTACTTAGCTCATGGAATTAATAAAGTAGGACTAAAATCTAAATTATTTTTTAACATGTCTAGATTGCACATGTATATATCACATATATAATTAAGTCATATGTTATGCTAATATTTGAAATTTGCGAGTTTTCAGGATTAGAAATGGATTCATTCCAATCATTCATCACGTAAGTAGCGGCACTTTGTAAGCTCCTCTGTTGAGTTTGGATTGGAGTCTGTTGATACTGGATAACTTGAATGCCTCTAATTCAATTTGTGATGGCTAAAAAATCATTGTATTATGTGCTTAGTGTTACATTAAATTGAAATAACTATATAATTTATATTAGAAGGTGGAATTCCATTAAAAATTATTTTATTTTTATTTTAATAAAAAAATAATTTTGAAATCAGTCTCAAGTATAAGCAACTTCATCTCTAACTCTTCCTTTGGGCATTTTTGTCCATTCAAGATTATCTTCAATTCTTCCTCTTTTTTCACCAAATTTTGCAACTCCTCATTCTGGTCTTCAATTTGTTTCTCAAATTTCCTCATTGTTTGGATTTCCAATCTAACAATAATGATGATTCATCTGAATCTTTTGTCATTTTAGAAGTCTCCTTAAATTGCTTTGTGACATTATCCAACATTTCTAAGGCTTCAGTCAGACGAGAGGATAAATTTTGAGAATTCTGCTTTTCTGAACATACCAATGAATCAAGCTCTACCTTTTTTTGCCAAGTCTGGAAATTTGTGTAACATTCTTAAGCAGTACCTCCTCCAATTCACGATTTTATCTGAGAAACTACCAAGTTTAAGTAAATCATCTCTCAACTCTGTGAATATCTGTTGACCTTGTCCGATATTAGCAGGGATTCAAATTCTCCTTTTCCAATAAGTAAACTGGATATTTCAGATGAATTCTTAGTAACTGACTCCTCTATTTCTGCTATTTTTGCTCATAAGCAGAGATTTTCTCAGATGAGTTCTCTTGCTTTAATAATTATTCAAGCTCTCCCTTCTCAACACCAAGTCTAGAAACGATGACACAATCTCTTTTCTAGTCTCTAATTCAGTTTTATCACAACTAATCTTGTACAGCTGAGATTTATATTCATAGAGGGATGCCTGAAGCCTGGAAATTTTTTCTCCATGCTGGTATGTAACAGATACCCTTTCTTCTTCTCTAGAAGCCATCTTAAGTTTAATCCTTTGGTTTTCTTCTAATAAAGCTGATATTTTGTCTCGAGCTTTCTTTAACCCTTCTTCTAAACTTTTCTAATATTCTGAAATTTCTTTTAACTCTCGGATAACTTCCTCCTCACTGACTGCCAAGTCAGCCACCACAACTTTGCTGGTTTCTAGTTCTTCCTCTAGCTGTTTATACCTTTCCATTTCCTCTCTCTGTCTGGCTGATATATTAACGTCATTATACATAATTTCTGTAAGGTTTTTTTTCAATGCTTCAATTTGATTTAAAACATTTTTAAGTTCCTTCTCAGAAGTTTGTAACTTCTCTCGCCCAATTTCTGTTCTTCTGCTGTTCCATTTAACGACTTGTACAAGGTATTTTTATTTAGGTATTTCCCTCAAGTTAGACACATAACAATCATTTTTAAGTATTAATGAATATTCAATGTCCTTATGCTTCAGCATTTCAGGTAAGTCATTCATTTTCCCAGGAACAGTTTCAATGATGTTCAGCATTGACGGAATCTGGGAATCACTACCACGTGAATTTTTCTCTACTGAGTCAAGATAAATTACTTCATTTTTTTCAAGTTGTACTTGAGTAAAATTAATCAGGCAATATAAATTGCCCTCTCAGGTCTAAAATCTCTTCAGCCCACTCATAAATTTAGAGACGACCTTTCCTTGAGTAATTAGGCATTCTTCAGCATTGCTTCTTTCAGTTCTCTTTCCATCACTTTGGAATTGGTCCTTTCTTCAATTAACTGCAATTTATGCTCTTCTAGCATGACATTTAGATTCTCCAATGCCACAATCTTGGAATGAAGCTTATCCCCCAATTTTACAACTTTCTCAGTTTCATCAATTAACCTTGACAACAATCCCTCCACCCTTCTCCTGGATTTATCGGTAAATCTCCAAGTTCTTTAGAGAGAGAATCAACCTTGCTGAGACTTTCCTGAAGTTGGCATTTAACTTCTAGAGAGGACGTATTCTCCAAACTTATGAGAAAGCCAAACTCTTTATTGCGGAAGTGAGAAATGATATCTGTTTCTTGCATTCTTGCAATTGCATTTCCAATTCCATTATCTCACTCTTATATTTTTTATATCACAATTAACTTTATATTCCCTTTCTACAGCTTCAAGTTTTTCAGAATTAATAATATCAATCTTATTTAGCAAAGCTTTGAAGTCATTCTCGGCATTCACATAATTTGCCTCAATTAATAACTGAAGTTCCTTTTGCTTCTGAATCATTTTCTACAAATCTTGATTTCCTTCCTCCAGAAAAATTCAAAGGATGACTGAAGCTTTTAGCCTTTCTTGTTCTAACCATAGATTAATTTTTTCATTCTCCTTTAAAGATTGCACAATTATTTCATGTAACTCTTCAGATAAATTATCCAATTTATTCACTGCTGTAAGTTGATGCTTTTGTGGATGAGAATGTCCCCACTCTTCTATTACAGTGGTTTACACTGTATCTTTCACAGTCAAATCACTGTACGACTTCATTGGGATAGGTTGCATCATTGTTTTAACAGCCAACATATTATGTTCCATCTCATTAATCTGCAGTGATATCTCACTCTCTTTTGACATTTTTACATTGTTTGACATATTCTCAGCAAGAAAAGCATTTTTTTAACAGCTTCCTTTAGCTCTGTCTCCAAACTTCCCCTTCTTTGCATTTCTTCCTCAACTGTACACTGTATTGGTCAGGTAAATTATAAAGATGGTCTACGATGCTAGCTTTGGAATACGGTTCTTCTTCCGGACTTTCTGCTTCCACTTTATTTTTTAGACACTTCCCCTCTGCACTTTTCCCATGATCAGGTTTCTTTAACTCATGAGAAATATTTTCAAATATTTGTACTGGTTCACTTGAGAGACTACTAGCATTTTCAGATAGTTGATTTTCTAAAAGGTGATGTTGGTCATTACTTTTATAACAACCAACTCTCAATAATTTTGCTTCAATCTTATCCAACTTTTCTTCAAGATTTGCTAACTTTTCATTCAATTTTAGTAAAAACAATTTATTTCCTTTTACTAAAAACTCATTCTTTAATATATTCTTTTCCTTTATTAATAATAAAATTTTACTCAGTTGTTCTCCAAGCTCAGCTTCTCTGAACTTTGTTTCATCTTCCCCTTCCTTTGGCTGTGAAGCAAGGTTTTGAACCCTTATAACAGAATTTTCTGAAACTATGACATTACCATCCATAGTATTTCCAAGTACACCTATTCCCTGAGTAACACGAGTTCTACTAACACGATTTCGGTTTAACAGGATTTTTAAACTTATATTCGACTAACACGACTGGTCCTCGGGTTTAACATGATTTCTCCATGATCATGGAAAGGACTAGTTGCGGACAAAAAATCTTAAGAAATAATTTATTGTTATGATATCTAAAACAGTATTTATTTCCAATTATGTATTACAATTCCCAGTGAAAAAAATAGCTATACTATTAAATTTACGTAGTGTTTCACTTCCCGATTTTATTACATCATAACCAACCCGAAGACGAAAATTATCTTGTAATACTATCGCAGAGTCAAAATGACTCACTAGCTTTTAGAAAAACATTAAAAACTCTAACTATATTAATAAATAAAAATATCCCTCCATTATAGATAATATGATTAAAAATTGAAAGAGGCACTGAAATCACATCAACCATGGACTTTAGTGGAAAAATGAGAAATTAATGTTTATATCATGGAGTGAGTAAATTTAACTCCCGGTTGTGATTCCCGGGTTAAGAAAGTATGAAGACGACATTGGCAGTTAAATGTAAAAGCTAAACACTTTAACTGACCCTAATTATTCAGTTCTTGTCACAATATACAGACAGAGAATCGCCATTAATGGAGTGTACATTGCAGCAAACAATTAAAATATCTTTGAAGAAATGTTTCTGTAACTTCCTATATGAGAGTCTGGCTGTTTTGAACAGATGAATGAATTGCTTTATCTAACAATCCCCCAACCAACTGTAACAATCATTCGGAGTGTCCGTGCTGAGAGATAATCATTACTAAGCAAGATGTAGTAAAACTAATAAAATATATTGCAATGTAACCGAGAGATTCATTCGACTTAAGTATGAGATCACCAGTGCCAGTCCTAAGCAATTGGCGGCCCCGGGCAAACTTATATTTTGTAGCCCCATTTATCATTATTAATTGCACTATATTGTGCGAAACAACTGCAAACTGATACAAACAAAAAGGGTAATAGCTGGATGAAAATTTTTATTTAAAAAAAAATCATGATAAGGTACAATATTTTTTAAGTTTTTATGTATTTTATAATAAACTTCCATTGATCAAAGCTTTTTTTTTCTTGCTTTACAAGTTGCGAAATCAACAATCAAATCAAGCGATTATGCTAAAGAATTTTCAATTGAAATAACAGCAAGATCAACCAGCCTTTCTTGTCATCGTTGAACGCAAGTATGTTTTAATTAATTTTAGCTTAGAGAAACTACGTTCATCACTAGGCACAGTGATCTGTACAGTCAATAAAATTCTAAGTACAATATAATAATTTGGCACAAGTTCAATAAAATGGTTGTAACAAATATATCGCAAGGTATCCAGTGCCGTTTCACAATGGTCCAGCATAATTCGTGACAAAGTCGTAAGTTCAGTAAACAGGTTTAATCCTTGAATGTCATTTTCACATTCACCACGTTGCTCAGAAAGCAATGATTCTAGGTCTTTGCACTGTTTAAGCAAATCAGCATCAGACATGTTTTTCAGTGTCAAAATACAGTACAAAAAGCCAAAGGTTCCATTAAAACGTTTTATTAGCTGAAAACATTCTACTAGTGAGAGAATTGCTTGGTCCAACAAATTATTAAAAAGTCAACTAGTAATTTTTCCCCAGGAAATTGATTCGTCTTCGGCTTCATATGAAAATTGGGTACTGGTCAGTTATCCCCCGTCAAATTATTGGTCAGTTATCCCCCTGCAAATTACATTGGTTCCATTTGCGGTGCAACAGTCAAGAGGATATAACATTGAAAGGATATATTGATGAGCCTTCGGCTCGCTTTGTTTTAATGGGTATTATTTTTCGAAAATTTTAGAAAACATTAACAGAAACTGATTGGCCGGTCTCAACATTTACAAACCCAATCATCGGACAATGGGGAGGGATAGTTTGGTTCCAGCCGAGGCGAAGGGCATGGTAGCGCCCAGAGATGACTACCCATTGACACGTTCGCTGCGGGACTCTGATTGGCCAATCACACCCCCATGCTGACGATGGTTTTTTGTTTACAACTCCATGATAAGACTCTATATGTTATATTACATTCATATCTCTACCAATTCACCCCCGAATTCGCTAGAAATACTAAGAATATCGCGCTTGTCCCGCCATTTGCAACAGCAAATTCCCTCATCAGTGTATTTGCATATTGTTTCCCCTTTGTTTAGTTTAGCGTTCACAACTTCGGTGGGATTTCCCTTTCTTTTTGGCTGCAAAGTTCCTGAACAATAAGTTTTTTTTTTAAAAAGCTCTTAAGTGAGATTACACGAATTATAAAAATTGTCCATAAATAAAATAAAACTTCAAACTTCACTGAAAAAATGGCGTAAATTGGTGAAAGATTTAGATACGGTTTGAACTGTATGAAAGCTCGTTTCAAACTGAGCAAGACTGGAGCCTCTACCCCCAGGCGTAAAGGCCACAGAGCAGTGAGAAGTGGAAGGGAGATATCACGCGCTAGGTGAATGACCCGCCTGTCTTAAGAGGCTACCGGAGAGACGAAAAATTCGAGTGCTGACCGTGGCGCTACGGGCATTCACGGCTTCTATCAGAACTATGTACGTTCGGGATTCACGAATACCCATCCCCCTCCCCAAGCTACCCAAGGATCACGCCTCGACCATTTCTCGACCGAGATATGTTTACATATCTCCAGTAAGGCTTGGCTCAGCTTTTTTCACTTTCCTTTTGCAACGTGAGATGAGCAGGGGCGGACGGGCGAATCCTGGCAGTCAGTGCCCAATGCCGTCTTTATATTTCTGACAGACAGATGGCGGTTTTCAATATAATAATATGCCCTTAAAATTGTAAACAAATATGTAGCGTTTATACATTTGACTAATAAACTTTACTCGGGCGATTAATAAAATGAACAGAAATACCGTTTATGAAAAAGAGTACCAAGTCGATTACCTAGTATTATAAACTATAATTATACGAGTGAAGAAAATTAGTAATGAAAAATATTTTTGAAATAAAGGAAACATTGTTTACATAAAAAACGAAAACCTTAGATGTATTAATTCCTAACAAGATTTTACACCATCAAGACGTATTTTTTTCGCTGCGGATATTCTATTTATATTTTAAGTTTTGATAAACTTTTTTAAATTGTCTGTGTTAAATAATATTATATACGAAAATTATAGTATCACAGTAACAGAAACTATACTTCAAAATAACAAAAAATCTAATTGTTTCTATCCTTCCCTTGCTCTTAATAAAGGTACTTTACATTCACTTAGCTACAGCTTTTTCTCTTTGCGATTCATGAAATTTCATTCACAGAATACGACAGAGGGAAACATTGTTCGTGTACTTAAATGTATGTAAGATTTATAACAGGCAATTAAGAAATTAAGTTCGCATACTCGCATACATTTGCAGATTTTTGAACAAGTTCGGCGGGAAATGTCCCTTCGATCTATTACACCACTGGAAATGGAAATTATCTTTTTCCAACGGATATAACTTATTTCTATTTATTACTTAGACTCACATATGCAGTTAACTGTTGGCCCTTTTTCTTTTCTTTCCTTGAGTCTCACGAGTCACGGCTTGAATACACGTTTTTCGGAGAGGCATCGATCGTGTACGACGAGGGTCCACTAATTCGGGCAGAATACACTGGAGGTAAAAGTTACTCAGTTTTTTCTCCATTCTTTTCTTCCAGAATTCGTCGTCTCTTGCAATTCTTTCAAATTTCAAAAAAGGCTCCTTTTGTGTCCATACTGCAAAAAAGCAATACTTCCTCCTGGTGACGTGCAATTGTCCCTGCACCTACGAATTCCCAAGAATGATTTTGTGTATATGATTTTTTCCATCGAACCGGTATGCATATCACGAAAATTGTATACAAGAAACAAAAGAAAAATAATTTTTTACCTGAAAATAGTAGTTGTGGTTCTCGTTAATTCGTCCATTTACTGACCAAGCCGTTACCTTCCTTGCTTCAACTGCTTCATCTGGACTCATATGTCTGGCAGAATACCGGCATTTAATTTCTACAATTCCGTCATTCCCGATTATCCCGTCTGGTGAAGCTCCCAAGAACGCAAGATCAGGATCAACAAAAAAGCCGCACTTGGAAATTTCGACTCCTAGCTGTTCACTAAGTTGGCAAAGCGCTGTTGTCTCCAATTTTGAGCCATATTCCATCGCCGTATTTGTAAAAGTTTTGTACAAAAGGCGATCGATAAGCTTGGAAGAACACGTTGAAGGTCAGAGGTGACAAACTTGTCCGAAGTTGGACGCTGTCAATCTCTTCCTCCTTTCTTCAGTCCATATAATATTTTGCTCCTGGTCTTGTGTGGACCTCTCCAGAAGCTTCCTTTGTTCAGGAGACAATTCCAGCCTCATCAAATATTCATCAGCTTCCTGAGCATAGTCTGATTCGCTGATATCTGGCTTTGAAGAGAATGGTCCATAATCTTCATCTTGCTTACTCCGGCCAAGAAGATGAGGGAGCAGCTTTCTTGGCTTGCACCTATCCAATTCTCTTCTGTCTAGGTTTTTCGCCAGTCTTTTTTGTCGCCGAGCTTCCATTTGCTTGGTGAACTTCCCAGGGCTTGAGGAACAAAAACGCTTGTGGATTTTTGTGTGCAGGAGCTTTGTGTTGTGGGATATAACGGCTGTCATTGCTCTAGCCTGGTATGAACCCTTCAAACAATAATTTACCCTTTTACCCCCAACTAATTTCGCCACTATTGAATTAAAATGTTCCGCACAGTTGCTGTTTAGGTTTTGAATCAGACTCCTAGTGTGCCTGGCAAGGGTTACAGATATAACTTCTTCCGCCTTCTGGAATAATCCTACGCTCAACAATTTAGGAACAAGATTATCCTCCCCTTCTTTGGAGCCAACACAAAAGTACTTGTCACACTGTGCGTGGTCACCGAAAATATGCCGTGGAACATTCAGTATGTCTTTACGGAGGGATGATATTCGGTCGGAGAGAGAACCGTTTTCTTTTTTTCTATGTAGGATCGCTTTATTAATGGACCCCCGGATCCTTAGAATATTCCCTCCAATTTTCCTCCGTAATTCAAGAGGCCCACTCGTGCTGCTCGAAGCAAGATCACGCAGTTTCTTGCAGAAATTCCTCAACAAGTGATTCTTGCACTCAATTTTTTCTATTGGGGTATTCCTATATGGGCGTGCTTTCAAAATCCCCGAATAGACACTGCTGTCTCCATCAGCAATCAATTTATTGTAGCGCACTCCATACATTTCCTCGCTCTTCTTAAAACCTTCAACAATAATGGAAGCCTCCATACTGCTGGAGCTTTTTGTACTCTCCCAATTTTTGAAGCATGCATGAGGCTTCGAGTCCTCTCCCTTATTTGCGTATCTTGCACACACAGTGCAATATTTATTGCGAATACCGATGAACAGAACTTTTTTTGTTCGATACCCAACAATAGCTGCCTGAGGAAGAAAGGAATGCATGCATCAAATAATTCATGAAATGTGAATATCCTTAAATTATTAAACGTCCTTCTATAACATAAGCAACGAAATAAAAATGCATATACTTATATACTTTTGTGATTCTATATTTTAAGGAAATTGTATAAATTGTGACAAATTAACCATAGAGAACACCGTGATTATGAATGTTGGGCGTGCTACGTTCGGCTGGCGTGCCTTCTATGATATATGCCATCCCGAGGACTGACATTCAAAAATAGGAAAAAACACATAGCTTACTAATCAAAAAATTTATATTTTACGCGATCGGTATCAGTTTCAGCAGGTTAATGAGACTTCCGCTTCTGACCGATTTCTTCCGAATGATAGAAAGAAATATTCTATGTTGAGGTATTCAAAAAACTCCTAACGAAATAACCCTCTGTAATTACCCCAAAAATAGGAAATCCAGAATTAAAAAACTAATTGTGACAAGATACATTCTACTTACAAGTCCAGAAAATGAGTTGTATTTAGTTCTGTACGATCTTTTTGCCCAGCTGCCATCAGCAACTACAGGAATGAGAGGGACTCCATCATCATCAATATCTCCCATTTCCACAGCAAGTCGCGCTTCCTCTTTCGCCGCGTTTTCCATCTCAACTACAGCGGCGGACAGTAAAATGTTTGCCAACCTCTGCTCGTATCGAATGTAAGTTTTGGAAGATATTGAGGGAATATTCATCGCTCCAAAAACTTCTTCCAGCTGAGAATGACCACCACCAGTGCTCAGAAATCCGGAGACAGATGCAGTATTTATGTCGAGCTTCGACGGTTCTTTCTTTTTATCGGTCCATATATGTCCTTTGAATTGGCACATCTTACATTCAAAAGTGAGACAACTTCGAAGACCTTCCATTTTCTCGCCCGTTACTATCATGTCCACCAATCTGCAACCAAATGGTCCATGGTTTTCCAATGTCTGTAGTTGCTGCAAAAAATATTGTAGGTCCACGACCCTTCGTCCTGTGAGATTGTATACTGTAGAGGAAGCTTCTTTGAATGAACATTCTAATGAGTACGATCCACTCAATGATGGAGAGGATGGAGTCTTCTGGTTGTTTTCTGGAGTCGTCATTTCTATGTTCTCAAGAGGTGTTACGCACGATGTTAAAGTTTCCGAAACTGACTCATTTCTCGACGCACCCTGAGATTTGCGCCACAATCGTAGTCGATCACCACCACGGTTTTTTCTTCTTTTATCGGAATGCCTTAGTTCGTGCTTGCGATCCATAATGATTGTGAAGGAGGCAAAAACAACGTAGAAAAGGCTAAATACCTAACTAACAAAAACCTAAAAAAAACAGCAAAAAGGTAGAAATTATGACCACAAAACGAAACAATAAGTAAACGTTGAATATATTATAGAATTTCTCGACTGCAGACAACCTACTCGCAACACTACAGCAGAAATACTGGCCTGGACTTATCGAGGCAGCTCTGGTGGTTAGTCGATTCTTTCCTAAGTTAAAGAGCTTCATTGGACGTAAACAGATATTTTGTTTACGTTTCATTCTTAGTCATATGGAAGAGGGCCATCTGGAGAATAGATCTCCTCTCTCCTTCCTGGAGACGGTCAAAAGGAAATTCCTCCCCGTCTCATAGTAGGGACAAGCCGGCGGACCGTTCAGATGACGTCAGAACTACGGTGGCGCGATCAGTCTCCAGATCCGTGAACTATTAGAAGCTAAAACGAAGTTATTACAACTTCTACTGATTTCTTTGTCAAAAATTATGCTACATTGACAATTTAAGAATAATTTAAAAGAGAAAAATATGACCTTTCCGGCGTGCGAGCGATATTTTTCATTTTTGTTTTCCATTAAAAGATATTTAACAATTTAGAAGCATTCGAAAAAAAAACAACAACAATTCAAAAAAGTGAGACACGTCCCGGATTTATATTGTTTTAGACATTCTATATCCAAAATTTTAGCCCTTTATGTTGAGCGGATTCCGAGAAATCAGTCGACGAAAATTCGGGTCGAAAACCCTCTCTCCGGTAGCCTCTTAAGGAACAACAGTCACACACTAGGTGCGTGACCCGCAGTGAACGTGTTAAAACAAAGCGAGCCAAAGGTTCGTCAATATATCCTTTTAATGTTATATCCTCTTGACTGTTGCATCACAAATGGAATCTATGTAATTGGCAGGGGAATAACCAACCAGTACAGATGATTCCACACGAAAAATGGCTTCTTCTGGATCCACTTCAAGTTATTTTGCTCTTTTGCCGAGGTTTTCTAAATTTCACAACCATTTTTTTAAATTGAATTTAGAAACTTTCTGTACTTTGCAGAAGTGATGATACATGATCTAACTGCATGTTTTCCCCTTTGCATCATTTTGCTAACAACATTAATTTGCATGAGAATATCATACCAAATTACTAAAATTACCAAAAATTTTAAGCTTTTCAGTTCTTTAACTAACGAAAGTGTTTCTTTCCGACATTTTAGGTCATTTTCAGTTTCATAAACCTCAACTAACGCATCATAAATGTCGCCCAACTGAAATCCAATCGCTGTAACACAACTAATTTTACATTCCCACTTAGTTTCCGATAATGGTTTCATTGTAAACTTAGTCACATGATTTTTAAAAACCTGCCATAATTGTGTCGAATCAGAAAAAAGTGCATAAATTTGCTGCAAAATTCCAAAAAACGATTTGACTGCTAGAGATGACTTTGCCATGTCACCGAGTATTAAATTTAAATTATGGCAACCACAGGACATAAAGAACTCACCAACTAATATGCAATATTTGAGCTTGTACGGCATGCTTTGAACCAGCAATATTTGCTCCATTGTCATAACCTTGACCATGGCAATTATAAATGGACATTCCCAAATCAATAATATTTTTCATTATTGCTTCTTCACACCCTTCCACCCATCACTCATTTTATCTGCCACCAGGAGACGTTTAATTAATACTAATCGATAAAATTTGTATTTCTACGCAATCTTCTAATCGCAGCCGGGAGAAATATAAAAATATCTGTCCAAAAATGTTGGGACACAGTGCATAATGTACAATTAGGCAGCCCCTAAAAGTGGCGGCCTCAGGCGACCGCCCAGCTCGCCCGCCCATAAGATCAGCTCTGGTGATCACTAAGGTGAAAACAAACGAGAGACAAGATATTCATTTACACCTTTAGTAGTGACGTAATGAGTGAGCAAAACCGAGAGATTCATTTGAATTATTAGCAATGAGTGATAATTGTTTAGACCGCGAGCAAATAATCGGTTCTTAACGAGTAATAATTTTTCATTCAAATGATCTCTCGTAGTAATCGAATAACTCGAGAGATAGCAATAATCGAATGAATTCAGTATGGCCTCCCGATTATGCCCATCGCTAGGAATGTATACCCCCTGTTTACATTACTTCTTATGGGAAATTCGTGTCCGACTAACACGATTTCACCTTACACAAAATTTTTCAAGAATGCATTTATCGTGTTAGTCGGGGACTAGGTGTACTTTTAAAGTTCCATTTTCCTCTCTCATAGATAACATTATTTTATCATCATCATTATAACATATGTAAAGGCTGAATTTATTTGTTTTGAAAAAGTTTCAAGATTCTGAAGTGCTACCTGCAATTGACATTCTTGCTTTGGTGACTCCTGTCCATTATTTTCAGATATTTGCAAATCTGAAAAATGTTCCATTGAGGACCTGCCTTCTATTTTTAATACTCTTTTTTTTGATCTTGAATGAGATAAATTAAAATTGGGTGTTAGAATATGTAATTTTTCAAAACAACTACAATAATAAATATGGGATAAATAAATAGGGGTTTGTGTATCTTTAAAACATTTACTGTTATTTAATGTTAACTTTTGATGAATAGAAAATGTAATATTAAAATGTGTAAAGCTGTAAATAAGTTATCCAATTATGAATAATAGATTTAATACATTATTAACTGTTTAAGAAAACAATTTTATTTCTTAACACTAAAAAGTAAAAACAAAATAATTTTATAATTTGCATTAAAAGGAAAAATTAGATTTTGATTTAAAACTTTTATAAAATTTACTGTATATCACAGCATAAAAGTCGACCTGGTATATTAGTCAACCTTGACTTTTCAGCTAGAAAGTACATATACATCTCATGAATTTTTTTCAGACAAAATCAAGGTCCTCTCAGGGACCAGGAACTACTCAAGGGGGGGGGGGGGGGGGGGGTGATCACCCCTCCACCTATTAAACCTACCCCTGTAAAAGACCCTAAACCAGGGATGGCAAATGATTTTTGTGTCGCATGCCAAGAAAGTTATTTGAGTCATCAGAGTTTCTTTGCATGCCACTATAGTCCGTTCCACAGAAGAAAACAGTATTGCACTTATAGCTTATTTGAAGCCGTAATGTTTAATAAAGCGGTGAAGTATTTTGAAAAATATAGTTTACTCAGTCCTCAAACATGAGCACCGAATCTGCAATTGCCTCTTAGTGTCCTAATTTTCCCCCATAACGAAATCTTTTATTTTTTAATGTTTAAATATATTGGCTTAGAAGTTATGAATTTTAAAATCCAGCCCTTTAGCTTTAACTCTGCCTAATATTCCCGAGCTGTATATAGGGACTTGCGTTAATGTAAAAAACCTAACTTAATTATGACTTTATAAGTAAAAGCAAAATGTATGTAATTAATGTTAAACATACAATGTATTCCATCTCCTCTGTCATTGTCTCCAGATTGGTGTGTGTCTCATTGTCACCTATTAAATTTCTTTCCACTTGAAGGTCCACCTTCCTCTTTTTATTTTCATTGTCATAAGATGTAAACACTGGAACAGATGATTCAAAATAGCGATCACATCCACTGAGAGATCAACAGTCTTTGTAAATATCCAAGTTATTCATTTGTAATTTAAGGTTCACATTTTATGTTTGGCATATAAATCGACTCTTAAGTTTTAGAAAAATATTTTTAGGCTTCAAAGGTAGACTTATACACTGGAATATACAGTATGTAAAAAACATTTTTAGTGTATACACACTTTTACTTAAAACTGCACTCAAAGGTAGAAAATAATTTTTTCCTGGACAAAAAATATTATTTGAAAATTTGCATGCTTCCGTTAATATGAGTATATGTTAAGTTAGTGACCAAAAATAAGCTAATGAAATTAACTCTTTTTAATTTAATTAGGTATAATGATAAATAAACTGAAAATTAAATTGATAAATGATGTGAAACTTTGGCATAATGACAAATATAAAATGGACACACAAATTTACAACAATAGCAAATGCAAAAATAAATGTTACCAAGTAGTAAGTCTGTAACATAATGCACACGTGATGTATTTATTAATGAAGCAAAACAAACTTATTTCCGAACTCAAATAGTAATTACCTTCTTTCCTTTTGATCCCAACTCATTGTATTCTACGTCTCTTACTAATATTTAATTGGGGGGACCTATGCCTTTTTCTCCTAGAAGTAAAGATGTGTGATGATTACAATATAATCTCAAAAAGTTAGATACAAAAATATAATCATCATCCATCTAAATATAAAATATTTTTCAGCATACTTGTATTATTGTCGGTACTTTCCTGATAACGGGAATACCACTTTCCTGTTAACGGGAATACCTCCAGGACCCTTCGCAGGACCTGGTACTTATGTATTATCCCCATGCCATACTTACGTACAACATTAACAGAAACTGACTGGCCTGTCTCGACATTTACAAACCCAATCTCTGGACAAATTGGAGGGTTTCTTTGGTTCCGGGCAAGGCTAAAGGAGCGGTAGCGCCCGGACACGACTACCCACTACAACAAAGCGAGCCGAAGGCTCGTCAATATATCCTTTCAATGTTATATCCTCTTGACTGTTATGCCCCAAATTGAGAGGATATATCAACGAGCCTTTGGCTCGCTTTGTTGTAATGGGTAGTTGTCTCCGGGCGTTACCGCGCCCTTCACCTCGCCCGGAACCAACTGGCCAGATATTGTGGACAATAAGACAATAGATCTTTTGGTGGAAAGAGGGCCTGGTAAAGTATCTGGCCATGACTATATACATATTTCCCATGAATAGTGATAATCGATGCTTTTTGGAAGATTTTTATTCGCAAAGATAGCCGAACGGAGAAAGGTACGGAAAAGAATGGCTTGTATAATCAAAAAAAGTTGATGCAGCCTTTTGCTTCTGCTGTAAATTGTTCGGCACAAATAAAGCAGGAAACTTAATCAAGAAAGGTTGTAATGATTGGAAGACTTTGAACAAGAGACTACATTCTCATGAGTCGTCCAATGAGCATATATTGAACTCGGCAAAATGGATCGAAATTAAAAGAAAATTGTTATCAAAGACGACAATAGATGAGTTCAATCAATGAGAAATAAACAAGGAGAAGGAACAATGATGATCAATGATGATATGTATTATTTCAGTTGTCCAGTACCTTGCTGAACACAATTCGGCATTTCGTGGAACACACTCGAGATTTTATGAAGTTGACAATGGTAGTTAATTGAAATGATAGCTAAATTCGACCCTACAATGCAAGAACATGTCCGACGTATTAAAGATGAAGAAATCCATTACCACTGTCTTAGACCTCGTGTTCAAAATGAGCTAATCTCGATGATGGCCTTGTAGATGAAGAAAAAATCCTTGAAGCCGTTAAGAATGCAAAATACTTTTCCGTTATTCTTGACTGTACTCCTAAATCTGAGTCACCAAGAGCAGATGTCTCTTGTGCTGCGCTATGTTGAGATGACTTCAGAAGAAGTCAAAGTTAAAGAGAACTTCACTGACTTTCTACCAGTTCAGGACACAAGTGGTCAAGGACTATCAGAATCTCTCATCTCCCCTGAATGGAATTGGCTTACATATTAAAGATTGTAGGGGGCAAGGATACGACAATGGGGCAAATATGAAGGGCCAGAATCAAGGTGTGCAGGCATGCATCCTTCAGATGAATCGCCGAGCCTTTTTCACTCCGTGTGGTTGCCACAATTTAAATCTGGTTTTAGGAGATATGGCCAAGAGCAACTCAAAAGCCATGACATTCTTTGGCGTCGTACAGCAAATTTATAATATATTTTCTGCTTCCAATCACAGATGGGAAATATTATAAACGAATGATCCTTCTTTGACTCCTAAACCATTGTCAGAAATTAGGTGGGAATGTAGAGTAGAGAGCGTAAAGGCAGACAAGTAATATTAGAAACTATTTACTTAAAGTTGTTGATGAATGCAACGACTCAAAAATCAAAAGTGAGGCGGAGTCATTAGCCTATTATGAGCTCCAAAATTTTGAATTCCTCCTGGGAATAGTCATCTGGTATGACATTCTGTTCGCAGTAAATAGTACAAGTAAAATTCTTCAGTCAAGAGACATGCAACTTGATGTGGCTATTAAACATATTAAAGGATTGTTTGAGTTGCTACAGGAATACAGGAAAACTGGATTTACCTCAGCAATGATGGCAGCAGCAGAAATAGCAGCCAAGTTGAACGTCGACCCTAAATTCATTGATAAACGACCAAAATGGAAGATTGGTCCATCAGTCGGTGAGGAGGAGACCAAGTTTTCGGCTGGCAAGGCATTTGAAACTAGTTACTTCTTTATCATCGTAGATCAGGCTCTCATGTCACTGACAACTCATTTCGAACAGATGGAAGAATACGCAGGTAATTTCGGCTTCCTACATGATTTTTAAAAACTTGCAGAATTAACATAAGATGAAATGAAAAAAAGTGTATAAATTTGGACAACATTCAGTGATAACAATTCACACGACATCGACAGTACAGACCTTTTCTCAGAATTGCGTGTGCTTCAACAGTTGATCCCCCAAGGAACGAAAAGTGCATTTGAAATCCTTAAGTTTCTCAAGTCTTTAAATGGTTCCTTCCCAAATACAGAGAATGCGCATGGGATTTTGTTAATAATTTCGATCACAGTGACATCAGCGGATCGAAGTTTTTCAAAATTTAAAATAATAAAAACTATATTAGGACAACAATGTCCCAGGAGAGATTGTGTGGATTGGCTATGCTGTCTACCGAGAGAGAAATAGCCTCAGATTTGGATTACAACGATCTGATGGCAGAATTTGCTGCAAGAAAGTCGAGGAAGTTGAATTTCTTAAAGTAGGCAGAGCAATAAACAGTGAGTTTTTATTCTACTTTAGTATTAAGTTGACCTCACATATTGTACATTGCCATTCAATTAAGATTTCTGTATGTTTATATGTATTCATATCCAAATTGTAGGTATACATGCAGTTTTCCAGAGCCATTTGGGACAGAATAATGAGCATAGATCATTATGAATCAGGTGTAAATGATCAAATTATTGTTGGTTTTCCTAATTAAGGACTTGTTTTTGTTCTTGAACTCCAGAAGCGATTACTCATTTAAAAAATACAATAAGAAATATATGTATATTTAAATTATACAGTAAAATATACATATAAAAAAATATGAAATATTTTTACAATTATTTTTTAGTGCATGAATTATACCTTGATAATTTTAGATTGTTAAGGGGCCCTGCAAATGCTGATCGCCCCGGGCCCCGCACCCCTCTAGGGACGGCCCTGGTAATAAGCCACCCAGAATGTGATGATGTCCACAGGCAAGGACATCCATCCTGCTGCAGAAATGTGAATGAATCGATGTCCCGATATGCTTTTCTCCAGAAGGAGATAGGTCACTGCTGCGCATGACCCAGTCACATAACTTGTTCTCACATTTCACAGCAGGACTATTAAGCGAATCGAAGACATCGTTCATAAGCTGCAGTAGCATTGCTGTTGCTGTTGTTTCAGATGGCAAGTAATCTGAAAGACAACTGTTTACCTTAGCATCACCTCAATGGAGCAGACACACATTAAATTACGCTTTATAAATAAGAAACACTAGATTACTGAGATGATTCAAAATAATAACAGACATATTGAAAAGCAAAAATTTGGTATACTTACTGTACTGAACACCGGTCAACAACAAAGCAGTAACACTATGGCTCATCTTCTTTGGTCCTGATGAGGTGATGTGCTCCTGCGTCAGCTTTTGCATGACGCAGTGCACATCTTTTTTGAAGGCCTCCACTATGTGGGCCCATGACGCCCTAGCTGCTGTGCCTTGCAAACTTCCTGTGTTCACAGGGAGCAGGACGTCATGTACAATAAAAATATTCCTAAAGGTGTGGAGGATCATAGAGCAGGCATGTCAAACTCATGGGAGCATTGGGGCCATTTTCAGGTCAAGTCCACGATTTGAGGGCCGCAGGTTGGATATTATTTTCTTTTTGCGTAGTTTGCAGTCTGGTATACTCTAGAACAATAGATATGGTTATTTACAACAATTTATAAACAATAATTTATTAACATTAATTCATTATTCATAAATAAAATGTAACTTTATCCAAATTAATGAATACATTGTTTGTAAACTATGGTAAAATTTGTCTTAAATTTACTTTTTATTAGAGGTCTGACATCGTTTTTCCAACACAAGTTTTTCATAATCCGGACGCAGTTGTTGGATCGAAACAACTTTCATCATTGATGATAGATGTTCATCAGTCAACCTTGACCTTTGTGGGCTTTTGTTGCTTTTAAGTAGAGAAAACAGTTGCTCACAGAAGTATGTGCTGCCTAACATAGACATTTTGGTGGCAAATCTGCACATTTCTACAAAACCGTCCAGCAAAAACGAATAAAATTCCAGTGCTCTCACCTCATTAAACTTATTTTTTAGAATTTCGTCGCACTGCAATTCCATCAGTGCCAATTGAATGCTTTCAACTGCTCTTTCAGGACTGAAAGTGAACGAAGAAGTAAATAAGGTAAATTCATTTTCTTGAGATTTAAAATCTCTAAATCTCTGCTCAAATTCAGTCTGCAACGATTTAATTTTCACCGAATATTTTTAAAATGCCAAATTCAAACTCGATTTCTTAATTTCAGCCGTGCAGTGGAAATGCGCCAAATTATTCGCTTTCAACTGAGATTCCCATAAGCGTAACTTAGTTCGAAATGCTCATACCTGATCGCAATGTCGGCTCGTGATATAATAAATAGGTTTGCACATTTTCAAAAATATGATTCAAATACGTTTCGATAACTGATTAGCGGAGAAACAAAGACACGCATTAGCTAAACAAAATGAACTGTATAAATTTGTAGGTGTTAATTAAATCACCGAATCTATATTTCTAATAAACAAATTATGATACATTTAGTAATGCCGGGGAAAAACCCAGCACCGATCACACAACACAGCTTGAATGAATGAATATATTTATTCAAGTATCATCATTCCATAAATTTATTAACAATTACAACTAACAGAAACTCATTTCCACATTGAATACATTTAATTTGGTTATTTACCTTTTTATTAATTTAATGAAGAAAATCCTAAGCCTGTTTGAATAATTTAAGAAAAATAGATGCTTGTTACTGTTATTTTAATTTTTAAAAAGCTTTGGGTAATTGTTCAATTAAAATAAAATATGAATAATTTTATAAAAATTAAATTTTTTAAATTACTTTCAGTTTGAACTTTGTTTTATTTAGTCAAGAAGTCTATTCTACGCTCCTTACTTTGAGCGAATTTGTCAATAACTTTTTGATTAAAATTTGGAATATCCATAATAAAAAGTTTTTCTATAGATAGCATAGTTAGTGCAGCGAGTCTCTCTTGTAGCATTGTATTTCTGAGGAAAGTTTTTATTCTTTTAAGCGTCGAGAAACAATGTTCAGCTTCCGAAGTTGTCATGGGGATCGTAATTAACACTTTTAACAATGCCACACATTCACTTAGTCTCTTGTAAATTGTTATCTGTAATAAATTCCAGTAAACTGACTGCCCCTGACATCGACCTGAATTCTTTGGTGCTGTAAATTATAGAAAGCTCTGTCTTAAGCTTTTTTGAATCAAGAAATCGATACACTTCACAAGTTTCTTTCAGTTTTTTCTCAGAGAAATTAGAATCATACTGCTGAAAGTTTTCTGGCTGAAATAATGTTGCCACAACAAGATGTCCTGTAAATTTAAACGTGTTTAACCTGGCAAATTATAACGTCACATACTTCTTAAGCTTCCCTTCTCAATTCTGAGATGTCAACTTTTCTTCTTTTTATCTCTGTATTTTCTGATATTCCAAATACTTCGATGTTGGTATCCCTAATTTTGAGTATTTTTTCCTCAAAGGAATTTATGCATTTTCTTGCAAGACTTGGATCGATATCCTTTTTCTGCAGTTGACCAAAAAGTATTTCCACATGCGGCATTACTTTGTGGAAAAACAAAAGCCAAAATGTGAAGCTGCTACTTGTAATAGTTTTCATGTGGCCAGATGCCAGAGAAATTATTTGAGTGTTGGTAATTTCATCTCCATCCAAAATAACCTTCATGTATTGGTTTATTTCTTCTCTGTATTCATAAACTGTATTCACACTACGTGAATGAAAATTCCATCTAGTATGAATAGAAGGAGGTAATCGTTTTTTACTACTTCATCCAGTATTGCTGTTCGTTGTGGGCTGGTCGAAAAAAATGTACAGAGGCATTGCAGATCTGCAAAAAAAATACGCACATTCCTATGAACTGATGCAGCGTTCAACATGACCAAATTCAGCTGATGAGCGTGGCAGTGTACATATTCTGCATGTGGATAACTTTCCTTTACTACTGCCTGCACATCACCAGAAGAGCCTCCCATAACAGCTGCCCCGTCATAAGTCTTTGCAATTAACTTCTGCTTATTTTTATTAATTCCAAGTCTTTCAAGTTCGATTAGAATACAAGAAGCTAAGGTTTTTACATCACGTTTTTCAGGTGCAATGAATTTCCAAAATCTCTCTACTGGTTTACCTTTCACGATATATCTAAAAACGATAACCATTTGGAATTTGTTTGAGACATCACTAGTTTCATCTGCAATTACAGATAAAAAATCAGCTTCTTGAATTTTCTGTGCTATCTCTTCGTTACATACCTCAAGCATAAATTGCAGAAGTTCATTTTGTACTGTTTTTGAAGTCCCCTTAAATACAGTTGTCTTTTCCAAATGACTTTTTAATGAAAGATCCAATTCTGCACTAAAATTAATTAATCCTCGGAAAACACCGGGATTCGATGATGAATCGGATTTGTCATGACCACGTAATGCTAACTCAAAAGCACCACAAAATCGAATACAATTAATTATTATATTCAAAACATACCTATTGTGTTTCACCTGTTCATTAAGCAAAGCTATTCTTCGCCTATATTCGCTGTCCAATTGTTGTGCTACATCGACTGTGCCAAAAAATGTTAGACTCAACACATTTTTCATACGAGTTTTAGATGACTCGTGCTTTTTCATTTTAACTACCAAATGATTAAGATCTGTCACTCCTGACTTTGTCCATAGAACTTCTCCACTAAACAGTAAGCATGGAAAACAGTACAATGCATTTTTTGTGTCACAGCCACACAACCAATTATGTTTCTCATACACTAACTGATTAAAACTCCGCGTAAATTGTCTGTTTTTACACTTAACCTTTTGTACAATATTTAACTTCGGAGTAGGCCTTCCAAGTTTTTTAATTTCTAATTTTTCTTCAGCAGAAAGTAGTGAAAAAGATTTGGATTGTAAAGCAGCTACGGAATTCATTTTATACAGTTCTAATAATGTCACTTTTCAAAATATAATAAACACAAAACCCTCTAAACACCGCCGCTGTTGCAGCTTAACTGCAAAACCTCGCTAACGGGAATAACCATGGAAGAATAACGTTTTTTCCATGGGAATAACGGCATGGAGGGAGTGAGAGGTAGGTGCACGCGCGCATATATGCACGCATATGCTCATAGCTGCTTGGGCATGGAAGAAATAATTATTCTTCCATGGCTTGGGTTTTCTTGGTGGTTGCAGAAAACGTGCAACACCTCTGCTGGCCTCTGCGACACGAACCGATTTCATTCAGAACTCTTATCGCAAGCATTTCATAAAGGACATTACTATGTAGAAATAAAACACATTTACATTTTATGAGAGAAATAAATACTGAAATAACTGATGGTTGCGCAGCCGTGCAACACAGCCAAAAACCGTCCGCCTGATCGTACATACTCGTTACTAGTTGTTTCCCCTGAAGTTTCAAATTAAGCTCTTTAAATGTCCCGTCATGTCAACCAGAAATGCCAAATCTTGGATCCATTCCAAGTCTTGCAGCTTAGTTGTGTCTTGTACCTTCATATCCAAAAATAAAATATTTCTTCTCGCAAAGCAAAAAATCTTTGAAGAACTTTGTGACAAGACAGCCAACGAATTTCCGTATAATAAGGAAGGCCTTTGTATTCGCTTTCAATCTCTATTAAAAATGAGGAAAACTGATGATTCATTGCACGCATGCGAATAAAGTTCACTAATTTCATAACTTTCCTCAAAACATGGTCCATTTTCAAAACTTTTGTAAACAGTACCTCCTGATGTATGATGCAGTGACAGTATTTTAGATTGGTATTGAGCTCTTTTTCGGCTAATTCTCTTCTCAATAACCCCAAAATGCCGTTATTATGTTAAATTATATTAAAAATGAAAAATACCAGTAATTGAAAATGAAAAACAAGTTATAACTATAAAAATTAATTTTAAAAACAAACCTTTATGTCGATCCAACCAAGGAAATCATAAAACAATTAAACTAGCACTTCTAAAACGACTCATTCTTATGCATATAAGATAAATGTACAATTATAATCTCTCCTAGCCGCAATTTTGATGGCCGAATCAGGAAGCTGGTCGACCAGTCAGGAAAAAACCGTCAAAATTTAACAATATGAGTACCTTCACTAACAAATCAGTACGATTCTAATAGAAGTTGATAATAACTAATACCTAAATATTTACCTTAGTTCTTCGGTTTCTTAGAAAATACTGGCTTAGCTTTGGTATTGTACATACTCTGGGTCTTTTAAGGATTAAAACTGATAGTACCAAAGCTGTTCCAAAATACTTCAAAGTATCTTTAATATCGTCCAAACACTTCTTTATACAGCATAATTAAAGTGACCAGATTTTCTAGATGTCAAATCAGTACAGTTTTTATATTCATGAAAGAAAACTACCAGATTTTCTAGATGTAAAATCAGTACATTTTTTAATATTTCTTATATTCATGAAAGAAAACTACATTTCAATATAATACTTCATATATATTGAAATTTTATACAGTATACATAGGTATATAACATTATTGTTATATATATTGGATACTCTTGCTGAAGTCGATCAGTAAATTTGTTTTTTCTTCTATTTATGGCAGGGTCTTTAAATATAATTAAATAATAATATTAATAATCTATTCTGAGAATACTGTTACTTTACTAAACAGCATTAAAATATTATACTACTCACATGACATAAACAACCATAACTATTATTGTCTGGACAACATTGGAATTGAGACTTATAGTTGTATAGAAGGGGTGGAGGTTTGGAAGGAAAGACTGAAAAACTCCCCTCCCTCACAGCCAATCATAGGTACAGGGTAGGTAATGTTTGCTAGGAGGAACTACACAGCATTGCCGCAAGTCCTCTTTACACATCCTGGCAACATCGCACCCGAGCCACCTCAACCGTCAATCCCACAGTAAATGAACTAAATAATTATAATTTTTTCTTCTTTTACAATCAGTACAACTTTATAATTCAGTACAAATTTGAAATCAGTACAAAATCTCTAAAAGCAGTACTGTACTGATTAAATCAGTACGTCTGGTCACTTTAAGCATAATGAAAACGAGAACACAAGAGTAAAGCCTAAATACATGGCAACAAGAGAATTACGCACGCTCTTATTGATTTTAAATTAGAATTCAATTATAGAGTGAATTAGAATTTTACATTGTTAGATTAGTAATTAAATTACATTAAAGTTTTATATTCACAAATGTATCTCGCGTATAGTTTGAAATTTATTTTAATTAGATTAGGAAATAAAGAAGTGTTAAAGTGGAATCTTCATTAACCACTCATTTTTGCGTGACTTAAATCAGCCACTTAGACTCTATTTCTAATAAAATATGCTGCAAATATCCACCAGAACTATTAAAGGGCCGCATTGCATTGGATTTTAAAATCTCATCGGGGGTCACAGAATTTCGGAAACCGATCCTCATGTTTGACATGCTTGGTCATAGAGGGTTATGATTCTCTGGTCCTCAAAAGTGAAACGGTTCCAAAAAGTAGAGCCCATGCACTTGATTGCCTTAACATTGTTTGTGCCCATATCACAACAGTAGCAATGACACAAAGACCAGCTTCGTGACATTTTTTTAAGGACAGCCTGCATGAGTGAGACGAGAACCTCAGATTTAGTTGCTGTTCTACTGAAATAGGTAGCTATGGGTTGCTTCCATTTCTGTAAAACCCCAACTACCATGAACACAAGTGCATATTTAGCAAGTTTGCTACTTCTACCCAAATGCCCATTGTCCTCAAAGCCCATAATGATGTCAGATAAAGGCTCCTAATCGTACTCCTTTATTGACATTTCATCAAATAAAAGGACACACAGCGGATTCGAACCCTCCATACAGATACAGAATGAGATATTGTTGAGAAAACCTGAGCAGTAGAGAAAGGAACAGAATTAATAAGTGATAACAATGTCTGCCAACAAGAAAGAGCAAAAACATTTTGGACTTCTCTTGTAAATGGACACTGCCATCACCTTCTCATCAAGAGACCACCTTCTGCCTCTGAGCTTCCTCTTGGAGCAGCGTAACTGAGAAGCCAAAAAAGATGCTGCATTAACAGACATCTGTGAACTTAAAATCTCATGTGCAGAAGCCATATGGGACTTCTGATCACTACACCCTTTCACAGGGGTGGGCAAACCATGGCCCACGGGCCATATGCGGCCCGCAAGGCTTTGGTGAAAAAGCTATCTGTAAAATTTAACACAATTTCATATTACTTTTGGTAAAATTATGATAATAAAACCTTTAGTTTTGAAAATTTAGTCATAAAATCCTTGTTTGTGATTGTTTTCACTTATGTATGCTGCCTAAGAATCTAAGCAATTTCCGATTTAAACTCTAATCTGGCCCGCCTAAGCATTGGCACCTTTCAATGCGGCCCGCTGAAGAATTTGCAAACACCAATGCGGCCTGCCGTGAGGAAAAGTTTGCCCACCCCTGCCCTTTCAACTTCTTTTCCAACTTCCTGTGAGAAGCTCTAAGCCTTTTTAATTGGAGGCCTTTCTTTCTCCCACACTGATATAAATATCTTTCAAGGAGTACACTGTACAGATCTAGTTACACCAATACAGGACAAAGTAAGATTTCCTTTTCTGCTTGATGAATCACAAAACCCTTAACCTCTGTTACCAGAAGTGGAAGCATCTTCTGATACAACAGATGAAGGTAACATTCCACTGTGGCTATAGGAACCATGAGTGGTGCAGGAGACATCAGAAGAAGGAGAAAAGGTATGAATAAGAAAGACCTGATGCCTAGGTGTTGAAGTAATAAATGATGGGCCAGGATCGGTAAGAAAATCATTTGAAATAGGCTGGATATGGAGTGGATCTTGTGCAGATGGAAACATACCACGTGGAAGAGTATTAGGAGGGTAGCAGACAAGGAATGTGAAGCACTGGCAGTTACAGCAACAGGTCCTTCTCTGGACGGTACTACTCCCCGCAGCAGCTGCAACTTCAGCTCATTCTGGAAGCATGAACCGAGGAAGTGCTTGGAGCACACCTTTTTTGTGACAGAGCATTCGCATGGCCCCACTCTTGCAATAGTCTCTCAGCTCAGTGATCCAGCAGAATGAAACCCATTCCAAGCACCTGCAAATAAAGACATTCATTAACATGAATAATAATAGATTAGCAGAAAATACAATCTCTGAAAGGTTTTTTCCGAAAGAATTGGAAAACCATCTCATTTAAAAAGCATTGGAAATTGTACCTTCGAACAAACACTGGCATTATACTTCCACACTAAGTTAGTCATAAAATTTAATTTGTGAATCGTGTCATCGTTTAACATTCTTAACATAATTGCAAAGGTGCATTAAATGTTATTCACAACGTAATCATGAAATACTAAAATATCACACGGTGACAATAATAAACGCAAAAAATAAACACATTATAACAATTTGCTGGATTAAATGCATTATAGGAACTGCCGTCAAGTTAAGAGTAAAATTAATGCAGCAAAATATATCACTTTGTACACGATATTTTCAGTTTTTTATCTCACATAAGGATTCTTTATTGATACATTATAACCATAATGTGATGTGGTAGTTTGCATTAAATGCAAGATAGTTTCTCACAGTTCGAAGAGGAAATCTAATGTTAATAAGTGCTAAAAGGCTAGAAGAATCAACAGTTATTCAACAATTTATACAAAAAGATTGACTGTTTTAATTCTTCTATGCTAAAGAGTATCTACGGAAAGAATCTACAAGAGCATACAATAATTCACATCGAAGCTGAAACCACGTAATTTATAATTTACAAAACGTAACAATTTATACTGTAACCTTTCCACTCGATTTAACTGATCTATCTTATATGACGACCATTTCTGTTGTCCTTAACTACATTTTACAATTCATATATCAACTTCCTTAACCACATTTTCATACATTTGATTAGTGTACTGTTTATCTGATAGATGGCGCTGATGTAGCAACAACCTGATAACCAATCAAATGTCAGGGTTTTACGGTTCGTAATATTTGAAAGTTTCATTCAAATTACCGTCATTCATTCGGATACCCGGGGTTCCACGGTAGTTATTAGTAAATAATGTCATATTTGTGATATATGCGCTCCCCAAGATATATTCTTTAAGAAAACAGTTAGTGATTATATGTTACGCATTGCGTTTATTATTGCCTTAATAAGGCAAGGAAATATATTTCTTCTTGACCATGGGAGTCTGAGTGAGTACAAACGTGGTTACGAAGGTTTCTGTAACAAATTGTTTTGTTTATGTGGGCAAATATTCTGTATGTTTTCTTTTTCGATGTTTCAGATAATTATTTTAATTTTATATCAACGAAGAATGGGTCCTTTTCCCCGGGATAATGACAGTTTTCTAGCTGAAAAACTGAGAAGGGAAGATCCCGAACAATATCACACTTTGATTCGTATGCACTTATCATTCGTGTTAGATCTTCACACTGACGAGTGAGTTGACATTGATATGCAATCAAGATTTAAGATTAAATAAGTACATAATATTTCTGTGTAAAAGTATTGGTATTTTTAGCAGATGAATTAATCGCTATTATTTCCATATATTTTTCGTTTACCTGAAAACAGTGTTTCATACAACGTTTTCAGCATGCGTATTTTACGCTAAATTCGCCTCAATTTAATTTCTAATCCAATTTTGTTTCGAAAATGATACAAGTAACAGATACTTCATACAAAATTGAAGTTGACAAAAATCGACATTCTCTAAATCTGGGATTCATTTTGCCTTTAATGAATTGTTCATTTTTATTCCCTTTTTAACAAGAACCTAATGATTTCAAATATAAAGTTGATTTTATCTATTTGAGTATCTTTTTGGATTGTTTTTGTGATGGCTTTATGTCGGAGTTTTATTTGTGGGATAAGTAAATAATTTCTTAACGGATTCACCTGACTTATTGTAGTTGTGACTCCGGCTCAGAAAAGTTAAAGACTCGTGTTTTAAAATGGAACTTGCTTCCATTCACAAAGAAATCAAAAGCACAGACAAAGGGAGTGATGGAAGGTGCACCTTTAACACAAGAGGGAATTTGCCAGGTGTATCAGCTAATAGAATTTTTAGGTAAAGAACAAAGTAAGTACATCAAATAGCACGTAGTATTAAGTTTTTGAAGGTAGAATTTGCACATTTAAAGTGCCGGCCGGGTTAGACTGGTAGGCAGTGTGCCTGCTTTCTAACCCAAAGGTTTTGGGTTCGAATCCCACTTTGGCATGGATGTTGTGATTTTGTCTACCTGCAGACAAGCCTTTGCAAGGAAGGCATTATTTAAAAAACCGCTCACTTTACTATTTGATATAATGTAATGTTGTCTTAATCTAAATTATAAGAAAATTAACTCTGCCTATTCATCACCACATTTTCTTATTTCAATTCAATAAACAGCATGATTCTTATGTCAGATTAAATAAATTTCCTTATTTTATAGATTTCTGGAGAATGTTTGTAAAATTTGCATGATGTGAAATAAAATAATCAAATATAAATTCATGTTTTGTCTATATGTATATACTAAATCATTTTTTATTCAGTGTTTAGCAATGATGGTTTATATAATTTTGAGAATAAAGTATCCCTTGTTTGTTTCAAGTAGTATATATATAAATACTAGATTTCTCTGCACTTAGTAATGAAATATTTCATTAGGTAGCGTTCAAAATGTTATTTTAGGAATGCATGTAACTGTAGAATAAAGTTAAAATAAAATTGTGCATATGCTAAACCGATCTGTAGTGAGTGATAATTGTGTATAACCTATAAGTACCCCTTGCTTTCTTATTTACTGATACAGATATTCAACAAGAAGGATTATTCCGTAGGAGTGGGAAACTGAAGAGACAGCAAGAATTGAAAGCTTTGCTCAATCAAGGTGTAGCACTTGATCTTAATGATGGGCGTTATTCAGTGCACGATTGTGCATCCGTTTTGAAGAATTTTTTGGCTGAACTACCTGAACCACTCCTCACAGATGCCCATTACCCAGCTCATTTTCAAATAGCAGGTTAGTTGCTTTTCGTTCCTCATTTTAGACAGATTTTGTTCTCACTATCAAAGAAGAATATTTCCTGCTTTATTCGGCTAACCTGTAAAAAGAATGTGATATTTGGCAGAAAACAAGAAGAAATATTTTGTTTATTCTGCCTTCTGGGTACACCAGATAATATTTCTGATCATCATAATAGCTGTAATATGTGTGAGCAGAGTTGGCCAAGCACTGAAGGGACCCCATGATATTAATATTTATAGTAACAACGAATGATTTATGGAGCCTCAGTTTAATATTATAACTTTTACGGAGTGTTTCTTTATTGTAAGTCGGTTTGCAGGTGATTTTCAGTAAAAGTTTTGCAAAATTTACATTGAATACTTGAATAATTGTGAACTTCTGGGGGCCCAGATGTCTCGCATCTCCCTTTGGCTGGCCCAATGTGTGAGACATAGGGTTGCCAACCATCTCATATTGGCCAGTATTTCCTGTTTTTTCAATGCTTGTCCCACATAGTCTATACAACACACTATTTATCTCAAATTTAAATTTTACTGTATATTCTTTTAACTAGCGTGCTACATTACAAAAATTATTTTATAAATCTATCATGGATTTATTCTGATGAATCAATAGCAACTCCAGTCACTGGATATATGTACAGTTGAGTCAATTCTGCAGTTCTCGGTAAACATGAACATGCCACGCAGCCCCTCCACCTATTGAATCTGCCCCTGCCGTTCTCGGTAAACATGAACATGCCACGCAGCCCCTCCACCTATTGAATCTGCCCCTGCCGACGACCTTATATTTTGAAAATTCCTACCCCATCAGAATCTTTCTTTCCCTTGCCATACAGAATTAATCTGCTCTGTATAATTGAGGAATTTAGCGTATAATGCATTTAAGAAAGAACCCAGTGAACAGCAACGGGATTATCCAAGGAAGAGGCTCTGACACCCAGGGCCTATCACGGGGGGGCATTTGGCCTGAGCCTCAAATTTAGACTGATGTTTTCTCCAAATGAGGTTATACATACAGACAGAGAAACACTGACAGGATTGAAAGAAGAAGACATTCATCATACAACTTCTGTCCCATTACAGGGCCACACCGCCTCTAGTGCACTATGTATTAACATAAACAGCGGCAAGCAGTACACTTCCTACTGGCTTAGCACTTGGCAACACTGGCAACAGCATTGTCGGGGAGCAAAGGAGCTATCACGGGAGTCTAGTTGTTGTCACAACTGTAACTACGCTACGAGTCAGTCCGACTTGTATTGTTCATTAGTGGATAAGCACTGCAAATTTCGTCACCCATTGAAATGTTGTGATAGTTTGTAATTTTTGGACAGAGCTGCGTTGTATTCTTAACTCTGAAATGCCAAATATTTTTCAATAATTGTTGATGCTACGCCATATTGTTCTAACAAAGAACAAACCACTATTGTAATTCGGTATGTAAAGATTGTCGACAACAGCTCAATATTTTCAATCGAAGAAAGGTTTTTTTGTTTTGATAATTTCACTGCTTGAGTTTTAACAATTCTAGAGGAGTTTGGGTTAGATTTTCAACTGCATTTGTCAAGCCTACGAAAATGGATCTAACATGGCTGGCAAGTATAACAGTGTACAATCAGTTCTCCTTGAGCATAACTCAAAATGCATTTTCTCCAGCTGTGGAAACCACAAAAACTTGTAGGTGTTAACTGTGCCGAATCGTGCAAAGAGGTAATCACTTACTTTGGAACTATACAGCAAATGTACAACTTATTCAGTAGCAGTCCACAAAGGTGAGAAATATTGAAGCAACATCTTCCAGTTTTACTGCATGGGATGTCCAAAACTGGGCAGTCTGCACGGATTGATGGTGTACAACCAGTTGCATATCATTTGGATGAAGTAAGAATGGCCTTAAGTGAACTCAAATCTCTCAATCTCACTGCACAGGCTCGAACTGAACTTAATTCTAACCAGAAATACATGTCCAAATTTGAAAATGTGTTCTAATGTCACCTTTGTGGGTTAATTTACTACCAGACTAATCTGTTGATTGAAGCACGTAATGCTACACTTGATGTTGAGAGGGTTAACATTGAAAGTCTCATTGTTGACATTCAGCAGGTTCGTGAACAATGGGATGCGATCTTGAGTGAGGCCAAATTAGTAGCTCAGAATATTGCCATTTCATTTGAGTTTACCTGCAATCGCAAGATTCGTAATGAGTCTGATGTTGAACAACATTATAAAATCAATGTCTTCTTTGTTATTGTTGACTTCACTTTATCAGGTCTTAGAAGGCGGTTTGAATCACTTAATGTAATTTGTAACCTGTTTGGGTTCCTCTGCCAATTTAATAGCCTGAGTAGTGAAGATCTACGTACTTCAGCAGAACAATTCCAAAGAAAGTACACCTAAGGAATATCAACAGATGCATGACGAGGTCATTTTCCTCAAGCGAATACATTCGGTGAACTTTAAACTGGATTGTAAGCCAAAGGAATTGCTCCAAGAAATACTCCAACTTGGACTTGCTGGTGTTTCCTAATGTCACCATTGCATTGAGGATTTTTCCTCAGTCTACCTGCATCAGTAACTTCAGGTGAATGGTCTTTCAATGTGCTGAAGCAAGTCAAGAATTACCACCGTTCAACTATGGGACAAGATCGTTTGAATGGCCCTGCTATGCTCAATATAAACTGTGACATTGCAAGAAAACTAAATTTTTCCACAATAATTGGTCAATTTGCACAGAAAAGGGCTAGAAAAGCACGTTAAATAAAAAAGAACATTTATTACAAATTATTGCATTGTATTTTTTGTGTGTTGAAAGCGTTAATTTGTTAAATGTAAACATTTAAAATATATCACAATTTTTGTAACCCTGTTTTGGCATTTCTTCATTTTTACTTTCTCATATACCAATAAACATATGTCTTAGGTGACATCTGTAAGCAGTAGGTTACGTCGCTTACACCTTGAACCGACCCTGAATGTATATGAAATATCATATAATTTTTTCGTGATGTTTTCAAGTTCTGTGCAATAAACCTTTTAAAAAAATGAAAATGTAAAATTCCGAAATATTGTTTTTGCCGCCCCTCTAGAGTGACGCCTGTAAGCGACCGCTTACGCCTGAAACCGGCCCTGATCAAATTTCGTACAGTTACTTGAGTTTACGTCTTCAATAATACCGTATAGTTCATATTTCTCAAAAAATTAATATAAGGCTAGTTTATTCTTGGGCAAATTTAACAAAAATTGGATTTTCAAAAAAAAAGGCTCATATGATTTTCATTTTCTAAAGATAAATGACATATTAGTACCTATATATGAGAAAGTTTGTACAATGTATGTTGTACAGATTTTTTAATATCCCGGGGGCCTCAAAAAATGGAAGTGGCCCGGACCTCTCTCGACCTCTGAGAGGGCCTGCTGACACCTGTGACATATAGATATGACATATGGAAGAAATTCAGTTTTTTCCTATTACTTATATAGGTTCATTAAGTGTAAGAAATATTGCTATGAAAAAATCCTTTGTTCATCCATCTTGTGTAAATGTTTCTTAAACATTGAAATAACTACTTTCAAATATGATTATGTAAGGCAATGACCCTTAATAAGGCAATTTTAAGTTAGCTAAGCTATTAAGGTCACCTTATTCACATTTCCCATTGTTAATTGCACAAATCAATAATGTCTTTATTACTAACATTTCTCAAAGTTAATCTACTGTGATGATAAAATTTCTAATTCTTGATAGCATTTATTTAATGAGCTTGCTTTTGTTGGCTCGAATAACTGTTATAGGCTATGAAGTCATAAAATATAATATCCCAGTTAAATCTATTCTTAGTCCCAGTTTTCGTGCCTGAAAACAGGCGCCTGTCCTGCACATGCGCACAAGCAAATTCCCCGAAAGAAAGGCTCAGGCCTGTCCAAAACATCGATTGGCTGAGGACTGCCACGTGATACAGGTGACGTGCAGAACCAGTCAAGAGGGCAGCTTTTCTTTCTGAATCCATCCTACTACGTACGCTACCGCAGGCAGACTAGTCATCCAGGAGCCTGTTTTCAGGCACGAAAACAGGAACATGTAAACAGACGGGCCTTTTTTCGTTCCTGGCAAGTCAGTCAGGCATCTGTTTTCAGGCACGAAAACGGGAACATGTAAGCAGGGACTTAGGGATATAAACCAGCATGAGATGTTTTCATACTAGGACATTTGCATCGTGCCTACATAAAATTTTATAATTACCACTAGCGTAATACCCGTTGAAATATCAACGGAAGAATTATAGATGGATTGATTATTAATATTTGAATTTAAAATAATTAATAGCACACTATTACATATGAAATATTTCATCATATATTACATTTCTAGTGAATATTCTGTTGTCGTTTAGTAAATGCCTTTGGTTTTTACTTTCGGCTATAAAATTTTGATATTCTTCTCCCACCTTGTTCTCGTCAGTGCTACATCTAATTGTCGGTGTGCACAGACAGGGAAATAATTATATATATACATATATAACGTAGGGAAAATAATTAAATTTTGTGCACTTAATGTTATGTTTGTTTTAAAATTGTACTCTGTACTTACGAAGAAAGAAAGCTTACTTGAATCCTCAATAACGTTCTCTGTCGTTATGTAAATAAAACTCTTTAAAAGATTTAAATTAAAAACTAACTAATTAATCAATCAGCGAAATAATTTCTTTGAATACTATCTGAACAAAAACAAATCACCAATTTATTTCAACATTGTAAGCTGTTCTGTTGACAATAAAATGGATCATTGTATTGGAGATAATTGTTTATTGTAGAAACCGTTACATAAACAAACGTGTGTATTATATATTCCCGTCGTTTTCGTCGAAAGACAGGTGAGTTGTTGACAAACATGTGGTGCCGACCTATCGTGCAGAATAAGAACTACATTTCGCTGTCGGCCATCTTGCGTTCCTTACAGAAGAACGTTTTTATTATAGAGAAATACCTGGAAGTGAAATGATATGCCCAATAAATGTTAATGTCACACTTATGAGAATTCAGGGATTGGATAATTTTATTAAGTATAACTGTTTGTAATATCCATGAAGTGATGAGGCCAAATGAGAATATTCTCTTAATACAGTGCTTCAGATAATAGATTTTCAAATATGTATTACACTTACTATTGATATTTTTTAAAACTTGAAAATTTGTTTATTGCTATTGGATTGTAAATCTATAACTTTGTATAAAAAATATCTGTAAAACTTTGTAAAAAATACTTTGTCATTCTGAGAATGGGCTGTAGTTGCCAAATATAGAACTCAAGGTAAAATGAAGATATGATTGTAAGATTTCTGTAAACATTTCTAAAAGTAACTTCAAATATCTATTTGCTCATTTTAATCATGAGAAAGGAATTTATATTATGGTGCGTTTCCCGAAGTCGTGCGGGTCAGATTCGCAGTATTCCATCCGCATTTGGGTTATTTCGCTTAGGCTACGACCCAATGTTGCCACGTTTCAAATTTCACTCATTTCAACAGCAGCTGTGGGTGAGTGAAGTTCTATGCTTAGGAGTAGCATTAGCAGGATCTTCTATAAATGAAAAAATTTGCCGTCAGCGAAAGCCGAAATTAAATGCGGAAATGTCACGCATTAAAATCTCAAACTTTTCTCACGGAATTTTAGTCACAGGAAATATCTAACCAAACCCTAAAATTGATACATATTTATTAATAATTGTAAAATATATAATGTGACACGTTGAATCAGATAACACGTCAAGAGTTAACAATGAAGTACAGGGAAGTAGCCACACATTTACTACCTGAAGCATGTAATAGAAGGTGAGCCCCTTGAGCAATACAACGGCTGCGACATTCGAGAAAGGCTACTTCAATCTCGACCAAACTCCTTTGCTTACTCAGTACGGATTTGGGGAAGACGCCAGCGTGCAGGGAAATCCCTGGACTTGAAGACGAGTACACAAAGGGGGAGGGAAGGGAGCAGGTAGAGAGAGAAGCGATGAGGAAAGATAGATAGATAGATAAGTGGCTTTATTTTAGGGCGAAATTGAGACCATAAGGTCCCCTCTTCCATTTAACCCTACGTTATTGATTACAAAATAATAACATGCATAAGTATATATACAAACAGAACTAGAGCAATAAAAGGTGCGTCAGATAAATACAACAAGAACAGAACAATAAATATCACATTACACATTACAGAGGTTTCTAAGAAAGATATGATATTTGTGGTAAAAACCCAGGTAGAGCCAGGCATGGCCAACCCAGTAAAAAACCACGCAGGAAAACACCCATGAAGAGAAGGGGGGTGGAAAAAACCTGCGAAAACCCTAGATAGTAGAAATACAATAATGATTGCTGTTGGAAAGAGATATGGTATACAAAATATATGTTAATGTGGAAAAGGTTTACTGAAAATCAAAGGTAATTAAACATATTAAACAAATAAGAAAGAATGCATTACATAAATTACACACATATATATACACCTACATACGACAAGTAAACACATATAACTATAAAAGTCATAAAATCACATGCATTAAAAAGGCGTTGGGAATGATTAATGTTGGGATAAATGAGCAAAGGAGTTGACTCTTTGTCTAGGAAACAGGAATATGTGGGTGGTGTACCCAGTGCTATGAAAAAAAAAAAAAGGAGGAGAATTTGCTTTCTTATGCAGTTAAGGTAGTGGTGGCTTGCTTAGTTAAAAACGATTTGTGGAGAGCAAGTTTAAAAGTTCTAACTGATGGAGAGTTTTTTATGTCGACATGAAGGTCGTTCCAAAGTCTACAGGCTGTTACGTGAAAGGACTTATTGTAAATATCTGTACGGTGGTGTGGGATCAGTAGCTTACAATTGCCTCTAGTGTTAAGGTTATGAACTGCATTAATTGGGAAGAACTTTGTGGAGAGGTAGCTAGGTTTGCCAGTAGACAGGATCTTGTAAAGAAGAGTGAGGATGTGAAGATGCCTACGATCGTCGAGTTTTAGCCAAGCGAGTTCAAGGAAGGAATTGGAGATGTGGTCGAATTTCCTGAGGTTGTAGATAAAGCGAATACAGGAATTATGTGTGCGTTGGAGTTTGGTTTTAAGTTCATTCGAGAGGTCTTGGAATACGACATCACAATAATCAAGGTGGGGAATGAGTAGAGAGGTGACAAGTAGTTTTTTGAGAGAATGAGGGGCAATGTATTTAATTCTTGTGAGTGAATGAAGAGCCGAGTTGACTTTTTTGCAGATGTTAGAAACATGTTCAGTCCAGGAGAGTGTGTCGTTTATGATCAGGCCAAGATTTTTTACAGACTTAAGGAAAGGTATGGAGGTTTCAAGATAGGTCAAGGATGGGAGCGTTTCAAGCGAGATTTTTGCATTGAGTTTGTGGTATCCAATAATAATTGCTTGACTTTTGGAGGGGTTAATCTTAAGAAAGTTATTAGTACTCCATTCGGAGAGAGAGAGTAGATCGGTGTTCATCATGTTTATGTTTTCAGCTAGATCGGACAATCGGGAGTGGAGGTAGATTTGTAGGTCATCTGCATAGAGGTGATAGTTGCAGAAGGAAATGTTTTTACTAACATCGTTAATATATAGAGAGAACAGCAGGGGGCCAAGAACAGAACCTTGAGGGACGCCTCTACTAACATTAAGCCATTTGGAGGATGAGTCATGAGACATGACCTTTTGAGAGCGGTTACTAAGGTAGGAGTGGATCCATTCCAGGGAGGAAGAAGTAAAGTTTAAGAGTCGAAGTTTGGCAAGAAGAACGTCTTTGTCAATGGAGTCAAAGGCTTTACTAAAGTCGAGAAGTGCCATAATGGTAACTTCTCTGCGATCCATTGAGAGGCGAATGTCATCGGTGATCTTAAGGAGGGTGGTGGAGGTACTATGAGAAGGTCGGAAACCTGATTGAAAGGAATCAAATAAGTTGTTGTCATTGAGGAACTTAGTGATTTGCTCGTGTACGAGCCTTTCGAGGGCCTTCGAGATTGACGGAAGGATGCTAATGGGTCTGAAGTCAACAATTTCTGGAGATTCAGATTTCTTAGGGATGGGACGAACTAAGGCGCGCTTCCAGACATTGGGAAATTTTCCGGAGGAGATAGACCAATTAAAGATGTGGGTGATAATTGGAAGAATGTGAGGGAGTATCTTGATTAGAATTGATATTGGGATGTCATCATCTCCAACAGCAGGGGACTTGACCATCTGAAGAGAGCGCATCACATCAAATTGAGTGAAAGGAGAAAATTTAAACCTTCGAGTGAAAGGAGGAGCAGATTCAGCAGAACGGGATAATTCGAGTAAAATTTTATTTTTTAAGTCAACATCAATGGAGGTAGGTGGAGTGGTGAAATTAGTGTTGAGGAGATCTAACGATACGTGAGGCAGCAAACTGTGAGAGTCATTGACTTTTCCGATTCCAAAATGCTTTAGATTTTTCCAAATTTTCGACTGAGGTTCCTTGGTAAGTTTGAAAGCATATTTGATTTTAGCATTTCTGATTACTTGTTTCGTTTTGTTTCGAAGTTTTTTATAGTGTGTGAAAGAGGCGGTGTCTTTTAATGATTTAAAGTGGCGAAAGGCAGCGTCGCATCGCTGCATAAGGAGCTTAATATCATTAGTGATCCAAGGTGAAGACGGTTTCGAAATGCATACGGTTTTGAGAGGGGCATGTTTGTCGGTTAATGCGTAAATAAATGAATTAAATAGATCTATTTTACTGTCAATGTTCTCAAGGTGTTCAACAGTCTCCCAAGGCATTTGGGCAGCATCGGACAGTAAGTCATGGTCGACAATACATTTATAGTCGCGATAGGTAATGAATTTCTGTTTAAATTTAGGACTTCTCAAAGAGTAAGCTAAGAATAAGGCATCATGCATTGATATCCCTGGGGAAGAAAGTTGACCGTATGATAGGACTTTGTCCGGGTTGGCAGTGAAAATGGCATCAATCCATGTGGCTGAAGTAGTGGTGTGATGAGTAGGTTCGAAGGGAAGAATACACAGACCAAGCGATGACAAGGAATTTTTGAGAGAAATTGTGTCGTGGGACCGGGAAAGAAAGTTAGTATTGAAATCGCCCGTTATGAGCACGTGCTCGTAGTTGTGGATGTGGTTAGAAATAGCCTCCTCGACATCGGAGAAGTGACCAATCTTGGGAGGCCGATAAACGACGCCCAAGAGAGTTTTTTTTAGGTTGACAGAGGCTTCGAGGAAAATGTATTCAGGTCGTTTGCAATAGTTGGGATCACTTTTAGCGATAATTTTGCAGGGGATATCGTTTCTGACGAATATTCCAACACCACCGCCCATTTTTCCGATGCGATCATTGCGGTAAAAATTGTAGCCGGGAATAGCAACAGATAAGGTAGATATGTTTGGCTTGAGCCATGTTTCTGCGATTGAAATTGCGTGGATATTATCAGGCAGAAGGGCACGAAGTTCATCAAGATGAGCGGTGAGACTTTGTGCGTTGATATAGAGGATATTGAGTGAACGGGGATGCAATCTGAAAACAGTGTGTAAACTAACGTTGTTGTCGGAGAATGAATTGGAGGATATATGACGCCCAAGGAGATCAATGGATTCAGGAAATAAGTTAAGGGCTTCAGAGGTGTTGCGTTCCGTGGCGAGAGATTGTGGGTTTAAAGATGGAGGGGAATTACGGCTGAGGGGGAGGAATTCAGGGGCACTGGGATTGAGAGAATCGTCAGAAGAGAGCGCGGAACCCAGGAAAGGGAAATATTCAGCTGCATGAAGGTTGGTAAAAGAAGAAACATCGCGTTGGGAAGGAAGGAACATGGGGGCAGAGGGATTGAGATCGCTTATCGGTTCTGAGGGGAAAGAGGGTGTGGGAGAGGAAAAAAGAGTGCTAAAAGAATCGTTAAGGAAAGGGAGGGAGAATGGAAGAGCGGCGGGAGGCCGAGGAGAGGAAGGGGGCAAACTAGGGAAGGGAGGTAAGCAAGTGGCCTGCTGTGTGAGCGAAGGGTCAAGGGTTGTATCTGTGTTGTTCGTCGGGAGAGAGGCGGGGACAATGTGAGGTGAAGTTGGGGTAAAGACAGGTGCATTTGGGTTAAGATTCCTATGGGCATGAATGCTTGTGGTGCTTCTCTCCCGATGATTGTGAAAGGGAGAAGGGACAGCGGAGGAGATCGAGGCTCGAGAGTAGGGAGAGAGAGTAGGGAGTAGGGGCACTTCGTGTGGAAACGAAAGATTTGGCAAAGAAAAGGAAGTTGAGGGGTAGTTAGGTCGGTCGAAAGAGGTTAACGGTGGTGATGAGGTAAGTGGGCTGAGGGATAAAGCCATGTTAGTGAGATGTTAAGAGTTAACGGTATAGAATCAAAGGGAGGACGAAAAAAAAGAAAAAAGAAAAAAAGCGCAATGAAAAGGGAAAATGAGAAAGCGCAAGCAAATAGTCAGGAGGAAGGATATGGGAGGACGAAGAGAATACTAGAGGGAACAGGCGGAAAAAAGAGCAAAGGCTACGAGCAAACACTTTGGTAAGAGAGAGCACAAGAATGAATAGCAAAAGGATGAGGCAGGTAAAGTAAGGTAGTGAGGAAATGCGAAGAGGAAATAAAAACAAAAATAAATACAATTAAAAGAAAGAGAACACTGCAATGCAAAGCACACACTAAGTTGGTAAACGAGGGGAGGGCTAAACTGCAGATATACGAAGGGAAATTTCACTACACTAGCACTGAGCGGGAACGAACTAACACTGAACTGGAATATAAACGATACTTCACAAACGCACACACTACACTACGCACTATGATTTCTTCTTCTTCTTATCTCCTCTCTTCCCTTCTTCTTTCCTATGCTTGGCGCCTCCACAGTTTCTGTGCCCTTTCCAGGTCCCTCGATGTGGCGATGGCGACGCGGGTTCCATCTTCTTTCTTACATATTATTTTTCCATCCTGCGTCCATACGTTGCGGGGCCCTGCAAATTCCTTCGCGGCTGCAAGGATATTCTTCCTTGGGGATGTGAGGCTTTCTGTGATAAGGAGTCCCGTTCCTTTTAGGTGTTTTTTCTTGAGCCAGACTCTTTCTCGATCTTGATAGGACACAAATTTCACTATCATCGGTGGTGGACGAGAGCTAGGCCCGGGATTACGCAGACCAATTCTGTGAGCTCTGTCGATCGAGTAAGGACTCACCTCGATGTTTAGGTAGTCCTGGCAGAACTTCATCACCACAGGAATAGGAATCTCTTTCTCGGACAAGGGGATGCCGTGGAGAAGGAGACAGTTTCTCCTACTATATTGCTCTAACTCGTCAAGTTTCTCCTCCACAACCACACTCCTGTCCTCCAAGGAGTTAAGCCGAAGGTTAATCGTATCGAGGTCTTTCAGGACACTGCGGCTGAAGGAGGAGAACCGCTCCTCGAGGGAATCCGCATTAGAAGGAGAGATGGTTTTATCCTTTTTGGCGGCATTTAGTTCCTCCCTGAAGGAAGACAAAGAATCCTTGACGCCGTCGATGAGGGTTTTAATATCATCCGCATCGAGGACTTCCTTCTTGGATGGATTTCTTGGTGCCATCGCGAAAACTTAGAAAAACTTCTGGGAGGTGAAGGAAAGGTCACAGGTAGAGAGGGGTGCTTACATACGTCCGACTCCTGCGAGCGCGTGAGAGAGGAAGGAGATATGGTAAAGAATTGGAAAGGAAACCCACGGGAAATTTAGTTAAAGACAGACATAATAATTTGTTCTTCCATATCTCAATTCACGGATACTAAAATGATAAAATTATGGTTTTGTCAGCCGATCGACCCGGCCCCACCGACCCCATTTTGCACCGGCCCACCGGGGATCTACACCTATAAAAATAAAACTATCTAAATACCGAAACACAAACACTACAATTATATATGACAAAATATAGTGAAATATGAATTTATATTAAAGTATAACGATAAAACCACGCTGTAACCTACAAAAGTTAAGTGAAAAAAATGTAACCTATAATGAAAAAAACGCTAAACTTCCTATATAATCGAAAGTTGATAACTGTACTAAAAAATGAAATAGTTAAAATAAAATCGAAAGAGTTAAGTATTAAAAGTTAATAACTATACTAAAAATGGAATAATTAAAATAAATGGAATGAAAAATAATCGGTAAAATATATAAATAATATGAAACTACGGACACTATTAATGAAAAAAGAAGAAAATATATAAACCAAACTACTCAAAATATTCGCCAAAAAAACCACAACGGAACCACGAAGCACAAGTGACAAGTGTTGCAGAAGAACTGACCGAGAGAAGAGAGCAATCGTGTCAACAGCGCTCGTCAAGAATTTTTGAAAGGCATGGGAAATTTAAGACCTCTTATTGGCTGACACTTTCTCCCCCTCACCCTACGAGTCTAACCGTAGACGCCCCACCCGTACAATCTCTGGAAACGCAGTATAATGAAATCTGACTTTGGCTGCCCAAAATCTTTCTCTTAAATATGCTTGTTGAATCTGTAGCTCTTTATTTATCAGTTCTAGTGTGTTGTTTCTTTTTTAAACAAAAGAAAAGATTTTAAAAATTTTATCTCTCAAGATTTGTTGATTATTTTGATAGAATGCATAATATATTGCTTTCAAAATTCTTTCATGAAGGTTTGCTTGCCATTATCAGTTATTTTAATCAATTGTGAAACTGTTTGACATGGTAGGTCTTAAATGTAGCAATGACACACTGGTCCATTGGATGCAGAAGTGATGTCATGTTTTTCTAACGAACTATGTATATGCTGATGTTAGTTGAAAGTTTTGCCAGATTTACAGGGTGGTCTGTAGCATTCTGCAAAATAAGATTGACTTTGGAGGAAATATTCTTCCTGCAATCATTTTCTACAACTGGTTGAAAAATGATGAGCAAGCCATTAGTTAAATATTGACTGGGTAACCAAACCCTTATTGTTTGATTTACTAATAAGGTATACAGGTATACCTCGGTTATCGTCAAATCGCGATAGAAGAGAAATTTTTCCTCAAACATAATATCTGGTAAAAATGGAGTTGCATTGCTTACACTGGTAGGACTTCTCTTTTCTTATTCCCCTCCTTGTGCAAACAACACACTTCCACATCCCAACTTTCCTCTTTCTTGAATGGGGATTTTCTTCTAAGAAGTGACGCCTTGTTAGCCTTGTCACATCTGAGTCGACCTGTATTGGCCTTCCTTTTTTCTTCTCAACTCCACTCTCCAAATATTTCACGAATATCTCATCAATGAGTCTTATTCGAAATGATAGATGGTCTTTTTTATTGCCATTTTTGTAGAATAGAATGTATGCATTCAGTACCGTAACAAAAATCGAATAAGAAGAGAAAATCTTTCATTGGTCATTACATTTGGCATAAATGGCGTTTCAAGATGTTTCCGAGTGAAGTACATCTTTATATTCGGCTTAGTAATAATTCCCATAAGGAGAAACAATCCTAAAAGAACTCTAATTTCATTAGGAGAAGTAGGATGCCACTTTGAAAACCGAGACTTTCGAAACAAATTTATTTTGGTTTTCTCTTTCTCCAAAAAAGACTGCATACCAATTGATCTCATCGACGATAAGTTTTATTAGACCATCATTAAAAAAAATTTCAAAATACTCGAGCGGACTATCACTTGAAATATTAATATTCACCTTACTCTCACATTCATAGTCAAAATAAGAATCTATATTTGCACTGTAGACATCATTCCACTTAAAAATACAGGGAATCTGCTGCTCTCGTTCTTCAAATTTGACACCAACACCTTCCTCATCTTCAAATTCACTTTCAGAAGTTAACAAATACCCTTCAGAACTATTACTCACAAAAGAAACAAAACTTTCGTCAACACTTTCTTCTTATTCCATGATATTTAGCACATCTACTTCAGAATACGTCTTACTCGTGGATGCCATGTTACTCAACTAGAGAAGGAAGAAAAACCCAGGTAAAAAAATCTTTGGGTAAGGGGAAGTGCACAATATTTGTATAGGAAGGTTCAGTCATCCAAAGGGATTATGGTCATGTTTAATTTATGTCTAAAACTAAAAAAGCAATGGGTATAGGGGCTCTTAAAGTTGACCCTGCACAGGATGACATATGTCGTTGTGCATGCTTGAGGTGTTAAAGCCCTTATTATTAGTGCAGGTAAATGACTTCAAATTATCCAATATGAAATTAACAAGTTTTTCCTATGTTATGCATATATAGAATTCTGCAAACAAAAATGTAAAGTATAATAGTATATATAGTATAATAGTAAATAGGATGTTTCATTGTAATAAATTTTCCTTTTCAGAAATGTGTATATCTGGCACAGAAGGCAAATCTGACGGCCGTCTCTTAAGGGCACTCCAGTTGCTACTCTTGCTCCTTCCATCAGAAAACCGTGTCCTCCTTAGCGATCTACTTGGTCTCCTGAATCTAACTGCCAGCCATCAGGCTTCTAACAGAATGTCTGCTGAGAGTCTTGCTACACTCTTTACTCCTCATTTGGCATGCCCACGAAAGGTTTGTTTTGCTGCTGAAATGCCAATATTCCCCTTGAGGAATATTACAGGTGATCTCCACTTAACGCAGAGGATGCGCTACTGAAAACTCTGCATTAAGTTAAAATACATTTTACTGAGAGTACTATAATGCTTAAGTGCCCAAAGGGAAATAATTTTACAAATGGTATTTTTGGGCCCATATCCAATAGAAACACATATTATCACCGATTTTATAGTCATTTATAAGAGAAACAAAATTATATGGTAAACAGTATGACAAAAAGCTTAATCTTATATCTTATATATCTATAAAATAAAGTGTTTGTATGTAATTTTATAGCTCTGCAACTACAGCATGTAGAAACAAGAGAAAGGTATCATTTTAATCGGAATAGCGAGTACGGTGGTGCAGTAAGGTTTTTATATTGATTTGATTGACCTGTCTAATTTTTAAAAATATTTTCTTTTTTCATTTTCTCCATTTGAATAACATAGGGACGAGTGCAGCTTATTTTTCATTTGAATTTTAAAATTACTTAGAAACATGGTACGAACTTGAGACTTGAATGGTTCTATGAAGAAAAGAACAAAGTTTATTTTCATTGAAGACAGAATCCAAATCCTGATCGAATTAGAGTAAACATGCCTGAAGAATCAGAAAAACACGTGATTTTATCAGTTTTATAACAATGCCATTTATAAACTACCATGACAACTCCTATTGTCACCGAAGTTGAGAGTCCAATGTATTTATATTGGAAAAATTTGAACGTAATATCGTTTTTCAATTTCTGTGTGCAATTTTGCTTTGTTTACATGACAACCTAATATTTGTTGATTTTAATTGAAATATGTATTACTAATAAATAGTTTTTAATGATATTTTCGTGTGGCATAGAGTTCTCCAAAGCAAACTGTTTTTAAAACTACGTAAGTAACTTAAATAATTAGACGTGGATTTTCCACAAATTGTGATTGGATAAATCATTTCATTGTTTCCAAAGTATTGTTGACATAAACAATTTTGTCATAATAGAACTCATGGACGAGAGAATCGATCTAATAGTCGGAGGATAATATTCTCTCTGTGATTCTTAAACGTTCTCTATTTACTTTTTTGTCTTTCGTTAAAATAATTAATTTCGTTTGTTCCTTTGTTCATCCATTTTCTGTTGATTATTGTGTTCTTGCTGGTTATACTTACAGTTTTTGTTTTGAATAGATCGTCACGAAACTTTGCATAGATATATAATTTTACCCTGTGGGTAACATAGGCTATATGATGATAAAAAATCTGGGGGAGGGAATTCAATAAATATTTTCCCATAATTTACAAGTAATTTTCGATTTTTCACAGTGCAAGATTTTATTCCTTCATTCATCTAATAGGATTTCTTCATTTTTGCTTTATTGGATGGTTAAAATTTTGTACGATGTTATTCTTGCGATGTTTACATATTGCACGGTCGAAGTATTAGGTTCACTAAATCCCTTGAAATTCAACGGGCACTTCTGCTAGTGTTTAATAAAACAAACAATCTAAAAATCTTTCCTGGGACATTTATGGAAATCTATGGACCTCTATATTAAAATAAGAGTCCATGGTCAACTGATTGGCTTTTTTTTTCTTATTACGCAAATTTTGTTGGTAACATTCAAGTATTGCATCGCAGCCCCTTTCACATCACTCATTTGTTTGAAGTCATTGTCATGCTCTCCCAACAAAGCTTTGCTCTGATTATGTAGTGAAAGTGCCTCTTCAATGACTTTGCTAGTCATGGGAGTAGACTCAGGCTCCTGTATTTCCATGGAAGCCACATGGCGGTTCAGCTCCTGTAGCTCATTGTTGGTAAATGACTTGTGATGGGAGGTTAGCAATTCATCTACGTCATCTGCACCAACTCCCTAGATCCCTGCTATGGTGCCAATGTGGCTGATGTCTTGTATGTCATTGGGTAACTCCTCTTAAAAGTTAAGGGAGTCTTGTACTATTTCTGGGTATAGTTGCCACCAAAGACCCTTCATACAAGACTGAGAAGCTTCATCCCAGGCCTCATCGATGTTACAGATGGCCTTCATTGTGTGAAAAAAATTTCCACCAGTCCTGCATGTTTTGTCTATCCTGTCCATCAGTCTCTTTGATGAGCTGCCAAAGGTCTTCCCTAGGTAATAGGCTTTGAAGGTCACTATTATGCTCTGATCTATGGACTGATCTGGACAGAAGAAATGCCACTTCAATGGGGAAGTCTGCGCACAGTCTCCAGATGGAGAGGGTGGGCTGGTGTGTTGTCCATCATAAGCAGAGCCTGGGGTTCAACACCAATGTCTTCACAATATTTTTTTACAGCTGAGCAAAAATAAGATCTGAACCATGCTGTGAATAAATCTTGAGTCACCCAGGCCCTGCGGTTGTTACACCACACAATGTGTAGATCAGCCTTACTGTACCCATGCATAGCACGTCTCTGGAAGCGTTCTGCCCAGGAGGAGGGTTAGCCGATTTGTAGCAACTTTGAATCCAGAGGCACTTTTCTCTTCTCTAGAAACAAATGTACGGGATGGCATTCGCTTCCAGAAAAGCTCCATTTCATCCACATTTAAATTTGCTGGAAAATACCTCCTTTCCACAATTTACAGAATTCTCTGAGATAATTTTCTGCTGTTTTTAACTCCTCACTAGCCGATTCACCAATAATTCTAAGATTTTGCAAATAAGATCACCTTCTGAAGCGATCACACCACCCTTTACTAGCTTTAAAAATATCCTCAGATGATCCACCATCATCCTGGGCTACAATTGCACTGTCCATAAGATATTTTTTATATATAAAATTTTTGCTTTTTATTTTTTTGATCATTTGGAAAAAACCATGTTACAGGCAGTCCCATACTTTCGTACATAATGCATTCCTGAAAACGTGTACGAAAGTCAAATGTATGAAAGTCGAACAATAGACTTACATGTTATAATGGGAGAGAGAGCCAAAGTCATAGTGATAATGCAAGTGAACCAAATAAAAGAGTGCATAAGACTCATAGTTATGAATTGAAAGTAGAAATTTTAAAGCGTGTTGAGAAAGGTGAAAGCCATATTGAAATTGCACGATCATTGGGAATGTGTCGTTCAACAGCCCTAAGCACGGTGTTGTGATTCCTAAAATGGAAAAACTTTCAATACTTGGGGTGGATGATCAGTGTCAGAAACACATTCCTACTAGTGAGACCATGATTAGAGCAAAGGCTGCAGAGGGCCCAGTCTGACTCGCGCGAGCCAGACCGGGCTGTTTGCACCACACCCCTGCATACATCTTTCTATACATACAACTATATATCGCAGCAAAATTAATATAAAAGTTATTAAAAAGCACAAAATAACTTGCAGCCTTGCCAGTTAATTTAAGGTTATGCAAACCTGCCCTTCTCTTAAATCTGTCAAAAAGCCATGACTTGCACTAAATGGAGGCTCATCAACAGAAATTTCATCCATCCTTTCCTTCAAATCATCATAGAGATCCTTAGCCTTTGCTCTAATCATGGTCTCACTAATAGGAATGTGTTTCTGACACTGATCATTTACCCAAAGTTTTAAAAGTTTTTCCATTTTAGGAATCACAACACCGCACCTAGGACTGTTGAACGACACATTCCCAACAATCGTGTGATTTCAGTATGGCTTTCACCTTTCTCAATATGCTTTAAAATTTCTAATACTACTCATTCCTCCATTTAAATAACATGGGAATGGATGAGGCGGATTTGATTTAATTTAGATTTTTAAATTACGTAAAATAATCATACAAACAAAAATTTATTTTTTCCTCTTTAGTGCAAAAAATAAGTTATACATTTAAAATATTTATTATTTAATTTATTTATAATTTAATATTGTTGTATTGACATATTAGTAATGTTATTTTATCTTTATATAACGTGAGGGGAGACTTTTTCCCAAGATGTGGGAACGTATCCCCCGATTATAACATGTAAGTATATGGAAAAACGGCATTCAACAATTCGAGATTCGACCACGTTTTCAGGAACGCGTCCCTGTCGAATCTCGGGAGTTGCCTGTACTATCTTATTCTTACGATATTTACATGTTACACAGTTGATCTTAGGTTCACTAACGCCATTGAAATTCAATGGGCAGTTCTGCTAGTGATAAATATATTCAATATTCTTAAAGACACTCATGATTTTAGGACATAATATGATTTAAAAATCGTTTATTTTTTAAATATCGCTAATTAATGAAATTGTAAGAGCATCGTCAATTTGTTTTCATATAAAACAAAGTACATTGGAAATTAAAGTGCAAACTATCTTAATTTGAGTCGTTTATAAAAAATGCAAAAAAGTCATTAAAAGGGCTTTCTGCTGCAATTGAAATTGAACCGGAGATTTGTGCTACTCACCCGGAGATTATGGCAATGACCCGAAGATCTCCGGACCGAAAGCCGGAGGTTGGCAACCCTTGTTCCAGGGCAGTTTTTACACCTGTATTTCGTGTCTTTCCGCTTCCTGTTTTTTGTGCACACCACACACTTTCTGCTTCTTATCTTATTAGTCATGGTTTTAGGGTTTTCCTGTATCTAAGGGCCGTCCTTTACGCTGATCCATATTTTGACCGTGATAACTAGATATAATCCTATCAACAAGACTTATTCTAAAAGATATGTGGTCTTTTTTGTTACCAGACCTGCAGTACAGAATATAGGCATTCAAAACTGCCGTATTTACAAAATGGTTGAACAGCTTTTTGTACCACACATTTGTTCTTTTTCTTTCCAGTAAGAACTTTTCTAAAAGCTGATCCTTTACATCTGCACCTCTCATATATTTATTATAGTCTAATATACAGGTTGGTTTATTTACAAATTCTGATCCACCCTTTAGGCTTACAGTTTGCATTGTATCTGAATGATTAGTAGTCAGCATTGACATATCGCATTTATCCTTCCACTTCAACGCCACTAATTTCCCGCACTGAGCACTATCTGCTTCCCCTTTTTTTCAATTTCTTAGTCAGATTTTTAGGCATACCTTTGCGATTGATTTTTACAATTCCAACAGCATCTGTTGTCCTCTAAACCAATTTTTGAAAAAGATCGGGACTACTGTAAAAATTATCCATATAGACACATCTACCCAGTTCTAATAGTTTCTCACACAAACTCAGAACAACTTTTGTTGATAAAAGGTCTGTTTCCTTAGTTATTTCACAACCTACTTTGGTGCCTGAGCCACTATAAATTATAAAATCCTGCATATATCCAGAGGAGTCACATAATTCAAACATTTTTATCCCAAATCGTGAAGCTTTCATGGGAATATACTGCTTCCATGAAAGCCTACCTTTCCACAGCAGTAAAGACTCATCAACACTTCTTTACCCGGTATATAAATTTTCTGGAATTTATTTTTCAAATACTCTCTGATGGAAAGAATTTTATACAATTTAGGATATCTACTTAAAATATCTTTATCAGTATTATCTACAAAATGCAAAAATTTTCTCAACATTGAAAACCTTTCTTCACTCATGACATTGGGAATAAAAGGCGTTTCTAAAATATGTTTTCAACTAAAATACATTCTAATAGTTGGTTTTGAATTATTCCCATTGCAGCGATTTTCAGATAATTTTTTGCATTTGTTCTCTTTTTAATAACTTTTATATTAACCTCACTCGATATATATATATATATATATATATATAGAGATATATATATATATAGCGGTTTGTAACCACTTTGGCAAGATACAAAATTGAGGCACTTCCAGATGTGCTAGAAACTTGAAATTTGGTAGGATTATAGGTTTTTGGTCACAGCCAAAGAAAAAAATCCGAAACTTGCGAAATTCCCACTATGAGAGGCTATTTTGGCCCCTTTTTGCTCCATTTTTGGCCCATAAGAAAACATGTAAATTGGTGTAGAGGTTTTTATATTTGCACTTTAAAATTATTTCCCGTCAAGATGCGAAGTCGAGACAAACTATTGGAGAGGATATAAACTGTGGTTTCTTATTTTTGAAGACAGAATTTCAATCCAAGTAGAATTGGCGTAAATTAATAGTTTTTATCGGAAAAAAGTGGTAATTTTTCTGGGTCCAACAACAAGCTACCTAGGCAACAGACTTAATGCTTTCATATGGGTAAGTTTTTAATGGGAATCAGAGTCTTATATTTCTCCTTTAAAACCTTACTAGTGTAATGCCCATTGAAATATCAACGGGAGTAAAGATTCGATCGTTCAAGCTATTTATGGAGATCAAATTGGCATCAGAAACATTAATTGTATTGAAAATCATTTCCCTCTCTCACCCTCCCTCCCTTTGTCCCCTCCCTCTCTCGTATTAAAAGCAATCAAAGCACGTTTACACCCATAATGATTGTTTAATAGTACCGATTACTTACCTTTGATATTACTCATGTTGCGCTTCGTTGATTTGTATATGACAAGAAAAGTCTTCAGCCTTGATATCCAGATTAATTGAATATAACACCGCCTCCACCAGTAAAAGGTAACTTATGCAGGTAATTTCACCAAATTTGAAGTAATGAGTATAATAAATATAAAAGTTATTTATAAAAATTTATTTTTATACCCATTACTTGTTCTATTGTGAACTTCTGGCAACCCTATTTATATTATAAATTAATTCAGACATTGCATTAATAAATACATTAAAATTACATATGAAATTAAATAATACTCACATACTTAGGTACCAAAGAATGGCTGCAATGTGTTTACATTTTTCCGACAGTCCAGCCTTGCAACTGCACATCATCTTCACCAAGCAGATGCTACAATCTTCTAATATCTTCACCTCCCCAGTAATTTGTATCAGGAAAGAGCCGCGAAAATTACTGAGGAAGTGAAGATATTAGAAGATTGTAGCATCTGCTTGGTGAAGATGATGTGCAGTTGCAAGGCTGGACTGTTGGAAAAATGTAAACACATTGCAGCCATTCTTTGGTACATAAGTACGTGAGTATTATTTAATTTCATATGTAATTTTAATGTATTTATTAATGCAACGTCTGAATTAATTTATAATATAAACTAGACGAATGAGCCCGTTTAAAACGGCCTTTGAAAACAAACAATATAAAAATAAAACCAACAAACAAATGATAAAATTATAATATTTGAATAAGATTGGAAAGGGCTACAAATGAAAACAAAGGAATAGTTTTAAAAAATTAAGAGGAAAACAGTCTTATACTTCAATAATATTATTTATAACGATGTTCCTTGTAAATACTCTTTCGTTTAACAGCAATATTGCCCTTGATTATCTTTATCCTTAACCCAAAATTTCAAATTATGTTTGTCACGTGTTCTAGTTATAGCTACATACAGCAGTTAAGAACAATCTCAATAGATATATCAATACACACGCGCATATACCGTATTTATTTAGATAACAATGTAATCGTTGTATGGTTGGTTACCCTATAATTGGATTGATGCGAATTAAAAATAAACAGCACGAAAAAAAATATTTTCATAATATCGGTTCTATTCAGATAATGAGAAGGCACAGCGCAAGCAACTGCCTTTAATATGCAGGAAGACTTCGATAAGACAACGAAGGCACGTTAAAACATCGTCGAATTATTTCAAACATTAGCATGTTTTAAAATACGTAATTTACCGCATTTATCTATCCGGTACTTACGTATTAACGGGGAGCCCAACTTAATACGTAAGTACCGATTGATTTCTATCAAGATATCTGTTGTCTACAAAGGAATTATATCTCGCTTGACTGTTGCGCCGCAAATGCAGAGGGTCAGAGAGGATATTGGCGAGCCTTTGGCTCGCTTTGTTTATATTGTAGTTGCCACCAGAAATTAAAATGTGATTGATTTTTCAATTGTTATCTATAACAAATCATTTAAATGTTAATTGGTTTCTTTTAATGTTCATCAAAAATAAAACATGATTTAAATGGTATTTGTTCGGTTTTTATGTTGGGCTCCCCGTTAATGGGTAAGTACCATCCATCCAATTTACGTAAATGAATATAGGTGCGGTCGCAATTAGTTATAGAGTAGGGGCAGCACTAATTGTTCTGGCAAGTGCTGCTGTCTACCAGCCAGTTTGCATAACTAACTGATGAGACCGTCCGGCCAGACACCGACAAAGACATCAAGCGTTTTCTTATAGTAGATAGGGTTGCCAGAAGTTCACAATAGAAAAAGAGAACAAATGCAAAAAAAATCTTTAAAAAAGAAACTGACAAATTATCAGCAGTTTGTTGTATTTTGTACTTTCAGAACATAATATTTTTACTTCGCATGCAGGCGTAGTGACGCAGAAAGTGGAATGCTAGTACACCTGACAGAAGCCTATTATTGCAATTGATATGTTTTACACTCAGTTAAATGTTAATAAATAATATTAAGTCATAAAACAATTTAAAATGTTTATTGATTTTTATTTAAATATTAAATGAAGCAAGCACACAAACATGTTCTTGGTTATTGGCTTCCCAATCTTCAATAGCCTTATCCTAGCCTTCCTTCTGTCGCACCTTTCTCATATGTTCCATTTATTTGTCAAAAAACTGAATTCGCCTTCCCGAGGAAAACTATGGAACCGGAGATCAGGGTTCAACCAGGCTTTCAACGAACATTGTGGAACACAACAGTTTCGCTTTGCCGAAGTTTTTCTCCGTGAGAATTTTGTCCCGGTCTCTTCCATAATTATTTCCGTTAGCAAATAAGCTAACTGTACCACAGTTAGCTTATATGTCGTGTGAATGAAGGATGTAAGTAAATGAACAAGATATGAAAAGAATGGAGGTGAAGAAATGGTTTTGATGAGGAGTTCTCAAAAGAACTGTTCTGAATTGATGAATGGTGAATGAAATGAATGATAGTTATGAAAAGAACTGATTAAATAATATGAAAATGGTGAAAAGTTCTGAAAAGAACTGATTGAACGTTGATAACGCAGTAAGGAACTTCAACACACGTTGCGAGAGTACACTTACCAATGCAATGTAAATATGCCTCATTCACACTTGACACCAAAATGCTAGTTATGACCTTTGCCACCAGTTGGCGTAATCCTTTGCTGGAGTCACGAATAAGTTAAGTCATATTAAAAAAATATTTAGTAAAGATTCTTCATTCTGAAATGTAACATCAGCAACTTCAATTATATTATCATTCATTTGCTATACAGGCGACTCCCGAGATTCAACGGGGATGCATTCCTGAAAACGTGGTCGAATCTCGAACAGTCGAATGTCAAATTAGCACAAATTTAGACAATTAGAGCAGAAATAATGATGTCTAGACTGAAACTACTAGGGCGAGTCAAAAAGTATCCGCAATGTATTTATTTAAATTCACATAACAACAATACAGAATTCACAAGTGCATCATTTTTCAACATAGTCACCATGCTTTTCAATAAACTTGGTTCAGCATTGCACAAGGTTTTGTATGCCTTCAGAAAAAAATGTTTTCGGCCAAGCGGCAAACCACCTATGCACCGCCTCCTTCAGCTCATTGTCGTTGACAAAATGACAGCCTCTTTAAGCAACTCTGAGGAGTCCAAACAGATGATAGTCTGACGGTGCAAGGTCAGGGCTGTATGGTGGATGTTCTAGGACCTCAAAGCATAGCTGCTGGAATGTTTCAACTTTGTGGACAGCATTATGGGGCGGACATTGTTATGCAACAACACAACACCTTGGTGCAGTTTTCCTCGACATTTACTCCAAATCGCTGGTTTCAGCTGATCACGCAGCATCTCACTGTAGCGTACACTGTTTATCATCATACCCCTTTCCCGGTAATGTTTAAAGATTGATCCTTGTTAACATCAGAAAAGTGTGAGCATCATTTTTCGCAGTCGGCTAAGATTTGAACTTCTTTCTGACGGGGGACATAGGGTGTTCCACTCCATACTCCTATGTTTATTCTCCGGCTCATAGTGGTGGACCCACGTTTCGTCACGTGAGAATGCGATTCAGGGAGGCATCACCATCCTGATACCGGTACAAAAGTTGGTTACATATGTCCAAACTGATACAACTGTGCTGTTCAGTGAGTTGTTTGGAAACCCATATTGCACAAAATTTATGGAAGAGAAGTTTGTTGTGGATAAATTCATAGGCCGAACGGTGACTAATCTGCTGGTGGTTTGCCACTTCATTGATAGTTACCTTTCTGTTGGCAAGAATCAGTGTGCGGACTTCTTCAATGTTGTCATCAGTCGTCGATGCGAACGGGTGCTCTGATCGTTGTTTGCCTATGACACTTGCTCGGCCGTTTTTGAATAGTCTATCCACTCGTACACGCTTCGCTGTGGAAAAGCGCTGCTGCCATACTTCACTGATAGTCTTCAATGAATATCTGCACCTGTTACACCTTCAGCCCACAAAAATCGAATGGTTGCATGCTACTCTTCTTCGGTGCATGTGATAAGCAGAGTGGCCATGTGACACTGTTATTGTTGAAAGTCAACTGAATGGCCAAGGCCAAATATGCCACTACAACATCAGAGAGGCTTCGTGCTTAATATTGTACACACATTCAGCAGTGGCACCAATCTCAACAAAAAAATGAGCACTTTGCAGATGCTTATTGACTCATCCTCTTAAACCTCTCGTGGTCAGGCTGGCCAAAAATTACTTTGCGTAAACTAGTTTCTAATTCGACCGATCGATCAGCTGGGTCGATTCGACCGGTCGAATTCTCGATTTGGTCAAACCTCGAACAGTCGAATCTCGAACGGTCGAATCTTGGGAGTCGCCTGTATTATGGATATTCTTGAAATATAAATGGATTTAATTTAAATGTGACTTTTTTGCACTTCTCATCTCAAATAAAACTGACTATATATGTTCCTTACAGATGGCACCAGAGGCATTGCATGTCAATGCCCAGTTGATGTCACGTGTTATAGCTTTCATGATACGCCAAGGTGCTAGCTCTCTCTTCTCAATTCCTCCCCAATTAGCCACTGACATTTGTGCTTACTGGGCCAGAAAAGAAGGAACTCAGCCTGCAAAAAAGGTAATCATTTTATCAATAAATTGATAAGTAGTGCAGTATATCTGAATGCCCTGTCATGGCTTTTTTTTTCCTTGAATCAAAAATGTTTATGATGGAGAATTTCATACTGGCTTTAATGTTATGATGCTTCAAAGGATAGTTTTAATGAATTTAGTTGTTGCCTGTCCTACTGGCCAGTCTGCACTTTTTTCTCTGCAGGTTGATGGGAGATATGCCTTGAGTGGGGAGAGAAAGAGGGAAGGGGAGTCTGCGGAAGTGAACACTGTTTTCAGCTTCGTTGATCACGAACGTACTGCTCAGGCTCACAACTCTAATCCTACTGAAGCTGCTTTGGCTCAGTTGTATGCTCATATTAGGTCGATGCCTGAATCGTCAGAGAAACGGAGATTGGTTAAACAGTTTAACAAGGAGAATGGGCTGGGTACTCCTCACCAACATTATCCACGTATTTTGAACCCTCGTGGACGAAATCTGGGTGATTCTATCAAGGTGCGGTCCTATTTTAAGTCATCTCCTATATTGCATGTTTATTTGGGTTGCTTACAAAATCTACTGTAATTGAAGCTTTGTTGCCCTATGTTGACCATTGTCGGCTGTGCATACATTTAAATGTACACTGGGTGCTGAGTCTGCTCATATGAATTCATAGGCCCATTACGTCGTCCAGACTGTGGACATGTGATGTTCTAAAATATGATAATTTATAGAAATGTTTACATATGATATTTAAATATCCCAACTGAATCAGATGTGAGACAGAGCAGCAGGAATTTAAATGCTGAACAACAAGGATTAATAACTTTTTAGGCTTTAATCTTGTTTTGAACGTTCCATTTATTTTTGCTGTGCCTTAATATTTATTTATTAGCACGCATTCAAATATGCTCTCATTAATTTCATAAATTTTCAAATGAAAAAATCTTGATATAGAGTATGAATAGTGAATATTTAATGCAGTGCAATTAACTTCATTATATATAAGATTTTGCACAGATTTGTCAATTATTAACTAAATGTACACTACTAAGTAGCTTGGTAAAATGAAATAGTTAAGTATAGATTGCCGAATTTTATGGGTGTGCAAGAGGTTTTCTAGCTACATCACCATGCCAGGAAAAAGATGCTCTGGTGAGTAATTTAGCCATAAAATGAATGAGTGTGTCATTTGCACATTTAACCAATTAAGGGCTGAATTTAATGTCAGAACAAGTTAGGAAAGTGTACAGCATATCACAAATGGGCACATTTCGTGAAATGGAGTATTTGAAAGAAATGATATACTCATACGTAAGGGAAATAGCATTTTAAAGTCCTTTTCATTGTCATAAATAATCCATTTTCTTCCTATTTAAAAATATGGCATGCCTACACATAAGGAAATTAAACATATTTTTGGGAGATTATGTTAGCAACAATGATGAAGTAACCATGCAAAAAATTTTCTAAGTTGAACTCAGATGAAGACATTCTTATTTAATTTTATTGATAACCACTACTCCTACATTAAAAATGTATAGGAAAATACACATTTTTTTCACCAAAAATTGACAAAAAGTTAGGTTGCTTATTATACATGGTAACAAATGCATGCAACTTTTTTCAGTAAGGAAATAATTTATATTTTTACCAATAAATCGTACATTTCCATGCATTTTGGTAACATTCCTTTAAATATCATTTTTTAAAACAAAAATAAGAATAATTATTTATTATTATTATTATAAAAGTTTTCGTAAACACTCTCGCTTGGCAGCAAGGTGAGAACTGTTATTCCTACTGATCAGATTATTACACAATGTGACATTGAGTAATGTTTTTATACATTGTATCGATCTGTGAGAGTCAAAACTATATAGACATATAGTTTTCGTAAACACTCTCGCACATATCTCACTTGGTGGCAAGGCGAGAACTGTTATTCCAACTGATCAGATTATTATACAATGAGACATTGAGACGTTTTTATACACTGTATTGATCTTTAAAGTGAGAATCAAAACTATGTATATAGACAAAGTTTTCGTAAACACTCACACATATCTCGCTTGGCAGCAAGGCAAGAACTGATCAGATTATTACACAATGTGACAGTGAGATATGTTTTTATACATTTTATCGATCTTTAAAGTGAAAATCAAAACTATATAAACGTGAAGTTTTAGTAAACACTCGCGCACATACATATGTATCTCACTTGGCAGCAAGGCGAGAACTGTCTCGTTACTGCTAATAACCAAGTGAAAAATTACAGTGATCTTTTTACAAAAAATGAGTTACCTGTTATACATGGTGATAAGACAATTTTCACATTTCACTTGTAAAAACATGGGTGCATATTATATAGGGTGCATATTATAATCGGAAAATTACGGCACTCTACTTTACTAGTTCCAAAAGTTTTATTTAAAAACTATTTTGATATGACCAATACTTTACAAGATATGATGGAAAGTTCATTTTTTGTCACCAGTAAAATGATACAACTGATTGACTTACGTGATTCATTTATGTGATTTTCTTATTATGTATCTCCTTAATATCAAATTTCATGAAAATCTGTTTGGTGGAAGCAGAGAATGAGCATGCGGACAGACAGACCAAAGCTAATAGGCATTCATACTGGAAGCTAAACTCACTAAAAATGGCTAATTTCTTGTTCTTGGGGAAATTGCAATAGAAAAATACTTTAACTCCAATTTGCTTTTAATTTGTATCACAATAAGTTTGAAATATTTATAAACTTACCTAAGCTTTTTCATAGTTCTTTTCCTGGAGGTTCATCACAAAATTCCCAAACAAATTTTTATATTTAACATTTACTTTCCCCTAGTATAATTCTAAATGAATGATAAACTCCGAAGTGCCACTTGCACTCTATTTTAATCTCCTTGGATTGTATTCATTGGCAAATATTGATTGATTTCAGAAATACATCAAATTTTACCATTGCTCAATCTACCACCAGATACTAAAAAATTTTATAATATTTAAAAATTTCCAGAATTTGTCTTATTTTATAAACTTTATCAAAGTTTAAGCTGTCTTTCTGAGATTGCTTTGAGTTGCCATTTACATTAAAGATCTGCAAAATTGGCAAAATCTATTCTTTACATAGCTTTAGGTATGCTTCATACACCCAAGACCTAATTTGTAGACAAATAACCCATGATACTGGGAAGGTCAGGAATTGCCATCTTAAAAATAACACTTAATCAAGATTTAACCTCTCAATCTGGTTTGACATATGTGTACGTACCTGCCATCCTATCTCAGCATCGGTAATCTGTACATGTGTACAGACCCTGACTTCTCTTGACCCAAGCCTCAGTAACTGAGCCATATATTTATCTTTTTTAACAGAAAGGTAAACATAAGTTCCAAATAAATATGGTGAAATACGGTTTTGACAAACAGGAATAAAAAAAATATGGGCTTGTGGGGTTTAAGTCATCTAAAGTCAGTTGTCCCCAACCATTGCTTTGAAAAAATTGATGCTTGTAGGGGTAACTTTATGGAGCCGCTCAATTACATACAATGGAAAATATGTAGTGGAAACTATCAAGTGTTTTACTCGGTAAGTACAGCGTTTGTTACTTTCTCCATATACGTAGTACACATAGAGAAAGTATTGTTTTCATGAAAAAAATCGACTTCGAGATTTCAATGGAAATACATGTTTTGAGGTCCGTAGAACACGTTTAGACTATTTTTGGAATGATGTATGTGATTGTGGGTGCTCTAACTCGAAAAGTACTTGCCATATCGTTACCAAAGTTCATATATAACACTTTGGTATGAGCACAAAGAGCTGATTAATTTTTTGACAATACCAGTTAAGGAAGTCGAGGTTTATTTGAAACCCGATTTTGTTTTTGCGATATTTCTCCAGTAATACGTCATTATAGTATACATCGACCATTACAAAAAATGTAGATAAGTAATGTAATTTCCTACAACTTTTATTTGAAGCAATTTTCCATAGCAATTTAGGAATTATTTATAAATCGGTTTTTTCGGTTTCCATCAAATATCTCCTTTAAAACATCGTTATTGGTAATATTCATGAGGACCAAAGCTGTAGAGACTAATCTTTCTTTCCAGATTTGTTTGAAACAAATTTTCCTCGAGCCATCCATTTCGGAGATATTTAACTTATTAGTAAATTTCCAGTATACAGCGCCACCATGTAGCGGTGAATTCTGTAAACATAATTTACGGCAATAAGGACGACTGTATTCTTTTAAGATACAAAATAATAATTTTGCCTTATAATGCTATTCATAATAATTTAAATATCTATACCTCAAATATGGAGTAAGTCGTGTTGGCCACATCAGATTTTTTATTTTTTAGTTGCGATGGTTAGACGGGACAAAATTTTGTGACAAGGAGCATTAGTAACATTTTCTGATGCATCCAGACTAGTCTTTGTCACCATTAGAATAGGCAGTATTATTTGAACGAGAGAGATAACACGGTTAATTTTACTGTTAGAGCAACAGCAGTCATCTTTTGATTGTTGACATTAATGAACATGCAGCAATTAAAAATTTGATCTGAATAATTCAAGTTCAAATGACTGGAGTGTTACTGTACACTAGAGGTCTGCACGGGCCAGGTAAGGCTGAAAAGCAATGGACTCGGGCAGGGCTTGGGCCCAGACGATTTATCTGACGCCATTCCCGTTTGGGCCAGTTGAGGACCCAGTGGATCCCCCTCATGTTTGCGCCACTGTGCATTGTTTCGTCTTCACTATTTCTTTTAGGGAGAGTTCTCCATTCTCTTCTTTACAAGCGACACATCTCTCAGGCCGCCACTAGAGCACCCACGAATTCCTACCAACCGACCATCCCTTAAACAACTACTTAATATTACCATCAAGAGGGTTCTATTTGCATTAGGAGAAAGCGGGATCTTTGGGAGTCTTACATCCGAAGATTCATTCCCTACCTCTACACCTTATCCCATTACTCCCTTTTGTATCCGCAATTGGTCGTCAGTTCGCTCTGGGTAGCAGATGATATTGGTCTTCCATACTGATAAAAATTGACATACGTAAATTTGTATTCTTCGTGCATTTCTGTGGTTTGAAATATATTTTGTGTTATTAAAACTTTTTACAAATCCCTAAAATACCAGAATGGATTCAATCAAGGAATTTTTTTTAAAGGTGCGTTTACATTTGAAATGCTTTGAAATTTTTAAACATAAAAAGATACTTCATAAAGGGTATATGTTTACTGAAGAATGTACAAAATGTCCACGGTCGGGCCGAATTTGGGTCAGTTTAAAATAATTCGGGCCGGGTCTGGGCACGAAAATGGGGTGAAGTCTCAGGCCGGGCCTGGCTTGGACTCAATTATGAATGGGCCGGGCTTGGGCCGAAGATTTTGGCCCGTGCAGACCTCTACTGTACACTAAAAATATTTATTGATTTTTAATTATTTATATTTGTGAACTTATCTGTTTTAGTGCAAGTGTTGTTTATTTCATCGTCGCTTTAAAATATAATAGAGCAGGGGTTTTCAACTGGGCGGTACATCAAGAGTTTTGAAGGGGTACGCAAAAGTGTTAAAGGTTATAATTTTTCTTCTTACTTTGTCTTTCATCCGTGACTTCAGAATCAAAAGTTGCAATTTGACCTCAAAGAATAACATAATAAAACAGAAAAATCTGTGATTGTTAACATTATATTCTCGAGTTGTCTATATTAATAAAGTGTCATTCATTTCCTTATCTCTTTAAATGTACTTGAGGCCATAAAAAACTGCTCTAAGGGGTACATGAGTAAAAAAGTTTGAAAACCTCTGTACTAGAGGATATGCAACTGATTAAAATGTGCTCACAAGGTTGAAGAACACCAATGTCAAAATCATTTCATTAATCTTCGGATGCATATCTCAATTACAAAGCAGCTATCTTCTTCCTTTAACATTACAATGACTGTTTCGCAAATGAAATGTGGTGTTAGTTTTTTAATGTAATTTTGTAATTGGCTTAGGGGTTATTTGTATCCTTTTACTCCTGTTTATGGAATTTTAGAAAGTACAGGCGACTCCCGAGATTCGACCAGGATGCATTCCTGAAAATGTGGTCGAATCTTGAGCAGTCGAATGTTGAGCAGCAAAAATTTAAACAATTAGAGCAGAAATAATGATGTCTAGACTGAAACTAAACCTCTTGTGGTTGGGTCGGCCGAAAATTACTTCACGTAAACTAGTTCCTAATTCGACAGATCGATCTGCTGGGTTGAATAAGCGGGTTTCGACCTGTCGAATTCTCGAGTTGGTCGAATCTCGGGCGGTCGAATCTCGGGAGTCGCCTGTACTAGAATAATAACCTGTCATGTGACGGGTAACATTAAAGATTATAACATACTGAAAACGCTAAAATTAATTTTTAAAGCTTTATTCAAGAATTTCATAATAAATGACATTTGGTGTAAAAAAAAAGCAGTCATTTTGAAGTAACCGGCCTTGCAAGTTTGAATGTTGCAAACATATTTTAATTTTTTCGGGTACTTTTGCTCTCGAAAGTGCCACATAGAGTTGTCCATGTGAAAAGACTGGCTTATGGAGATAAAGTCCCACATGGTCAAATGTTTGTCTCTGTGCCTTGTTTTTATATAATATTTATGTTAATATCGTAATAATAGACGACACTTTGTGCACTTACCTTTCGTTAAATGCTTTAATTAGGTTATTCTAATTGATAACACTGAATACACTTCTTCTTGCTTGCTTGTTTCTTTCAAGAAAAATAAGCTTTGGAAGATTGTAGTGGCATGATGAATTAATAACAAAACAATACAGGTTGCATAGCAACTCATGCTAGATTAAGCATTAAAATCACAAAAAATATGCACTTTTACGTATTTTTAAAATTTTAAAGGGCAAGATACGATAAAAGGCCGCTGCAATAAAATAATTTAGAATTTCGTTTGTCTTTTAGTTTTTGTTTGAAGTTTCTAAGTTAAATAAGTTGAGAAAAATTACTTGATTAAAAAAGGTCGGAGACTACGGCGAGATGAATTAATTAAATTAAAACATAAATACTCCATAACCGTACAAAGTGAGAATATTTAGAGACAAAATAAACAATAAAAAAGGGATTTAAAAAAAATTTTGAGTTAAAAAAACAGGTAAGGAAGGAATCAATGGAAAGAAAAACAAAAGTAACACTTACAGGTTTTACGGGAGAAGAAAACCTCGCAGGTAGCCTGGTGTCACCCGTTCATGCACTCATATCCTTCCCCAAAGGAAAAAAAAAACTTTTTCCTTCAGGAGAACAATCACTCAAACACGCACTCAAACAACAAAAGGAAATAAAAGAGCAGAAAACCTAGTACACATTCACTCCTAAAGAAAACGGTGTTTTAGAAAACACATTTATACACACACTCTCGCAAAACCGGGAATCTAAATATTCAAGGGACACTAATACGTATTTCGGATGTGATGTGGCCATCATCAGAGGAAGATGTTGAATGAATTCAACGGTTAAGGAGTATTTATGTTTTAATTTAATTAAAAATTACTTGGTATAAGTTCCACCGTATTAAAATAGATACGACCAGTTTTGACTTATATCTAGTCATCATCAGGTACAAAAACAAGAAGCAACGCAAATATATACGGAATTGGAGGGGAGTTGGAGAGGGAAATGTGTAGAGGGGACCAATGAATGGGTAAAGCGAGGGGGAGAAGGCTGAGTTAAGGTATTGGGGACGGGTGGGTGCTAGGAAGAAACAAAGTAAGCAAGGTAGGGTGGGTGGGAGGAATAAGTTCGTTAACGAAGTTGAGTGTGTTATCATTGTGGTGTAAAAGTATTTCCAACTGTTCTAAAAGATTTAAACTGGGACCTTTAGTTGTGAAATGAATTACCTCCAGGTTAAAGTTGGAAGAATGGTTGTTTTCGAGTAAGTGTTCGGCAAAGTGTGATTTGAATGAGCCTTGTAAGAAAGATTTTCTATGTTCAGTTGTCCTAACATGGAAATTTCTCCGTTTGCCACAAACTTAATGACTTAATGAATCATATCTAATGCATTTCATTTGCTGAAATCACATAAAAATATGACAAGATGTAAGCATGGGTGCCTGCAGAATTTTGGGGGGGGGGGGGGGGTAAAATGCTCGCCCATTAGCATTGGTTGCTCACCTCGCAGGGGCTACTTACACAAATATAGCGAAAAAAACGTTTTTAAATTGTTTTTTTAAAGAGCCTGCTTTTTGTTTTAGGGGAGTAGTATTGCTCTCCGCAGATAAAATGTTGGTTTCTAAAATTCTCCATAAAGTTTTAAATCTAATGTTATTAGTAACGCGAGTTAGTTGCTGCGATAGATATCAAAAGATTCCAAATTACTCAGCAATGTAGGTTGCCTACATTGGATCAGAACTATTCGTTTATTTGTTATTCGCAGTCTCACAGAGAAACTACCCCCTCCCCCGGCTGTGTGCCTGCTTGCAGTATTGCCCTGCTAAAGTTTCAAAGATTGATATCTCTGCTACTTTATATTCCAGCATAGGGCACTTAGAATAATGCCAGAGAGCAAATAATTACTTTAACGTGTTCCATCTTTTCTTTTTCATTTTGCAAATGGGTTTCCAGGAAACCTTTCAGCAAAGTGCTTGGATTACTTGTTCCTTTTCTATTGATTATACAGAACCCAAATGGCAACAAAAATGTCAGGAAAATTACATCCAGTCATCTGCATTCCTTATATTTCTTACAATCAACATTCAGAAATAGTTTCAACATAAGGAGTATGGGAGTGTTATTGCACTCAAAACATTTACTTGCAGCCACACTTGAGCAGATTTTCACGTAGCTACAAATAAAACAAATATTTTTAGATGGTGAGGGGCCCAGTGCAGTCACACCGTTGGCACCGCAATCTGTCAGCTCTGCTTGTGCCAGCGTAAACTTTAAAATGCCATATGTAAAATTTTTTGGGAAACGTAGGGGAGGCAAGTGCTCCCTCTTGCCTCTTACTGCGGGCACCCATGGTTGTAAGAGTAACTTTGTATGGATAGAACTAGAAACTGTAGAAATCCACTCCTACTGGCAAAGTAAATAGTGGGCTGGCCTAAGATACTGTCAAACAGAACTGCTGCCAACGTTTTGTGGCCACTTCCCCAACCTGTATCTATAATAATCATTTGTAAGTAGATAAATCTTTGCAAGGAATGAATATCACTGAGCAACGTGGCTTCATGATGGCATTTCTTTGATTTTTTTCATACTGAAAATTTGTTGAAGTGGATTTTTAGAAAAACACTAAAGGAAAGCAGTGCTACGATGGGTCTTAGCCCAAGCCACCAAAATTCTTCCAACTTGCCCTGATAGTGACATAATGTTTGATTACATAAGATTTGGGTTTACAAGTCCATCAAGATATTTGTACATATTTTTTCACTTTCAATCTGTGGTCTAATTACTAAATATTTTATCATGAAATAGTAACAACTATTTATTTTATGCTTTGTTACTTTTTGATGTTTTAGATGTATTTGTTAAGACTAAATATAGGTTATGTATGCAATAAATTGAAACATTTTATTTGCAAAACCTAAGGCTGTGTTTTTCTTTCAGAAACACTTATTCCATAAAGGAATTAAGTGCACAAAGAATGGAATCAACCAAGGACATTTTAATGTGCTTCAGCAAACTTGTGGAGATAAGTCAAATGTTAGTGTTACCTTATTTTCTGTTTAGTATTCTGTGGGAAATTATTTGGTATGCATGCTGGAATAAGGAAGATGTAGATATTGTTTTTATCTTTATTTTTGAGAGCAAAAGCTTTTCTTGAAATTTACTTTATCAGACTGACTAAAAATTGCTTTCAAGCAACCATGTTAATTTCAACATGAAAATTTCAAAAATGAATTATGAAGCTTGAATCCAATTGATAATAGACATGATATGGATGAGTGAACCAGATTTGCTTTTAGCTGCAAAGTTTTACCTTGATCATCTTTTCTGCCATTCACTTGTACTAGAATTGTGCAATTTTTATTTTAAGATATAAGTGCTCTCTTGACATCATTATTGAACTTGGTTGAAAGCTATATGTGATATGAAAGCTCTTGCCTCAATATGTTATTATTTTCAGAGGCATGAAATTAAGGATGTTGGCAAATAGAGTACCTATATTTTCTCACAAAACATTACCATGAAGATGTAGCTCTTTTTAAATCAAAGATTTCTTCCCTAGCCAATAGAAACACAAAACAAATGCTTTTGGCAGCATGTTATAATTGTAGCATCAAGGATTAGGCCTTGCAGTAGTGTGATTTATCATTCTCCTTTGCATTCGTTCTATGTTAATTGTAAAATATGAACTTTATTAAAATTTCCTATTTTAGTTTAACAGAACCTGCATTTTTTGCTCAGATAATACTGTGTCACAGGAATTCTTTGTCTCAAAATGTCCAATACTTTAGTTGTTCAATTTAGAAGCCAAGATGAATTTCACAAAAAAGCATTTCTACAGTACAAATGGAAATAATCTTTAATAAAAGCAAAAACTGATTTGGTAAAACAACCATCATATATCTTATTTAGTTTAAGCTTCTACTATGATTGTATTTCAAAATTGCAGATTACACCTTTATCATTATCTTTTAACTTTTTAATTACATCCACCCAATAAGACACTGTTGAAGAATTCATATGTAAAATGTCATATGTATAAAAAATATCTGTTGTAGAAATAACTTACTGGACTAAAATGGTACATTTCTAGAAATTTACATTTGTGAATTTTATTACATTAATATTTAACAAATGTTAGCCACATCTGTTTAAATAATTGCTGAATTTAATAATATCACTTGGTGTGTTAATTTTAAGCATTGTGTCCAGTATGTAGCTTGTTTTGTGAAAAAGTAGTAATCAGTTGATGCATGATATTTGCTGTGTATTGTTTTGCTTTGTTGAATTTTTGCCTAAAAAATCATTTTCTTTGTGAATGGAGCTATGGGCTCTTTTATAGGTGAAACATTTTCACAAGTGTAGTATCTTGTTGGTTATATTTTATTTCATCAAAAAATTCTTTTGCGCAGTTAACCCTGTGTGCTGTCTAAATTATGTAACTAATATGGGCTATTTAGCTGTGTTTTAATTAAATTCATTCATGTATAACTAAATGGGTTGTGTTTTATGTTGGATTCATTCACTCTATCAGCTAATAACTAGCTTGAATTTTGTTCAAGTCTCCACTAATAGTTTACTAAATCACTTTGCATGTTGCTGTTTCTTCATCCTACCATTCCAGAACCCAGAAAAAACTCCTACTCCCAGGCTGATGATGTTTCAGAAGAGCATGGATGAATTGTCACCTTTGTCCAAAGCTTCCTTGTGCTTTTCTCCTTCTTCCCTAAGTTCAGGTGACAAAGATGAACCTCCTTCCCAGTTATCTCAAAGAAAACTTACCTTCTCAGATTCTCCTCCATCCGAAAATAGTTGTACAGACCATAGCATTGTAAATATTAATCCCCAAGATATTACAGAAAGAATAGAGACAAACATCCAAGAGAAAGATGATATATTCCACGAGGAAATTACAATTACATCAAATAACAGCCAGGGTGAAAATATAAAAGAAAATAACTTATCCCCCCTAACTAGTGATTCTACAGAAAACATGAGACCACCTCAGTGGAACAAGTTCAGGTTAAATCAAGACATAAATTCTTACTGTAGCTTACAAAATATGGATGATGAATTCCATAGCCCATTTAAGCAACCTTTTGAATCAGAGGGAGTTACCTGGTCACAAGCACCAAATATCAGCCCATTGCCTTACCCGGCAATTTCTAGCAAACAGTGTAGGATTCAAGGTCAAGATAGGGATTTGGTGACTAGTACTCCAGCCAACCAACAACCCAGATATCCCCCAAGATTGAGGGCTAGGAGCAGCATTGAGACCAGTTTGCTGTACCACCAGACTAGCTGCATGTTAACTCCAGTCACCAGCGATGAGAATAACTCCATGTCACCAATAACAAGGTCCACTCAGAAAATGTCGAAAGCAATGCAGGTAAGATTACCTAATTTCTGCCATCTTTCTGCTTTGAATAACATCTGTGTATGTGTGCGCCTAATGTCTTAACAGTGTCTGCTTTTACAACTTATTAAAACTGGCCAAGGGAAAGAATGGTTTCTTTACTAATTCTTGGGCTATGAATTACTAAAATGGGAAACCAAAACTAACATCGTTTAACAATAATGCTGTCATCCCGTGTGTTTTTGTTGCATGACGTTTCATGTTTTCCAAGTTCAGAGCATCCTTCTAATATTTTTATAATGTTTCTTATATTTTGTTTTAGGAAACAATGATGACACCAAGGAGCAGAAAGCCAGTGCTTGCATTGTCAGGATCCAATATTTCACACGTTCCTTCGTTTGACCACTGCAGTCAAATACAGACGGAAGACAAAGTTGAAACGTGCAGCATAGTTGATCGAAAACAAGAGAGTGCATCAGAAACTAAAGATATCACAAAGAAAGAAACTGTGGGGTCCTGCTCAGAACTCGCTTCTATAGAAATCAAGGACGATGTCAAGACCGCCTCCGTTTTGGAGAATCAAAGCATCTTAAATCCAGATGACGTGAGGACTAACGATTCTATTTCTCTTACTAGCACATTCATAAATTACCTTCATAGTCGAAGTGTTCTTACTGCAAGTCCCATAGATCTTTCATTTAAGGAGGAGAGTGGTTCTAGTAGTCCAATTGTAGGAGATCTGGAATCCCTTAAAAGTGAGGAACACCTATCAGATTCTCTTCTATACTGCTTGGATGGGAATGTTCCTTCATCATCGCCATCTGGAAGTTCAAACGATCTTGAGGCTGATAAATTTACACGTGACTGTTCAGATGGGGAGGATGTTATTCCAAGATGTCATTTGAGGCCATGGAAAAGGAAAAGTTCGGAAATCCCTAATGAAGGGCTGACAAGTGCTAGTGGATCGCCTCTGATAAAAATAATGCCACACAGGCTGTGCAGTAGCCTGGAATCAGATGAATGTGCTTCTTTAGATACGCCAAAGAATAAACGTGTTTTTGAAACTTCATTGTAGGAATACTTTGAAAATATTACCTAAGAGTTTATGTAAAAATTAAACTTTACTGGTTCTTTGTTACCACTAAGAACTTTGTTCTTGCTTAAACAGTATTTGTAAATTTTTTGGCACTTTTGTAGTTGGGTACCCCCTCTTGGCATTTCCAAGGTAAATGTGTAGGATAAATAAAAACATTGCAGCACAACAGTCAAGAGGATATAACATTGAAAGGATATATTGATGACCCCTCGGCTCGCTTTGTTTTAATGGGTCGTCATCTCTGGACACTACTGCACCCTTCGCCTCGCCCGGAACCAGTGTCCCTCCCCGTTGTCCGGTGATTGGGTTTGTAAATGTCGAGGCCGGCCAATCAGATATAGATATTGTTATTAAACAATCTAAAAGGTTTTCTTTATCGGTTATTTTATGGGGCTTTGCCCCAAACCCCTGAGCAAGAGGGGGTGTACCCAACTACAATAGTGCCAATTTTTCTATCTCGTTTTGATAGAATCACATCAACCAAATATTTTAATGTATTGCTGCAAGGGTATGATTGAAACTTATTTTTGTGACGTTTTTGTTATTTCTTCTTATTCTGCTTTGACACAATTTGTACATTTTAAAAAATCAACATTTGTTCTCAAAGTCTTTAATGTGTGTATATAATACTGAATGTAACAATGAGTATTACTTTACAACAAACCAAAGAATTATTCATGGTTGTATTCATTAAAGTAAAAAAAAACAATATTAGATGCATTAAACTAACAAAAATAGAAGATATTACTTTGTATTAATAAAATATTTCAAAAGAAATCATCATGACTTAAATCTCTTTCCTTTAACGCTTTTGCTCGTAAGCTATCTTTTTCTTTCTTCGCTTCTAATTCCTTCCTTTGGGCATCTAATATTTCATCCACGGATACCTTCTTGAAAGGGAGATTATTTTCCATTTCCTTATCCTGTAAGCATATCGATTATTAACGTAATGCTGTTACCTATAAATGCAATTCAATTTTTTTTTACCTACCACTACTCCATAAAGGACCACGTTCTCTCCTCTCACCACAATGACTCCTCTGTTTATATCTCCATATTCTTGACCTACGTGAATTCTCTCATTCGTCCTATGGAGTACAAGATTTGCAAATTGGTCTACTGTCCTTAGTATTCCAATTAGAACCCTTCCATCTCGAAGTAGAACCATCAGCTTCTCTGTGCAATAAAATAATAGATGTCAAGGTTTTCTTCACATAGAACTGTTAATATCATAATTTTAAAAATTACTGACAACACTTACTATCTACATCTCCTATAAGAGACGCTGCTTCTATAAAAGTGTCCATTGGGTTGTGTTACAACGAAAACCTAATCGTAAGATGAGTTTTTTACATTTGACAAAATGTCATCCCATGCAACTAGAATCTCGTTTATTTAGGCTTCAGTGAATTAAAATGATCTTTATGCTTCGACTAGTATTTGTTCCCTCCCTATCATATAGCTTTAATTTAATTTTCCAATACTACTTCAAAGCGAAACTACCGTTTTATGTCCGTCGGTAAAGGTACCGCCACTTTCGTAACAGTAGACTGTCGACTCTCAAATCTTCAACAGTTCCGAGGGCGCTTTAAAATCCAGCTGTCGTGTAAGATAGAAGTACCGTTGGGCCGGTGGAAGGTCCAACGTTTGTTTTGGCTTAATTTCTCGAATTATTTTCCTTTTTTAATGTCTTAATGTATCAGAAACGAAAGTGTGTTGCCTGATTTACATATCAACAATGATATTATTCAGTGTTGATTAATTACTTCAAGGAACAATTGACTGGCGTGGCAAACGTAAGTCCATCGATAGTGCCATGGCTCATTATGCTGTAAACAACTCGGGTGTAATTTTGTTTTTAAAATGAAAGTATAATATTTAAAGTTGCTGTGATATTATTCCACCGATGAATAATTAGCAATTCATCGCATTGCGAGCTAATGTCAGTTCATTTATTGGTTTAACAAGTAATTTAAACGGACTCAATGTTTATTGCGTTTGTTGTATAACTAAATTTTAACCTTATTTCTTTGCGATTTTAGGAACTGCCTTCCAGCTGCAGAAATTAAGAAATTTTCCGGCATTTCAACTAGTTGTTCCTATAGATATTTTCATAACATATACTTTTATATCACTCCTAAAAATTCGCGAAATATATTTATTTGGAATAAAAGTGGTAAGACAAAATTGATTCATATTAACCATGGCTATGTCACGCTTTAATAAGGACCATGTTCGCATCTATCTTGAGTCTGCGGATTCACCGATGTTTTCTACATTAAATCAGTGTATGGGATCCACGACTAATTCTCCTATATCAGACCTTGCCCATAATCTCTCCGGTGCTAGCCTTGCTTCCACTCCAAGAAGGCGCCTCTCTATGGCCAGCATTGAATCCAATACACCCACACCGTTAAGGAACAAGCAAAACCAATCTTTGGGTAAGTGATTATCATAGAGTAAAATAATTTTCCATTGCTGACCAAAATGTTTTTTTAACATTCTGGCCCCTCTCTGTAATGTGTATATGAAAACTATAGAACGACAGTGTTTATGTTTGTCATGGGTATGATAAACCGAAAAATTTATTGCTTAAGATGTTCGTGGTCACGTTTTTCCAAAATCGCTGCCAATGCACGATATTGGAAATCCAAAACTTGAAAGATTCACGTAATTATTTTGAGTATTAATTATAAATCCTCAGTAGTTTCAATGAGTGAATATTCTTACCAAGTTTTTGTGTTTTTCAAAAAACTATACCCTCTAATATCGAAGTGTGTCAAAATGTGCATTGATATTATTGTATAGCATGCTATGTGAATTTGTTTCATTCATTGTTTTCCGAGTTGAAGTATTAGCAGACGGAGTATTTTCTAATGAGCTGTATCCCTGTGCATAGCAGTGCCATCAGTTCCATATCTCTTTTTGGTCACTGTGGTGCATATTTTCTTTCATATAATTGATCCTGTAAAATCGCCTCTATATCAAAACCTCGCTCAAGTAATGAACGTGTGGATCTAGAATCTGTATAATAGATTGATAGATTGAGGATGCATTTATAGATAAGTTACATTAGTATATGGAGGCAGTCGCAATTTATTTTATGGCACATTGTAAGTTTTCACCTCTTCATTTCTGTTTTCATAAAAACTAAAGAAGAATTGAATATACTGGGTGTGTACTTATTTTGCATGTGAAAACTATTCATTTTCATTAACAAGAATTAGAGGTTTAAATCTTTTACAGTCCTTCGAAATTATTCTTCAAATTCCAACATCTTTGCAAAGAAATTGTTGGATCAATTCTAGTTCTTTCAAATCACTACCAGCATTATCAGTTAAGGAAGGCGAAACTTTTTGGGGTTACTTTTAAATAGTTTATTGATGTAATATAAAAATACCGTTGTTTTCTACAAGTTTATTCCTATTACCAAATGCTTGTTATACTCAATTCTCATAACGGCTTTTGTACATCATCTCTGTGAAAGCCTTCGATTGAAGTGTCTTTTTATATGGCTTGTTTTGTGAGATATATTATTATGCTGAGTATTATAAACACCTCCTGTACTATTTATCCTTTTCTAACTACAGATTTTATTAAGTTGATGGAAACATTTAAGACAGTAATAGATGAAAAATGATGATCTGTGAAAACAAAATTTGTTCAGGATGGGAATATAGTTAGGGAGTATTTAGTTTACATAAAAATAATTTGTCTGAGTTAGTTGAACGGTTTGAGAGATGAATGTCAAACAAGATCAAACGAGAAGCAATAGTGTGAAAAGGAAAATATATACAAATTACAAGTCAGGTTCGCATATTTTTAATATTAGCTACTTTTGGAGCTAAATTACATATATGAGCAATAAGTTATAATCTCAATCTTCTATTGCATTTGGAAGACTTCCCAGGTACTTGAGAAACTCTTTGTGTGTATCTATACATTTTATGCTATCAGCACTACCAGTTAATACTTAAAATTAACCATTTCTATCAAGATAGATAGTGTTATTTTGTGAAGGATGAGTTAAGAAAGGAAGAGAATTTTTTTAAATGTTTTACTGTGCTTTTCAACTTACTCAAAGATAAATGGAAGAATCACAAGGCAGGATATCAACCAGGAAAATTAATCGGTGATAAATTCACCTTTTGAAGGGCTCTTGTGCGTTATGTTCCTTGTCTTTACTCTTACCACAAAATTCTATTCGTATTTTTAACAAATTATTTTTGGCATACGTTGCATTGTCAAGTGGGCGTATACTAATCACAAATGAATAGAATTTAGACGTATGCGTAAATTATTTCTGTTAATGTTACCGGGTTAACTTAGAGGTGAAGTGTGCCCAGTTACTTGAAAGGATTGTAATAAAGTTATACACTAAAATCCCGTTTTACCAGAAATGCCGGTTTTACGTATTGAAAATAAACTAACAGTAAGTGGTAGAATTTGAATTTGGCCACCTATAGCATCAAAATTGACCCTATTTAAACAAAATATTTGCTGTCGTATTGTTTCATGTACTATAGTATTTTAAATCTAACGTGGTAATTAAACAATACGTTACTTTACAGGGTTATTCACATTTTTTTGCATTTCACAATAATTCTATGGATACATTAACAATACTGGTTTTACGGAAAATCCTTAGTCTCGGTTCCAAGCCACTCAGTGAAAACAGGATTTTGGTGTATCATGATGTTCACTTTATTGGATAAATCATTCGTTCAATGCATTTCCCGCAGACGATTCAATTGAATCTTACTATCTTAGATTATGGCCGGATGGTAACACTTGCCACCCATCTACTTGATTATTTGCGTGGCAATATGTAGATTTTAACATTCAATATATTACACTCGAAGTATCTTTTCTAAAATTTGAATGTTTCGCCTGCTTAATAATTTGATTACGCCGTTAAGTAACCGTTTTATCCGATGCCTTTCAACGGCGTAGGCAGCTATGCATCTTTTAGCTTCGAAGGTCGTGTTTGTGTAATCTTGTTCGTTAGATGGAGTCGCGAGGGGGGGGAGCGAGGGATGGAGGGACAGCGGTTACTGGGACTGAATGATGATGAGATCTCCCTCTCCTCACCACAATCCTTTACTAGTTTTTTTTACCTTTACTAGTTTTTTTTATCATGTCGATGCTGCTTACAGATTGCTCCTTATCTCCAACCAATGCGACGGAAACCGGAGGTGATTTACCTAACATTTGAAAACATTAACGTATTGATGAGCGGAATGGGCCGTTTAGTAGCTATCGCCGTTGATTATTTTACGCATATAATTTTTTGGTCCACTAGCCTGGATTTATCAGGATTTGAACCAATGTAGTTACCGTTGTAGCAACTGCTTCGATCGGAATAGCATGAAGTTCTCATAAAGTTCGTTTTGAAAATTTAGCACTACAGATTTTACGCTTGAACTGTTTTTTTTCTGCCAATTCTATTTTTGTTACTGATTCGCTTCGGGATCCGGAGGCATTTAGTTGAACAAAGGTACGCTCACGAGCGAGTGGGATTTTCGAGAAAAATTTTTACTGTTTTACACAGAAACGAAAACGCTCATATAATCTCCTTTACTTATCCTCGAGTATTCCAGTGAATGAAACCATTTACGAAGAGTTAAAAAGAACGATTTTGGCAAAATTAAGTGTTAAGGTCCATGATTGAATGAACGCAGGCGCGGAACGATGACAGGTCACGGCACTCCTACGTCGAACTTACGGTGAATGTCGTTAGAGCAGTGCTCTCCAGCCGGTGTGCCGCGAGGAAGGCAATAGTGTGCCGCACAGTCTGAGGATATTTAATTTTCACAAAAGCATTTGGAACAAACACATTTGCAAACATTATATCATCCAAGGAATTTATTCTGAAACTACGAGAGGGATTGATAGACCTTGGCAACGATCAACGTATTTATGCAAATTTAATTGTTCGTCGACGGCTCACATTAAAAATATTAAAAGGGCATGTTTAAAGAACCTAAATGAAGAAGTTCTTTTAGCTCTTTCTATTATTGAGCCTGTGTACCAAAAAGGAAAGACTAAATTTTCCATCGAAGAGCATAACATTTTTACACGTTGAATTATGTATTTATTTAATTTACGGTACTACTGGGTTATCCCGGACCCCTTTTGAAAAATAATTTTTTGACATATTTCATTACATTTTAATAATTTATTCTAAGCAACTCTTATCATTATATAAAAGATAATGACTTGGTTGACATTGTTATAATTTGCCAAATAATGAAGAAGATGCGGTAGCTTTCCTAACCTCTGACTGATCTGCCCGTCCGGGCATTTACAAACCCGATCACCGGACAACGGGGAGGGATACTTTGGTTCCGGGCGAGGCGAAGGGCGCGGTAGCGCCCGGAGAAGACTACTCATTAAACAAAGGGAGCCGAAGGATCGTCAATACATCCTTTCAGTGTTATATCCTCTTCACTGTTACGCCGCAAATTGAGAGGATATAACATTGAAAGGATGTATTGACGAGCCTTCGGCTCGCTTTGTTTTAATGAGTAGTCGTCTCCGGGCGCTACCGTGCCCTTCGCCTCGCCCGGAACCAAAGTATCCCTCCCCGTTGTCCGGTGATTGGGTTTGTAAATGTCGAGACAGGCCAATCAGTTTCTGTTAATGTTGTACGTAAGTATGGCATGGGGATAATACGTAAGTTCCCGGTTTTCTCCTGGTGTAATTGGCGTTCTGTAATAATTTGAATGTTACCCGTATTGCAAATCCTCGTATGTATTTAGAGACGATCTCGCGTATACGCTTGTTTAATCGACTTTTCGTGGTCACATGTACAGTACTACCTCGATATACGAAGTTTCGCCATAACGAAGTTATTGTTAGTATTTATGACAATCGAGCTGATTCAATCAACGCCTACAATGTTAGTGTACATGATGATGGAATAACTTCTGACTCAGAACTAATGATATCAAGACCTTAGTTAGGCAGTGAATATCAGATTCAGTGCAACGCAGTACATCTACTTTTCTCCAGTTTTGTTCGTTTCGTCAAGCGTTCCATAGGTACCTATTGACTGTTTTCAAGTTATATTCGTTTTCAAGTTATATTCGTAGCGTCATCCTCGTAAGAATTTTGACGTGTTGTTTTTCGCCACGATAAAGTGTTTAATTTGCAAAAAGTGAATGTTGTTAACCGAAGAATGTTATTTTACCTCAAAATGCCGAAACTAACGAAACCATGTGCAGATGTTGTTGGAGAAGTCATAAAATCACGGAAAGTTATCTCGTTAGCACAAAAGCAGTGTTGTAGGTGAAATTTTACGTACACTTCTTACTTCTAATAGTGTAAGTTATCGCGATTACAATGTATGTACAATAAATAGTATAATACTATTTTTAAATACAATCTTTTAAAAATGCAATTAGTAATTATTAAAAGGTTTGTGTTATAAGATTTTAAATTATTAAGGTTGGTATCGCATCCTATTATATTAATGTTATTCGATATACGAAGTTTCAATATACGAACGAAGTTTCAGGAACGCACCTATATACTTCGTATATCGGGGTATTACTGTATTCGTATTCTTTAAAAGTCGTTATTGTAAAACTTTATTCGTAGAGGTCTCTTAAACACCAGAAGGCTCGCGTCAGCCATGTGTGCGCATTCCACTTGCCATTTCCGCTTCCTGGCAACTCCTGCACCCTTGTTCCTTTTTAAATATCTAGAAATTTTATTGCATCTACTTCTTTGAAGTTCCCGTGGCTGCTCAACACCAGGCGTGCCCATTTCCTCTTTTTTCACTTAAGTTACTTCACCCTCTCGCTTTGGATGTGTTCCTTACAAATCTTTTTATTTATTTATTTTTGGTGCATCCAGTTTCCTTCGACTGCACAGTGATCTAGAATCTGAAAAATGCCGCCAAAAATCAAAATTTCAACTTTTAAAGACCGGAAAAAAACGTACATGATCATGAGTACAACTAATTGGATCACCAGATTGTCATATAGGTGGCTTTCTAAGTGCTTTCGTAATACCTTTTTTTGGGACCGGAAAGTGAAACTTATGTTCCAACTGACTTTTTACGGTAAATTTTGACTAATTTTTTCGGAATAATGATTACAGTATTTTCAAAAATAATCACTGACGTAGGGAAATATATAGTATCTAGTACCCCGCAAATATAATTAAACACATGCACGGATTAGATATGGCTATAAAAATACGGTATTATTTGGACAGGTCAACTTCCATATATAACTTGAGCTACAAACCTTTCGCCCCCTCCCCCTGCGAAGTTTTTTGGAGGAGTACATAGATAGAAGTGTTGTTAAAATAACACAATTACAATGTTTTGCGGAAGATTGCAGATGTAGGCAAAAAGTCGGTATCTTGTGAACCCTGTCACCTAGCGGGCGCGCCTGGGAGGCAACCAACGCAAATGCACTTCAAGCATACAGGCAGGCGGGCGACTAGGCGTGCCGCCTCGTATGACTAATTGTAAAGATAACTGTTCACGATCAGTATTTGAACCTTCCCTTTATTAGCAGTGTGGCACTCTGACGTGTTTGACGTATATTCGTGTGTTTAATACTAGTTTGTCACCGTTTTCGTGTATTATTATAGTTGTAATATTCAAGTGGTATTATATTCATTTATTTTATAAATATAGTTATAATATTAACGTGAGGAAAGCATTCCATGTGCAAGTAATTACCGACGCTGCGGTATGGAAATCTGCAAAACACGAAGAGAATTATATGAAGTCCTCCACCAAAAGTCTGGGCAAGGAAGGGATCAGCAAAAAATCATTTGCTAAATCACATCATCATTTCCTTCAATAACGATCAACTCTCCAAAGATGACGAGAAGAAGATGCGATGAAGTGTCAAGATTTTGTAGCAAAGTGTTTAAAAAGCTAGAAAAGTGCCACAGAAAAGAAACTGTATTTTTTTAAATAATGCTAGTTGACTTGAGGAGAAAGTTATTCAGTTGGTGGTACACCTCCGGAAAAATCAGATCCTCAAGTGAATAGAGGACGACCTAGTGTGAGTTTTGAAGAGAGTAGCCAAAGAAGCAAGATCCGAAAGACCGAAGAACTTCGCCGCGAAAATACTTCCTCTCAATTGGCCTTCGTTGCAAAAATGAGCCTTAGGGATGAAGGAGAGGATAAAGCTTCTAAATTAGTGATTGAAGTTTATTCTCTACTCCAACAAGAGCTGAGAAAATGGTCCGAGCATGGAAGTCTTCCAAGTCACGCATTGAGATTAAACCGTATTCTGAGGACGAGGCTATTTCTTTGATTCTGGAGGCAAATTTAAGCCAAAGGCAATATAAATTAATCCGAGTGCAAGCCAAAGAAAGACATGCCAATATATATCCATCTTATGAATGGTTACTCAAGGCTAAAGAGCGTTAATGCACTTCACAGAAACCTCTGCCGAGGTACAGTTACAGGGTTTGTTGGACCATACCACATGCTGTATTGGTTATTTACAAGATTCCGTGTTAGCATCCTTGGACATTTCTCAACCCAAAAACTTTGTGTTGCTGTGGAAATGGGGTTGCGATGGTAGTAGTGGGCAATCAGAATACAAACAACACTTTTCTGATCTTAATTTACATGACAGTCACATTTATCTGTCTTCTCTTGTGCCCATACAGTTGAGTTATCAGCAGGAAGTTTTTTCAAAAGACAAAATAGTTATCTGGAATAATCCACGTCCATCGTCTCCAAGATATTGTAGGCCTATTAGGATGCTATGGAAAAAGGAAACAACTGTGTTGTCACTTGAAGAAAAGTCCTACGTAGAAGACCAAATTGCATCTCTTCAGCCAACTGGCATTATTACGAGTGCAGGGCAAGAAATCAGTGTTACACATCAGCTTAATATGACCATGATAGACGGGAAGATATGCAGCACGGTCACAAAAACTTCTTCAACGCAGACCTGTTACATTTGTGGAGCCACGCCGAAAGAAATGAACAATTTAAACGAGGCAGTCAAAAGGCAAGTTGATACAAGTATTTTTCAGTTCGGTCTCTCCACGCTATATGCATGGATTCAGTTCTTGGAGTGTCCTCCATCTATCTTATCGATTGGACGTGAAAAAGTGGCAAGTGCGGGACCTGGAAGATAAAAAGAAGTTTCAGGCCAAGAAAGCACAAATAAAGGAAAATATAAGAGCACAAATGGGCTTGCTTGTTGACCAGCCAAAAGTAGGGAGAAGCGGTACCAGTAATGATGGTAACACAGTGCAAAGATTCTTTCGAAATCCATCTCTAGCTGCTGCGATTACTGGTGTTGAGGAAGGCCACCATCCTGCAAGCTCTATCATGTGGTTATGATGTGTGTGAGGTAGCCTTCGAAGAGTTTGCCTTAAAGACCGCTAAGATCTACGTGGAACTATACTCGTGGTATTATATGCCCATATCAGTGCACAAAATCCTTCTCCATGGAGCAGCGGTCATCTCTATGGCCCTGTTGCCCATAGGACAAATGTCCGAGGAAGCACAAGAAGCGAGAAATAAAGACTTGAAGTCTTTTAGAGAACACCACGCCCGGAAGTACTCGAGATCTGCAACAAATGAGGATATATTTCGAAGACTGTTGTTTTCATTTGATCCTCTGATTTCATCCATTCGGAAACTTCCGGGAAAGGTCAAAGGATCCCTTTCTGTTGAAGTAATTAGTCTCCTAAAGGCACCAATCTGTCCACCAGAAACGCCTCGGGTTCAAGTATCGTCAGAAGGTTCTACAGATACCGAATATAGTGAAGAGTCGTGGAATGGAGATGACGAATCTGATGATTGAGGTTAGATTTTTATTTATTTTTTTATCTTCTACTCTTGTTGCTCTGATTTTAATTTCCGCGTTAAACACCTTGATTTCATGTTATGCAAATCTTAAATAGGAAATTTTGTTGAGATCCGTTAAAAAAAATTTATGCCATGCTTGGCCTATTCTTTCCACATTTATTAATATTTTTTTGTTTATGTATATGTGTAAGTTGTAAGTGTTAAATTTGGGTAAATGTATGCGGAAAATTAAGTAGGAATACCTGTAATATACATTTTATTATTTTTTATTGTGGCAACCCTGCTTTTTATATTTATATTAAACATCTTGAGTTTGTTTTTCTATGTTGTAAACTTTTTTCATACTAAATTTCGTCGATCTAACTAATATCTTCCAAATTCATAAAAATCTATAACTTCTATTTTGCAATATTGGCACCCCTGCTTAATATGTTAATATGTCCGAATATGATCCCTTGATTTGATGTATATGTAAAGATTTCATATATACTGAAATATAATTAAAATTAGTTGTGACAACACCTTCAAAAACCATGAAGTCTGAAAAATATTATTTTGCAGTATTGGGAGTCCTGACCAATTGATGCAGTCCAAATATGTTATTTTGGCCTTGTTTTTAGTTGTAAATTTTTTGTATCAAATTTGGTTGAAATCGCTTTGACCAATTTTTCCCTGATGTATGCAGACTAATGGACTGACATCACGACGATAATAGTGCTTTTCAGCAATGACCGAAAAGTACTTAAAGTTGAATTAATAATTAAGAATGTAATATTATTATGGGTAGAAATTGATACAATGTCCTTAAAATTGTTAAATACGAGTTCCTGACAAAGATTTGAGGTATTATACCGAGTATCAGATTTTTGCCGGTTTTTTTTCTATTTCTAGATCACAGTGGACTGGTTTGATTTCATGTAACTTTTTATTTCATCCTTGATTACTTATTCGTTTCCCTTAACGTACAGGTATATCATTTCTTTCTAATACTGGATTGCACGAAACGCGCCCATTTGTGATATAGTGTACACTTTCCTAACTTGTTAATCTTTTATGCTGTGATCTACATGTTACCCTGTAATCAGAGTCGTCCATGCACTGATGGGGGCTGGGATGTGAATATCAATGGGGGCCCCATGATGTAAATATGTATAGTAATATCGAACGATTTATAAAGCCACAGTTTAATATTATAACTTTTACGGAATGTTTCTTTATTGGAAAACAGTTTGCAAGTGATTTTAATAAAGGTTTTTGCAAAATTTACACTCGATACTTGATTGAGAATTTCTGGAGCCCCCATTATTAGGGGGCTCGGATGCGTAGCATTCTCCGCATCCCCCCTTTGCCTGGCCTTGACTGTAATTCACCTAATTGGTGAGTGGCAGGGGGTGCAATGCACCAAAATAATAAACTGCGAAAGGTGGTCACAAGAACTTTTTCCATGCTACCTACTCCTAAGGACGTTTGCTCCCATCTATAGCGTGGGAGTAATTCATTCAGATGATCCTTAGGTGACTGGTGAATTGAATAAGCTTCAACAATTGGTAACATCGTTACGGCTAATTCGATCGACTTGAGTTGTTCGAAATTCATAGGAACCGCTAGTGTCATATTAAGCTGGATTTTCACACGAAATTCGTTCTTTCACTTTTCAATCAAGATTTCAAATTATTCTGTGAAAGGAATAACGAAGTAGACCATATACATAGCGCACGTTATAATGTAGTTTGTATCTACCAATACGAAAAATGTACAGGTGTTTTATTTTCAGTGAATACCCCATTGATTCTAGGATTAATGTGTCTTATGCAAACAGAATTTGACTTTGAATCAGAATTTTAAAAAATTATTAAGCCAAACCCTAAACTTGTAAGTTGTTGAATTGTTATATCTTGTTTATGATGTCATGCCACACACCAATTGCGGTGGCTTGCAGGGTATTTATTCAGATTATATCAGTGGGTTGATTAAATGTATTGATTTAATGCCGAAAGTGTTCCATTTTCATCCATTGGATATGTGAATTGAGTTAAGCTTTTATGTAGCCAGTATGATTGAAGTTACTGTTCGTCTGATCGTAGTAACCGCTTCTTAGCTCGAAGGTAACGCTCAACTCAATGTGTCTTTGCTATCATCGCCAAACCGTTCACTAAAATATTTCACCTGTGGCCTAACAATAGGGCGGCCAAATGCCACGGACCCAAGAGCCTGTGGGGCTCGAGGGGACCCTCGAATTTTTCCAAATATAAAAATAAAGAATTTTTTAGCGATTTTTCTTTTCATCCAGATTTCTAAAACTTTACAGTTAATCATTATTTATGTTCAGAGAAATTTTAAAAGACCTAACCTTTTCAGCTTATTCCTGTTAATTGTTTAATAAGCGCAACTTCGTAGGTTTTAAAATGGGGTTTTAGTTTTAATTGAACATAAACGTATTGGTTTGATGAGGGGGGGAAGGGGCTGGGGGGAGAAGCGACCGTAGATGATATTTTCCCGAGGGCCCTTCCTAGTTATGCCACGGAATTCACCTGTTGTTTATTGGCAGTAAATGAATGACTAACGCGGACTACTGAAAATAGTTCCACAACATGTAGAGAGGCAGGGCCATCTGGCCCAGACCTCACATTCACGGAGGGCCTCAAATTTAGACCTATGACGTTTTCTCCAAATGAGGTTATACATACAGACACAGAGATACACTGACAGGATTGAAAGAAGAAGACGTTCATCATACAACTTAAAACTTGTGTCCCATTACCAAGCCACACCGCCTCTAGTGCACTATGTATTAACATAAACAGCGGCAAGAAGTACACTTTCTACTGGCTTAGCGCATGGCAACACTGGCAACAGCATTGTCAGGAAGCAAAGTATCTATCACGGGAGTCTAGTTGTTGTCACAACTGTAACTACGCTACGAGTCAGTCTGACTTGTATGTTGTTTGTTCTTCATTAGTGGATAGGCACTGCAAATTCCGTCATCCATTGAAATGTTGTGATAGTTTGTAATTTTTGGACAGAGATTCTTAACTCTGAAATGCCAAATATTTTTCAATAATTGTTGATGCTACGCCAGATTGTTCTAACAAAGAACAAACCATTATTGTAATTCGGTATGTAAAGATTGTCGACAACAGACCAACATTTTCAATCGAAGAAAGGTTTTTGTGTTTTGATAATTTCACTGCTTGAGTTTGAACAGTTCTAGAGGAGTTTGGGTTAGATTTTCAACTCTGCATTGCTCAAGCCTACGAAAATGGATCTAACATGGCTGGCAAGTATAACAGCATACAGTCAGTTCTCCTTGAGCATAACTCAAAATGCATTTTCTCCAGCTGTGGAAACCCCACATAAAACCTTGTAGGTGTTGACTGTGCCGAATCGTGCAAAGAGGCAATCACTTACTTTGGAACTATACAGCAAATGTACAACTTATTCAATAGCAGCCCACAAAGGTGAGAAATATTGAAGCAACATCTTCCAGCTTCACTGCATGGGATGTCCAAAGTAGGTGTTCTGCACGGATTGATGGTGTACAACCAGTTGCATATCATTTGGATGAAGTAAGAATGACCTTAAGTGAACTTGAATCTCTCAATCTCACACTGCACAGGCTCAAACTAAACCTAATTCTAACCAGAAATACATGCCCAAATTTGAAAATGTGTTCTAATGTCATCTTTGTGGGTTAATTTACTACCAGACTAATCTGTTGATTGAAGCACGTAATGCTACACTTGATGTTGAGAGGGGTAACATTGAAAGTCTCATTGCTGACATTTACATTTTTACATTTACATCAATACCCTGCAAGCCGCTAGAAGCGTTTGGCAGGGGGTGTCACAACACCAAGTGAACTCTAACTAATTCCTCTATTGGACTGTCTTATCATGTCTGGGAAAAAGGATCTGTAGTATTTCTCTGTTCTAGCGATTGTTTCGAAATATTTTCTCCTGCACTCTGATCTAACATTACGTTCACTAACACCGATGGGGACGACTATGCCGCGTACGTCTTCAACGAATTCGGAGCTTTCGAATTTTTCAAATAGTTTCCTTTTGTAATCAATTCTTCTACTCTTCAACGTCTGCCATTTCAGATCCCTCAATATCTCTCATACATTCGCATCATACCGATATAATCCTTTTACGAATCTAGCTGCTCTACGCTGAACCATTTCGAGCTCCCTACTTAGGCACTCCTCGAAAGGGTCCCAGACGGCGCAACAGTATTCCACGACGGGTCGTATTAGGGAAAAGTATGCAATTTCCTTCACGTTCGGGGGGCATCCCAGCAGGACTCTAGAGGACAGCCCTTGAATTCTGTTTGCCGACGCTATGCCGGCTTTGATATGCTCCCTACTAGAAAAGTTGCTACTGAGTGTGACTCCTAGGTATTTATAGCTATTGACGTATTTTAGCTTTAGTTCAGATATTTGGTACGGGTAACGGTTGAAATTCGTGGAGAGCGTGGAGTTCATTGCGGCGCATTTCTTTATATTCAGGTCGAGTTGCTAATCTTTACACCATTTCGTAATAGTCTGAAGTAGTGTTTCCGGGCGGGAATTCCTTCCCGCCCGTTCTCGGGAATTTTTTACAGTTTCCCGGTTCCCGAATCCCGAGAAAAATTGGTCGGGAAAACGGGAAAATTGCTCTTTGAACCCGGGAGTACCCAAAATGGGAAGTAAACTTACTACTCGCAATTATCCTCCTAATTATCGCGATCCAACAGTTACATTGCCAGCACTGCCGGAAAAAAATCTCAGGGAAACTGCCCAGGGAAAGTTTAGAAGAACGCCGCCAGACATGCACGCGCGACACCAGAATCAGCTATCACATGACCAGCTAATTTTAGCTCTGCCAAGTCAAATAATTTCGTTCAGTTTGTTTGCAGCTGATGATTGTGACGTGAGTGTTCTTGGCTCTCTCTGCTGCTATCGGTAAGTCAGACTATTTTTAAATACAATTTACATTGTTATTATATTATTCCAATATTACACCATAATGTTTGACGGCGCATTTCAGTATTTACATATTCGCTGCAGATTACAGACCTGCCAGAAAGCGAAGCAGTCGCTTAACCGATCAGTTGATCAGCTGATGATTTTGATATAGATGTGTGTTCGTGGCTCTCTCAGCCGCTACCGGTGAGTCATTTTTTAAAACACAATATACATTGTTCCGTTTAAACGTGTAGTATGTTTTACGTAATCTTATGAGAAACAAAAAAGAATGGAAATATATTGGTAATTTCCACACTTGATTCTGCGTAGTATTGTTAACCATGCTAGAATCTTCTTATATTATATTATTACAATATCACATCATAATGTTTGATGGCACTTTCTAGTATTTGAATATTCGCTGCACAATACAGGTCTTTCTAAATTATATTAATTCTTATTTCTTAATAATAGCACATTTAAAAAAATTTTTATAGATTACCGTCACAATGAGTAAAGAGTATAAAGTATGTTGGGGATATTTTAGAAAAGATAAAGAAAATCAATCAGCTCGTTGCCAGATATGCTCCAAATCTTTGCAATGCAAAGCATCATCAACCAGCGGTCTACATAGGCACATAGAATACATTCATGGAATAAAAAGGAAAAAACACTCTGAAATTAATAATGATGAGCGAAAACCTTCATATTCTAAGAGACAAACCACAATTTTACAGTATGCCAAGGGACTGGATTTAGAAGAGACCGTAAGCAAACTAGCTGCCTTGGATGGAATATCAATCAACACCATCACAAAAAGTGAGTTTATTAGGGAAAGTTTCACAGGCAAAGGAATGCAGTTGCCAAGAAGTCCATCTTCAGTTATGACACTAATATATAATTATTACAGTAAAGTGGAACAACTGTACATCCAGAAATTTGGTGTATTCAAATGTGATAATAAAAAACTAAATATTTCAATAGACGAGTGGACCAGTTGTAAGAATCGCAGATACATAAATGTTCATGTATACTGCAATGAGACTTCACTGAACCTTGGTTTAATAAGAATACATGGGAACTGTCCTGCAGAAAAAGTGCTATCCTTACTCCAGGAAAGATTAGAAAACTTTCAGTTAAAACTTGAAACAGATGTGGTTGCAACAACTAGTGATGGTGCAGCTGTTATGGAAAAATTCGGAAAATTATCACCGACTATTCAACAGTTCTGCTACAATCATGCACTACATCTAGCTGTAACAAAAGTATTTTACATTAAAAAATTGAAAGGTGAAGCAACAGGAACATGTAGCAGCGATTTTATCGTTTAGGAGGAGTTCCATGAACAAACCAACAAACACACACTTCAAAATATACTATAGTAGATTTGAAGTTGCATTCATGTTATTAATTCGAATGCTCGTATAGAGATACCGATTGAAGATTCCGATAGACGGATACCTAGTATAGAAGAAAATTTATGGAGATTAAAGTCAGGACCAAGAGTTACTTAGAATCCTTCTTCCACGACGTAATCAAAAGAGTCAACTGGAATAATGTCAACACAAATATGATTGAGGAAGAGAATAATTCCGAACTTGACCGGGACTTGCCGGGTAGGTGCTTTAACCAATTAAGCCACCCAGCCAGACTAATTCTCCATTCTCGAATTATTATTATTAATGTCAGCACAATTTAGAAGTAAGTCGGCTCTTGTCACCCGCAGCCACACGCTTTGGCAGACTGGAGGATATAAATTGAAAAAAAAATGTAAAATGAACACGTTGGTGTTCATGGGGGAAAGGGCAAAATAGGTAACAAACCCGAAGACCTTCGCTGCTGGAAGGGACTGGGAGAGAGTTTATGTCCTCTAGAAATCTCTATGCCATACTTTAGGTTGGTCGGTTTTCCTAAACAACTCCCCTTATTCCCTACCCAGTTTATCTTTGGTCTGCGACCCCCTCTGGATTCAAAACCGGGCTTCCCCTACAGCGCTAAGGGTAGCCGGAAAGAGAGCGCATCTGGCCTTTGGTTAGTTAACCGTCTGACCCATTTTTTATTGTAAAGTTTTTTTTGTTACACCAATTGACAAGTGGATGTGCTCGGCAACAAAAGGTGCATGAATGGAGGCATTGCGAGGTTTTCATCGTAATTAGGTTCATTTTCAAACAAGTTGAACGACCGTCTTATGTAGTTCGAGATAACAAGATTTATTTACTAAGGTTATAAATGTTTAGTTAATCGATAACCTTTTGTTGCATCCTGATCCTATTTAGGAGAAGAGGAATTCGTTGATATTTTTACAGCCTTGTAATTAAATGACAAGTTCGTTTTAATTCCAAGAAAGGAACCCCTCGAATCCTTTTTCATGGCAGGTCGTTGTAGTATTTATTAATTGTATAAGAAAGATATCACTGCGTGGATATTTTCAAATTTCGTCGAGACTAGAATAATGCTTGCGTTCAGGAAAGTTTTCACGATTTAAAGTTGATTTTTGTATTTTTTTAAAGATTTGTTTTTTTTTCAACGGAAGACCACTTCGCTAATCAAACCCGACGCCGTTTGTATCGCTGAAAAAATTTCTACCATTGTGCTTATTGTCGGGACGGCTAGTTTTTTTTTACGTGAAAACATCTCATTCACTTCAGAGGGAGCCTCTAGCTGTTGTGACGTCAGCGTAACGGAAGACGCGGGGATTTTTCAAATGTAACCGATTCCGTTTCTGCTAAAGATAAAAAAAACTACGCGTCGCCATCGGTCAACCGTTTGCGTCAAATCTATCGTTTCTAGTCGAAGGTGAATTTCTCGTTCGAATAAGATTTTGTAATAGTTAATCAATAAAAACAGACTGGGTAGCAAGTGACTTCCTTTTATGCAGCTTGTCTTATTCGTATCATCCGCAATCGGTATTACATCTACATGAAACCTTACACTTCACCTTATTGATGGATGGGAGGGGGTGCAGTGCACAAAAAGTCCCTAGTTTTCCTCTGTTAACTCTTCCTATTACGTTATCTTATCGTCCTAGGGAAAAGCGATTCTCTACATCAGAGGTTCCCAACCTGGTGCTCGCGAGCACCGCTGTGCTCTTTGACACACCGACTGTGCTCTTCTGCAGGGCTTAAAATCCCGTTTCTTTTAACCAATAATTTAATTTTCGCATTTTCTTTCTGTCTAAACGTACCCAAGAACGTTAAGAACAACTTTGACGTAGGTTTGATTCTATCCTTTATCCTATTCATGCAAAAGTATAGTGGTGCTCGCTTTATATTCTAGCATAGAATCACATCACATCGGAAAGGTTGGGAACCCCTGCTCTACATCGTCCTCTATTAGTCAAGTGAATAATTTTCTCTCGTTCGGTTGGCGAATGCGTATCAGCATAGAGAGTCTTTACGGCAGGGATGGGCAAACCGCGGGCCGTATGCGGCCCTCGAGAGCATTCCATGCGGTCCGCGAAGCTTTGGTGAAAAAGCGATCCGAAAAAGTTAACACAATTTCATATTACTTTTGGCAAAATTACTACAATAAAACCTTTAGTTTTGAAAATTTAGCCCTAAAAATGGTATCTAAGAATTTTAAGTAATTTCCGATTTAAACTCGAATCTGGCCCGCCTAAGCATTGGCGCCTTACAATGCGGCCCGCTGAAGAATTCGCAAACACCCATGCGGCCCGCCATGCAGAAAAGTTTGCCCACCCCTGCTTTAGGGCGAGAAAGGAAATGACGATATGTTGCTTTACCGAGGCGCCAATTGAACCAACTCGCTATATCGTGCACCGGAGGCCATTCCTCCCTTTTTACTAGTTCCATTCGAAGCGGATCGCTAAGCTCGACGATACACCCGCCCACTCCCTCCTCCTCCCCTTCCCTTACTCATCCTCTGGGCGCCTCCCGTCAAATATCACGCGTAACGGACCTCCTTAGAGTCTCCGCGAGGGGCAGGCCTCGAAAAATAGGCTCCGAAATGGCAGCGGAGGAGGAGGAAAACCCGTCCCAACGATCCCGAGACTCCTGCATCCCAGGTCTCCTACCACCAGTCGCCCTCTCCTACCTCAAATCCTCTCTACTTGCGATATTCACCCCTACTCTCTTCCGTTAAAACCTCTTTCCCTCGATCGTCGTCTATCCAGACTCTCTCCCCCACCTTCTCTTCCGTCTCTTTTGCATCTTTCCCCCCCACCCTTCCTCTCTCTCTTCAGGGTGTATGGAAAAGCAACTGCACTGGAGAAAATCCCTCGGGGGGGGGAGACCTTGCATGACCCTCGCGCTGGAAAACTCCCTCCTTTTAACAAACGCCCCTTTCCACCACACCACCTCCTCGACGCGGTCGTTACCAGCGGCATAGAGCGTGGAATACCGGCATAGCACGTGCTACGCTCTCTAACCAACTTCCTCTTCTCCTCCCCCCTTTGTGCCGCTCCCCACCACCTGCTCCCTCTTTCTCTCTTCTCCCCGTCCCAGCCATCCTTCCTCTTTCTCTCTCCTCTTCCCCTTTTAGCACACCCCCTCCGTGACGCCTTCGCCACCTCCCCGGTTCTTATCCATCATAGCCTTATCTTTATCCCTTTCGCTCGTTCTCTTCCTCCCACCCCACCCCCCTCAGTGTGAAAAAACGCGTGGTTACGCATACTGGAAGGGTAAAAAAATTCTGCTTCCGCGGGATAGTCGTTTTTTTTTCATTTTGGATGTCGCTACGAGGAAACGGTGGCTGGAGAGGGAAAGGTGATGTGCGTAATGTGGCTTTTCTCGTCTTTAGCGATTTAAAGGAAATGAATTGTTCTCTTGCGGGTTATTTTCCGAGGCAGTAGTTAAATAAACAAAAAAACTGAAGAAAAAAGTGTATTACTTCGTAAATACGGTACAGAAATCTTTCAGATGTGTTCTTCATTATATAGGAACAGGCTTTTCGTTAATATGGATTCGGTTGTTAGCTGTTACTAACGATCTTGACGAAGTTCATTTAAGATCATATTTTTAAAAATTGAGGTTTTAATTGGCAAATACGATCCCAAAATCATTCTTGGATGATGATGAATTTTAACGTGAGTTTATTCAAAATGTGTCAAGAAGGAAAATGGGATGAAAGATGCGACAGACAGATGGAGAATTAGTGCACGTAAGACGTTTCGCTACTATCGCTTCGCCTAAAATATTTTAATAGCTGGTTTTGTGGCTTACATCAGGGTTTTTCAACCTTTTTTGGCGACTCATTTTTTAAATGTAAACAATTAAAAATGTGATAAATTTGTTTAAAGTATTATTTTCAATATTTCTTTGCCGAAAAAAGACCTCCCGGACCTCTAAATAATTTAATTAGGCTACTTTCAAGATATACTTGAAAGTGCCCAGATAATTTTTTTATACCAATCTCCCTTTGTCAGTAAAACTGTGGTTACATTTTATATAGGTAGTTATTCGTAGTCTTTACATTCCAAAGTCATGAGAAATTTGGAAACAGGTAAAAAAGTCATGCATGACAGATGATGTAAGAAGAAAAATTTAAGTGGCCGTACTCATTGCCAATCTATTGGTCTTTCATATTATTCAACGTCCGACGAATTGGCACTGAGGACGTCTACTTCACTTTCGAAATTCATAAATGGTACATTCGACCGTTTTATACCCGAAGGAATGACATATGCTTGACCCGAAAACGAGTGTTTTCAGTAGCATAATTTTTAATGAAGTTTGCAAGACATTTTATGATTATTTTTTGCAATTTTATTATTTATCATATTTTTCAGCATAAGAAAACGTGATAAAAATTTGTTGCGATACTTATTTACCTTTATCGTTTCTATGGATAGAGTTGGCAAAAACCGATAGGTATTTTGTATATACCGAATTCTTTTCGATTGGGATCCCGACAAGATCCCTTTTCCTTCTTCACCCCCCCCCCCTCTCCTTCCCTATCTCCCCCTCTCCCTCCCTCCCTATCTCCCCCTCTCCAACCCTCTCTCCCTTGGTGATTTGCTTGTATGTTTTTCTATTTATTTTATTTTCTGGTTCTTTTCTGTGAAATTTTTATTGCTATTTTATTCTGATTTGTAATTGTTGACTCAGGGTTAATTGTAAGAAGGGACTATATAGACTCAATTTCGCCCTAATAAAGTCGTCTGTCTTCCCCCCTCTCCCTCTTCCCCTCTCCCACTCCCTCTCTCCCTCTTTTCCTATCTCCCTTCCCCTTCCTCCTCCCCTCTTCCCCCCTCTCTTCCTTCCCCATCTCCCCCTTTCCCTCTCCCGCTGCATCTCCCCCTCACACTCTATTCTTCCCACTCCCTTTTCCAACCGACGCGGCATCTCCTGCCCCCCTGTATTTCCCCTTGCTCCTCTTGCTGTGGAACCCATTATGTGGGACCTTCACTCTCAACCCGTTTTCCCTACGTCACCCCCTTTAGGTCATTCCTAGATGTTTCGAACGGTCACCGAACCCCCGTGCCGCACCGAATCGCTCCTATGATTCAAAGTACATACAAAGAGTTTTTGGGGGAAAAAATTTCGAAATACTGTTGGGCTGGGCTTTTAAAAGCTCTAGTAATTTGATCCCGATCAGTATTATGGTTGATCGTAAGCACATCTACGACCCTAGTGATTCACTTGATCCCTGAATTGTCCGCCAGTTTCGTTAAAATTTTACCCTGGTCTTTTGTGAGTGCGACTGGTACAAGAATATTTGTCGAAAAAGTTGTTTACATTTTTCTCTAACGGATGACGTAGCTAATAAGTACTGTGGTAATTAGGGTTGCCGACTTTTAGATCTTCATGAACCGGAGAGTTGTTACGGGTTGCCTACTTTAAGATATTCATAAACCGGAGTTTGCTTGATACCTGGATACTTAGAAGAAACCCAAGAGGAATTAAATTCCTGATATATATAAACGATATCTGCTCGGTAGTTCGCTGCAAAATAAGACTTTTCGCAGATGACACCGTTTTATATAAGGAGATAATGAGCCAGGATGACCAAAAATCGCTCCAGGAAGATTTAAACGCCCTTTCAGCATGGTGTCAAGATTGGAAAATCGAAGTTAATCACAGCAAATGTTCCCTATTGAGTTTCTGGAAGAGTAAGAACAATGAATTAAACTCGGAGTACTGAATTGATAGATTGAATATCCAATCTGCAGAGTACGTTAAATATTTAGGAGTCACCATTTGTCGGTATCTATCGTGGAATATACATATTCGAAGGATCGTAGGCGCAGCTAATAAGAAATGGGGCTTCGTAGGCAGAATAGTAAGAAGTAGCACAGAACAGGTACGAGAAACGTGTTATTTATCATTGGTCAGATCTCACGTCGAATACGCTTCCAGCATATGGGATCCGTACGAAAAGGGACAGATACTTGAGTTAGAAAGAATCCAACGCAGAGCAGCCACATTCGTAAAGCAAAAATATGAGCAAAAATTAAGCGTCACATCACTCTTGAAGGAGTTGAATTGGATATCGCTAGAGGATCGCAGAATTAGCGCTAGGTTAAGGCTTCTGGAGAAATTTAGTTCGGAAGTTCTCTTAGAGGTGGTCTCAGGAATATTAGAGGCACCTACGTACATGGGCAGGCACAATCACGAGAATAAAATACGAGAGATCGACTGTAGGACCGAGCGATATCAGAGCTCGTTTTTCCCAAGGACCATACGGGATCATAACAGGAGAGTGATTCCCACGAGGGACGTTATTAGGTAGGTTTTGGTGTTCTGCACCCCCTGCCACCCACCAGTCTGGTGATTTGCAGGGTATCGTGTAGATGTAGATGAATAACAGAGGTCCGATTACACTTCCCTGAGGCACGCCGGAAGTCACTTTGACGACGTCTGATGCAACTCCATCGAGAACTACTCTCTGGGTTCTATCGGAAAGAAACGAGGCGATCCAATTTACAATTTTCCCGTTAATTAAATAAGCCCTTAATTTTTGCACTATTTTCAGGTGTGAAACGGTGTCGAAGGCTTTCCTAAAGTCTAAAAATACTGCATCAACTCCTATTCCTTTATCCGCTGCTTTCACAATATCTAGCGCATAACAGAGCCAGGGCCGTCTTAAGACATTTGGGCGCCCTGGGCTAGCCACATGATGCGCCCTCTTATAGTGGAGTGGGGGTTACTAATTTTTATGTAAAAGTAAATACACATCGTTTTATTAATCATAAATGAAAACAATACACATCTAACTATATATATTAATTTTACGTTGACGTCTGTAGACATTTGTTTACAATTTATATCGGCGTATTTCTCGAGAACCGTTCGTCATAAACATATGCGGTAAACGGCGTTTTGTTTCTACTGGCTATGAGGTCCCTGGAAAAATATTTTCGTCTGCTAAAGTGTCCCGGGTTCGTATCCAGGAGACAATTATATTTTCCCATAAGTTTACACGGGATTTTCGATTTTTTAGAGTAAGGTACTTTTTCCTTCATACATTAAAATACGTAAATATGGACCGATTTTCTTCTTTTTTACTTTATTCGACGGATAAAGCTTTATACTATCTTATTCTTGCGATGTTTACACGGTACACGGTCGAAGTTCTCAGAAATACGCATCCTTTTTCGATGTTTTGCGGATTTTTCGTACCCATTCCGGGCGTTACCAAGGAGACTCTCATTGTTGCCTCCGATTCATTTAATGCCAATTAAACCTTCAAATAGATGAAAGAAAAGCATTATTCGCATCGAAATTAATGAAGCACAGAAACGTAAATATTTACGGATAATTAGTCTGTTGACTGCGTATGGGAAGATTTTCTGTGTCAGTAACGTGTGTATAACAAACAAGTTCCCAGCGAATTGTTTGATTTTAAATTGTGAAATTAATTTGTTTTTTATATTGTTTCAATTGATACTATAACGTGTTAAAATGCTTACGTTGAGGACTGTCAGCATTTGTTTACAATTTATTGTTAACATTTGTAGATGTGCTAGAAACTTGAAATTTGGTAGGATTATAGGTTTTTCTCTTACTCTTTATATTAAGATGAGAGAAGAGGCTTTTTTATTTTAATACTTTGAATTGCATTTATATTTCATTAATTATTCAATAAAAGTTATTTCACTAAACCATTAGTTTATTTAAATCGCATTGAAGATCGGATATCCGGGGCTGCCCTACTAGTTTTTATTAAAACAAAAAATAGAAAATATAAAAAACAACAGAAACTCAAATAATAAAGCAGTTTATAAATAAATAACATATCTTAAAAGTACTTCTTTCTACATTTACTTTACTCGTGACAAAAAATTAAATTTTCGTCATATCTCGTAAAGTATTGCTCATCAAAATATTTTTCAAATAAAAGTTGTAGAACTGGTAAAGAAGAGTATTTTCTTTTCTATACATTTATATTGTAGGAGTTGCCGTTATGGATAAAATCAAATGAGAATGTCTTAATTCGAGTTAACTTGAAAATTTCTTGCATGGTTACTTCTTCATTGTTGCTAACATAAACAATCTCACAAAAATACGTTTAATTTCCTCGCGTGTGCATTTAATATTATTAAATAGGAAGAAAATGGATTATTTTAATAATAATGTTGTGGAAACATTTTAACCCTCGAGTGGGCGCGCTCTTATTTGTCACACGAGTCACCGGGCGCGCGGCGTACTTTGTCCGCGGAGTAATTTTAGCAAAATACTCAACAATCCACTATTAACTGCTTACGCAGAGAAAAGGGATCACTGCCAAATAATCGTCGCAATACAAATAAATAAAATTTTTGTTTGGTCAATGCTCTCCTAAGCCTAACGAAGGTAAACCACAAAACTAGATATTTCTGTACAAAAGGACAGGTTACCACGACTGTCGGGTTGAGTAATTAATTGATTTTGATAAAAAAATATAAGACTCACTTCTGTAGTTCTTAATCCATCTCCAATTGGCCTATTCTTTTTCTTTCGATGCACTGAAATGGAACTTTCTTTCTACTTTACGATCCATTCTAAAGAAGGACAAAACTCCTAATGTGCAGATTGCGGAGAATGTTGAAAATAACAACACGATTCAATTTGTGTAAGTACATGTACATCGCAATTGCATTCACGTAAATTTAATACAGTAATACTGCCGACTACCTTTCGTTGTAAAGACTTCCATCGGACTAGCCACAGGGCACGAGAAAGATTCCTGGGAACCGAGAAACAATTATCACGGCGTATGTAGGTCCAGATTGCCGTCTCAAGTGGTATGGATATTTGTACAAACAGACGTAGCTTATACTAGTTTCGTCTCGTAGATGTGTGCATTCTATATGAATGAACCTTTATATCATCATGTTTTGACATCGAGAAATGCTTATGGAAAGAAATCACATGGCCCGAGAATTTTCCAATGTAAACCTGAACCTTCGTTAAGCCCTCGTAAATTCGCCAGACCTTCACTTCTCCTAGGCAGTGGCGTATCTAGAGTCTTCGGCGCTCGGGGGCAAGGCATCTTTTTGGTGCCCCTAAGGGGGTATATTCCCAGACTGGCCCATATGACCTTTTTTCTTGCCGCCAAGTTCCAGGGGGAGGGGTTTACGCGGGCCTGATTACCACGTAACTCCGCGACTTCCTAGCGGATCTGCTTTCATCGATAAAAATCGGTCCGTGAGTTTGCGCTTCTTAAGCCCTACGCCTGGGGGCAACTGCCCCCCTCTGCACACCCCTCGCTACGCCCCTGCTCCTAGGAGTCTCTGAAGTATAGCTATTATGATTCTGTCCAGTATACAGTGTGCGATGAGTGAAATTTTTTAATGCTACCGTCCTACGTAGTACGTACTTTCAGAAAACCCCTAGCATTTCTGATTGCCCAAAATAGTTATGAATTACGGGGAAGTAGCCACATATTCACTACCTGAAGCATGTAATAGATGGTGAGCCTCTTGAGAAATAAAAGGCTATGACAATTTATACTTTTTGAGTTTAAATTACAAAGATGCGAAGTTTAAAAATATATATATATTTAATTTGTTGAGCGGCGGCGCCTGACGGCCTAGGGCTGCAGCCCATTTAGTCCATATAGTTTAGGTGCCCCTGAACAGAGCTAACGATTATATGCTCTAGAATCTTACTCGATAATGACGTCAAGGAAATCGGTCTATAATTTTCGGGGTTCTCTTTATCGCCGCCTTTGTTGGTGGGCATTACGTAGTATGCTAGTTTTCAGTCTTTCGGAACGATACCATGTGCAACGGATTTTTCGAATGTTATTTTCACATAAGGTGCGATTACAGAGGCTCTTTTAACACTCGCGCAGGTATGCCTTCAGACCCGGGAGTCATATTTTGCTTGGACTCTAGTTGGTGTGGGATACCATTTTCAGAGAATATCAAATCCTCCGTCGAATTTCCCTCATCATTCAAAGCTGGTTCCTCAAATTCGTAGCTCTCCGAAGTACACGCTTTCTGAAAGTGATCATTTAACAAATTTGCTTTTTCCGCGCTATCGTGAACTACATCACCTGCCTCAGTTCTAAGTGACGCTATGGTGGGGCATCTACCGTGAACCTCCCAGACGTACGACCAAAATGTTTTCGGGTTTTCTTTCATATTATTATGCAGAACTTTCTTTTTGAAGTCATTAAAAGCTTCTCGCATTGTTACCCTAGCTCTTTACCGCGCCTCCTCATATCGTTGTCGTATCATCGTCTTCTCTTCCTCCGTGACTTTAGAAGAATTACTGTTTATGCGAGTATGAAGTTTTCTTTGACGTTTAAGAGCGCATCTAACTTCCTGGTTGTACCATCTTGGTTACCTTTTCCTATCATGTTCCCTCATCCTAGGTGGAAAACGATCCTCAATCTCCTGTATACGTAACTTGCTCCGTCCTAGCATGTAGGTGTAGAATTATTTTAATCACAAGGTTAATAAGCTCATTCTCTATACTTTATGAATTCTGAATGAAAATCTGTTCAACTTCGCTCACTTGTACTTGAAATGTTTATTCGTGTATCGTGTAATTTTTCATTTATTTCAAAGAGGCTTCGGTTTTGACTAGACAGGGCGAGAGGAGGGGGGGTTCCCACGTGCCTTTCAGTTTGCCATTGTGACTCTATGGGGACCCCCGGAGGATGGGACGACGGTGATTTCGGTTCGCCCTCCGGACCGAGGATGGTGTAGCGGAGACGATCCGCAGACGACGGTTCGAGCGTTCTCCTTCCCGCTCTCCCCCCCTCCCTCTCGCCTCTCCCCCTTCGCCCCTCTCGTCCCGCCACACCACTTGCCTCCCCTCTTCCTCTACACGCCTCTCCTATCTGTCTCTTTTTATCTGCGACATGTGGCCCTCGCAGCGCACCACCTCGGCGACGAACCGCCTGCCATTCTCTCTCCCTCCCTCCTCCCCCCCTTCGCAACCTTCGCACTTCATCCATAACGCCCCCTCGACAAACCCCCCTCTCTTCCATTTTCTCTTCGTTCCCAGATGTGGAAGCGCCTTTAATACTCCTGCTAACAAACTCGCTTTTATCCACCCCATTCCGCTCCCCCTCTCTCTATATCCGCTGTCTTTCTCTCCTTCCCGTCGCTCTGCCCCACCTCCCCCCCCCGCCCTCGTACACCCCCCGCGTAAGCCAGTCTTGTAGCACCCGCCCTCGCCAAGCACAGACGCCGGTTTATCCGTTCGCGTGACGGTTGAAGGGAATGAGCATTGCGGCCGCTGTTGTTGATGGGGACTGTCTGGCACAGTGAGATATAAGAGAAATATTTATCGCCGCATGAGGAGACAATGCGATAGAGGCGTTATCTTTTAGAGCGTTTTGATGTCATTCGCGGGTTGGCTCGCGCAGCGATGCGTTTTTCGGATGCCGGTTGAAAACTCGCGAAAGTTCAACTCTGTTGTAAAATGCTTCAGTACCACTTTTGATTTGAACTTTTTTAACTCGAATTTTCTATGGCTCGTATTATAATTTTTTCTCTGTCGCTACTCCTCATTATTGCCTTGGGTTTCTACTAGTATATCCTGAATTTTCTACATAGTAAACTTGTGGCGGTTCGATTATTTTAAGTTTCTCGCCAGTCTGATTGTTTCGTCGTACTTAGCACGCCTGGTACGGAATACCGTACGTTTTCGATGCACTATTTATCTATATATTCAAATTGATATTTGAATTACTACCCTGGTAATGGTAATTGTAATTCTGTATGTTCTACTAACCAAATTTGTAATTAGCATGTATGTGAAATTTTGTAATTAATTTGTATACTTTATCATACCTGACCAAAGTGTTAAATGTAAGAAGGGACTAGTTTCACTTCGCCCTTAATAAAACCGCTTGTCTGTCTGTCTCTGTAAGCCAGCAGTAACGTTTGGCAGGCTATCAAAATATTTCAAGGTTTTGAATCGCGTAAATCTACATAATACCCTGCAAATCACCAGGCAGGCTGGTGGCAGGAACGAGATTCCATAGAAAATCTCACATACTCAAATACCTTATTGTGATCTCTAAACGTTTTAGAAAAAAAGATCCTCGAATATTGACCCGACCCACAGTCTATCTCTCATATTTTCTTTGTGCTCGTCATTAGTGCCCATTGTGGACTTTTCGATGGAAAAAACTCGAGTTTACTCACGTTACTTGTACTCCGATTCGCTTAAGTTTACGGCGAACTTTCATCATCTTCTTTGGCTACTCGAGCAGTTTGTGTGCCACCCACTAATCTGGTGATTTGCAGGGTATCATGTAGATGTAGAAAGCAAATAGACATTTGAATCGGGGAGTTCTTGGCCCATTTGATAAAATCGTTATCGTATTTCCTCTACCTATTTGAATGGGTACGTTGTTATATAAAAGTTGCATTCCTTAATTTTTTGCATCGAAAGGAAATCTATCTCTAGTTAATTTTGCAATATTCCGATATAAACGGTATCATTCGTTCTTCCTCGGAAGAGCTGTCACTTCGTGCCCGTTAGTAACGATTTGCATTGAATGTCGTAGAGGCCGTAGGACGGTAGCCAAGTATAGCCCCTCCGGACTACTTCCTGCATTACCAAACGGTCGGGAAATGAACATCGTAGGGTTATACGTGCATTACTCGTGTTTACCGATTGTTCTCACAGCGCCTCCTCGCGTCTTTTTGTCCAATCGTAGGGGCGATTGCAGATATGTCGATGAGAGAGTGAGAGGGCGAGTCTAATCAGATTTCCGCAGACGTTGGTATAGTGTACAACGACGTACATGCGTGTTCTGCTGGCCACATCCGCTCGATATTGTCCCCCCCGCGTAGCCTGAGGGAGGAGTCGGCCTCACGGGATGGGTTTTTTTTCGCGAAAGAAGGCGGGTGCCCGCATAGAGGATCCGGTTCTGCCTCCTCGTCTCTCACTCGTCACTCTTTTTCTCCCCCTCCGTTGTGGAAATGAAGATTTTTCAATCGAAAACAGCTGATGAATATTTTATGGGGATAATGCGCTGGTGTGCGAGTGCGTGTGTCTGAGCGTATGGTGGTTGTAATCTATGCGCCGAGATGGGCACGGGTAATTATTTTTTTCGGAGAGGTCTTAGGTTATATAATTTATGGAAAATGGTTTTTAGATCATTTATTTCGTATGGTTGACGTTTTTGAGGAGAATCGCATGGGGAGAAGTTTCGTTTTCCAATGAATTATTACTAAAGTTAAAAATGATTTTACTTTGTGTAATTTTAACCAAACAAAAGCAATAATTGATAGTTTTTTCTAAACTTCAAGGCATATTGCAAAAATTCCATGTGCGTGTTGGAATATCCGTCTCGATGGGAGTTGCCTCATTAGTCTGTTTCGTTAATCTACATCTACATGTTATCCTGCAATTCGCCTAATTGTTGTGTGGTAGGGGATGTAATGCAACAAAACCTACCTTAAAGTTATCTGTCGCTGATTCAACTTTATTAATGTGATACCGTGTTGTCCTCGGAAAGAACGAGCCTCGATAACGCTCCGTCTTAAAGTTGATTGTCAAGATCCTTTCTACTTATGTACGTTGGTGCTTTGATTACTTCTAAAACTTTCTTTTTAGGTGCGTTTAGCCTCCAGCGTGAGCGCCTATTGTCGTCGGTCTGTCCGTCCGTCCGCATGTTCGTTCTCGGCTTCTACCGAACGGATTTTCATGAAATTTGATATTAAGGACTTACTATCAAAAATAATTAGAAAATCGCAAAAATGAATCACGTAAGCCAATTAGGGGTACCACTTTACTGGTGACAAAAAATGAAATTTAAAACGCTCTTTTCCTTACGTACAGGCATATCATTTCTTTCTAATATTCCATTGCACGAAACGCGCCCATTTGTGATACGCTTTTCTAACTTGTTTAAACATTCCGACCTATATTCCTCCAGAAGCCTTAACCTTGGGTTGTCTTCGATCCTCCAGTTATATTCAGTTCAAATTACTCAATGATGATGTGAAGCTTTCCTTATGTTCGTACTTTTGTTTACGAATCTGGCTGCACTGCGTTTTTTTAATTTTAATTATATGGCCCTTCTCATACGGATCCCATACACTGGAGCCGTATTCAACCTGTGGTTTAACACGTTTCATTTACATGTTCTGTACTATTCAGCCTATGAATGCCAATTTTTTTGTTTGCTGCGCCTATAGCTCGAAGAATGTTCATGTCCACGAAAGTCACGACATTTTTAAAAATTCTCTTCCCAAGAGCGTTTTCGAACCCGATCCTGCCCATTTTATAGTTAATTCGGTTGGAAATGAGTTTCATAGCACGTAAGAGGCAGGAAGGATGGCGTGGTTGCCTAGAACTGGTAGAACCCCTCTTCCCCCATTTCGAAGTGTTCCGCACATATGACGCCTTTGTTCTAGTTTCGCAGTCATATGGTCAAGATCTCCGAAACGATTCAAACACGGTGGAGTGAGTTACATTTCCACCCGTGCTCCCAAAAAATTATAATTTTAATTAATTTTGTGGAAAACGTTCTCGAGATCATTTATCCTTACACAATTATAAGCTCAGTTTCGTGGAATAGAATTCCAGATCAAAATTTTTTAGCTGCAGTGGATATGATACAACTCGTTTTGATCTCTAAAGGTGATTGTAGATAAGATTGTCGTTAAAATATGCGTATACCCTAAGGTTTTCTTTTTTTTCAAAGTCACTAGCGGTTTACTCACGTTCTTTCAAATTACAGCATCGAGAATAGTAGAACTGAGAGGAGTTGCACGGTAGCTTATTAGAAACAATTTAGGAAAGTGTATGGCGTATCACAAACAGGTGTTTCGTATTGCTGAGTGATTGGAAGAGACGTTAATGTAAACGTTTTTAAACTCGCGTGTTATATGCTGAGCACTAAGCGTGAATATGTAAATACAAGTTGTTCTTCTATTTATACTTATGCCAAATTTCATGAAAATCCCTTCCGTAGGAGCCTACATCTAACATGGATGCGAGACGCGACTAAAAATGAACACTGCAAGCCGACAAGAGCGTTTCATAATTATTGCATCGATACACAATGAAAATGGCCACTAGCACGTTTCATCATTTTGGGGAAATGCAATAGTGGGACCTATCGATTATAGCGATTGTTATTATTGTTTATTTATTATTATTTATCATGTACAGTACGGTTCACCCTGTAGTGTAGGTAGTAACATTGCTGCGACTTGTTCACCGTCTACGAAACCAGGCTCGATCCTATAAATTGAACTGTTCTAATTGTTGGAAGTGATGAACGGATCTCCTGATAAGTTATAGATGGAAGCTGCTCGCGTTCAATCCTTCGAATAAGGCGTTTTAGTATGCAATGGGCAGTCGGCGCGAATCTGTATGTATTGGCGAAGTGAACTCCCTTAATTTCCGCCTCGCCGACGTGATTGACCCATGTGAGGATTCGTCCCCTCGTCTCAACGCGGAGAGGCGACCCACGGCCGTGCGCGATGCCGGGAAGAATGGTCGCGCGTTGCCTTTCAATCGCGCGTCGCCTTTCAATCGCGCGTCGCCCCCACCACGTGAGCGGAATTCGACGGACGTCTCATTTCCGAAACGAATAATCCTTTTTTTTTTGCATTTGCGCCGTTGCCGCGGATTATTTCATAATTCGGTGGAGGTGGCGTATTTCGAGGGCGGGTGCACCGGTCAGGTGGCCTTGTCCTTCCCCTCTTCGCGCGCGTGCTCTTCCGGTCTTTCCTCCCTCCTCGAAACGGGCGATGACTCCGGACGCCGCCGCTCTAGTGCGTTGACTCCGGAGAGAAGGCGCAACAAACTCCGCCTCCAAAAACTCCCTTTGCCGCCAAACGAACGCGGGGCCCCTTCTCTCTCTCTCTCATGTAAGCTGCCAGCTTGCCGGCTAGTCCACCGCTTTTATGTGCCCCCTTCGTAAGTCCGTCCCCTTACTTTGGTCGCGTTGGAGGACTTTTCCATCCTAGTTCGAACCAGCTGGAGGCTATGTGGACCAAAGAGAGGGAGATGATTAATGCCCGTGAACGGGATCATGTACCGTGAATTTCGTGTCAATGGGTAATTTCTTCCCGCAAGATGATGCGCTAGTTTCGTTCGGGGGAGTTTGGTGGCGCGCGCATCGCGTCATTGATCACCATTTTCATTTTTATTACGGAATTTATGAAGTTTGGTTGGTTTGGTTGTTGTAGTGTTGTTTGATGTGTAGGTTATTTTCAACCGCAAAATGCAGTTCTGATATTCAGTCACTCGTGTTCAAGAATAGAATAGTGTATTGGGTGGGATCCATTAGCGGATTTGCAATAAGATCAAAATAGGCTATGGCCTAGGGGCGGCAGATTTTCGGAGCGGTCGGATTTGTATATTCACTCGCCAAATTGCAAGACCGTCGATGTAATATATGAGGAAGCACTGTAAAGAGGGTTTTCAGTGTGATTTTCAAAATTATGGAGGTCGAAGAAGATTACTTCGAAATCACGAAAGACCATTGGTACCCACCTAATGAAGCTTGTCGAGGTAATAACCATAAATACCCGAGAAAGGAACGGATTGTTCCTCTGGTGTAATATATAAATTAAAACAATTTTATTTTTTAGGGGGCGGAAAAATAATTTGGCTTAGGGGCGGCAAGTTTCCGAATCCGCCACTGGTGGGGTAAAATATTCTTTTAATGTGTGAACAAAATGAAGCATCCTTTGATTAAGAGGTACATGTTTATTTTTTTCTTTTAAGATTTACCGAAGTTAAGCGTTGCATGTGTTAAAGTGTTGCTCTCCCGACATTTCTGCGACTCTTGTGAATTACTCGAAGTGCCCGGGCATTTCCGCGTTTCGATCTGTCTCCACCGCCTCCAGAATAAACTTATTGTTAGCTTCATTAGTATCCTGACGCCATTTAGTCTCGGTGGGCATTTCCTGAAAGTTTACTTAACCAAGTTAGCGAGGTAAGCCACACGTAAGCACAGGGCATCGGGATTGAAACTTGGGAGAACTCGATTTCCTGTTATAAAATTCCGATTCATCGAGCCGTGGCACGGCAAACCAGCAAAATTTATATTCGCAAGAATTTCAGTTCATTGATGTTTGAATTAAAGAAGATTACTCGATCAGATAAGCTATTATTTAATGCAATTTTACGTTTGGTTGACACATTTTTATTAAAATATTTTTTTAACGACCTGATTACGACTTATGATTGATTTTATTCGATACGATGTTTTAAATATTATATTATTTTTGGAATACTATACAAAATATAAGTTTAAAAAATTTTTCACCCGTTTTATTTCTAATCCTTTGTTGCACAAACAAATCCCTTAAAATCTTTGTTTTAAAGCATTTTTGTAAGATTTTTCTAATAACAAATAAAAATGATGCTATTAAATCTGATGGTACCAAAAGTTAACTTTGCGAGGGATGAATTGTTACTTAAGTATAAGTAAATTAGGATAATAGAATTTCAGCTTGGTTATTTGGATAATTTACAGTTTGAATATTGGATTAAGTTATGTCTTTTTATTGTTCATCTGTTCAGTATAAATACTTTTATTTTTTTATTTCTTCTTGAGTAAATTCATATATTTTGAAAAAATGATCCCATTCATGCTTTGGAAGCTCGACAATTGTCATTCAAAAATAGTTTTTATCGATATTTTTCATAAAAAATTACGTAGATAATAAATGGGACGGGAAGTGAATTACAATATGCTGCTCTTAAGCTCGTAACAGATGAATGCATATGAATGTAGAACGGGTTGAAGAGAAGGTGGCGGGAACGTCTCGAACAAAACCTATCTCTCCATGGATCTCTCTCGGGAGGCGGAGATTTCGACGCCCGAGAGAGTTGCCCTTAGCAACCGAGGGGCTTGTGGGAACCGGCGCTCCCTTCTTATGGATGGCGGGAAGGAAGTGGGCGCGAGGAAAATAAAGAAAGCATCCGATGCACTGGCATTTGAATGGGTTGGGAAGGAAAGCAAGAGAGGGAGAGAAAAGAGGGACTTAGGGGGGAGGGGAAGCATTCCAGAGGAAAAATTTCGAGCCTCGGCGAATACTTTCTTTTAAGAGGATCGTACAATCAGTTTCGTCGCTGGAAATCTCTTGATCCAGTCACAATTTCTGTTTTTCAATATAAGTCAAAGGAAGCTATGAACCATCTCATTCCATCTTACAAAATACAGTCGAACTTTTATAAGTCGAACGTCTATAAATCTTAATTTTCCATAACTCGAAGTAAATTCATTTTATAGGACAATCTTTTTCGTGTTGTTTTTCTGCTATAACTCGAATTTTCTATAAGTCGAATATTTATTGTTTCTCTTGAGGTTCGACTTATAGATGTTCCGCTGTACCTGTTTTGAGAAACGTAAGGTAATTATGTATAGCACGATTTGGAAAGACTTAATCACTTGTTGCACAACGGAAGATAAGGCTTCCTCCAAACATTCCTCGTCTTTTACGTGAAGCGAACGCCCGAGAGAAATGGCGATTGAGTAAAGATAGTCGCGAAAAACGATACTGAAAGGAATTCGATCAATTATATGTCCGATTGCGGCAGTTTTTCATCTTTTAGATAATAGGATTTGTAGATAATTTATCAACTTCGTTGATGTTTTAATGTTCAATGTAAAAGATCTGTGTGCTGTTTTTGAACATCTTCAATAAATAAATAGATCTCGAGCTAATGCTGGAATAAAATGTAATTTCAGGAAGTTTTAGATTTGTCCAACTGTTCGTAAAAAAAACTCATCTGTTGCCGTAGCAAATGTTTTGTTACTTGCTCATTGCGAGGTCGCCATACGACATGCGCTTCTAAGGAGAAAAATGCACGCAGGTTGTTACTGAGAACAAAGAGGCGGGACCGCGGCGGCGGAAATATCTCTAGGCGTGCGTAATAACCATCTCTCTTCGGAATGAACGGCGAGATTGCTCAACTCGTTCACTTTATACGGATCCATTCATACGCTGCTTGGCTTGAGGAATGGTACGAATTTTCACCATCGGACTCATTGCGGTGAATAGTGGTTTGTTATTTTAATGCGTGAATAAAATGGCACACTTTTATGCCTCGTCGATCAATTAGGTCTGCCATTTTTAGCGGGAAAAATTTACATTTTCGTACAACTCTCAAAGCATTCAGTTAAGGATTAAGCTTCCAATAAAAATTATGGAAAAGCGTCGTTTCCATTGAATTCTTCGTTTTCTTTAGATAAAATAGCTACCGAAAATACAATCGATGCCGCTTTATCCGATATCACATTAGATTCAGTTTAATTGATAACATTAAATATTACCCTTCCTTAAACTAGATTTGATTTTGAATTCCAAGTATGATAAAAATAACCGTCATAAAACATTAACCGCTGATGGTAATAAGCGGACTCTACTATACGATGAAAGGCGACAGCTTACGTTAACTTTATTTTTCCCACCCAATTAACACGATTGCACTTATGCACCTTTTTTAATCAAGTATGAATGTGATTGGTCGTATTTTAAGACAGTCTCGAAACGAAATTAGCTTCGGTGTGAAGTCATGACGTTGTGCACTCGTTATATTTCTTATTCGCGAATCTTTTCTTTCTCTTCTTGGATACCATCTTCCGGCATTCACTGGACCTTGAACTCCGTGCGTGCCTTCTTTCCCCTTCGCCATCCTCCAGTGACGCCATACTATATTCCAAACGAGCCGAGCGTGCCAGAAAGGCTTATTTCTGCGGCATGCAGCTTTGTAACTTACAATTAGTTTCACTGCAGGATTGCCTCTTTCATCCATACAGAGAGACATTTGTAACGTGAGGATTACCACTTTCTGTATACAGTTTTGTTATCAATCTGTTCTTTGAGCGAATAAGTTGAGTTATCTTTGTGTTTTATACATCGCTTTCAGAATGATTTTCATACAAATATCCGTAGTTTTGTCTAATTAAAAAGTTTGATGTTTGAGTTTAGTCTACGTGAATTTTAAGGCGAAATTGATGGGATTAATGAAAAAAAATTTGTTCACTGGCGTTTTTGAAATACAGAACTGTGCATAAAAACAAATCGTAAGATTTTTTATGTCCTTACTAAGCCGGAAAGTGAGATATATTAGGATATTTTGTGCGCTTTACTCCCTGCCATCAACTAGTGTGGTGTATTGCGAGGCATTATGTAGACGTAAGCTAAAACGCTACGCCACGCTTTTAATTACGAATGCCGTCACGTTTTATTTATATTCCTTTTTTTTTTGTAATTGACCCCAAATATTGCTGCATGGCATCTCAAAGTGATACCAGCATAATCTTGGTATTATCTTAGTTACCTCGTATACCACAATTCATGTTCAACTTCAACTTTCATTAAAATGCTGGAATAAACTATTTGGTAACTGTACAAAGCATGTTTACATTCTTCCACTTCGGCGCGATGATTTATGATGACATTTTTTCAGGAAAATTTCTTTCTTTTGCAAAAACATATAAGGGTACCAGGTAGTCGATGAAATTGTCTAAAGGGTACGTTAAAAAAAAATTGAATAGAACTACAGGATGGGATAGCGCGATTGGCGCCATCCCCTTCAGAAAGCGCGTTGACGTAGAGGTTTTTCTTATCGGCTAATAGAATCCGGCGCTCAATTTGTTTACAATTCCGTCGGAGCCCGTGAGTATTTTTGAAAGAGGGAAAGGAAATATCGTTTCCGATTCCTGATTTTTATCGCTTCGTAGGGTCTCGTGTCTCTTTCCAGAGAGTTCTCTGGATCCAAAGCGTCGAAGGCAAGAAGGTAACGGATCGAAATAAAGAATGAAACACTTTCCCCGGTTACCCGTGCCAAATGGTGTTGAGGGAGGGAGAGAGAGAGAAAGGATTGGATTGGCGCATGTGTTTTGTCGCTCGCAAAGCACGTCGCTCACCGATGTGAGAAAAGGACACTTGTCTACGCAGGCAAAAATGCGCCGACGCGGGACCAAGGCCGGGTTGGTGTACATCTTTCTGCCCTTGCCAACAGGTCTTTTTCTCTCTCTCTCTCCTCTCACACACGTCCGGAATTTTCTATGGGTCCAAAGAAAAATGGCCCCTTTTTTCCACCCCCTCTTGAACGTTTTTTTTCGTCTCTTTTCAGAGCTCATCGACTCGGGCACATCTTCCGACTTGCCTCTCTCCGAGAACAGGTGAGTAGCGATCCAGCGAAGGAGTGAATGGGAAACCTCAAACCCTCCCAACGTCAGACCTCACCCTCAAAAAGCACGCATACCTCTCTCTTTAGAACCCTTTTGCCCACTCCCTTCATCCTCCTCGGCTAACCCACCCACGCACACATCAAGCCCCATTATGTTCTTCCCAAGTGAAGGACCAGGGTGATTTTCCCACGCCGGATTGTGTCCACTGCGGTCAATCTTGTCTCCGCGGATGTGTAATTTTTTTTTCCAGCTTCTCCCCGCAGTCATCCCCTTTGCGGTCCATATGCTCGCTAGTCGGACGTTTTCTCCGCATTCCGTCGGTTTCTTTCAATGGTCGGGCTTTTTTTTTAACGCCTCGGTTCACACCCTCGGACCTGTGCCGAAATTGGCGCCAAAAAGGTTGTTATTCGCGTTTCTCTATTCGTTTTGTAAGTTCATACGAGTTTGTTCGTTAAAAATGCGAAATTTTTGTGACAAATGAAGTTTGCAGTTCTCACGGTGGTAATCGAGTGAGGATTGTGTTCTTTTGTTATAAAAATTTTCTTGTTATTTACACGCAAACTTTAATGGAATTCCGCCAAGTATTGCCTTCCAACATCGATTATATTGGAGTCCTATCTATAGAACTCGAATGATCGATGGCGCGAAAACATTTTTCTCGTTATTCCTTTGGTTGTTTTAAGTTCTGAAACGCGATTTGTCATCTTGCAACGATGTCCAATCAATAAATACTGGGAATCGTGGACTTCAGCAGTGGGTGAAGGCAAGGGGAGTCAATCCTCCTGGAATGATTTTCGAAAATATATTTTTTTAGGTATCATTCATGGTGTTATAAAATACGTGTAAATAAAATCGAAGTACAGTAAAAAATCTAAGGCCCTCACAAAAAATATTGTGCCCCCCTTTGGCCATGGGTCGCGAGGGTGTTCGGTGTGCACTGACTTATAGTAATAAATATAGTTGGAACAGTGGCGCCACTGCACGTCTCAAGCCTCCCACTCGAAAAGTTGCAGTGAACGCCCATGCTCGGCTATATTTATTGCTCGCTCACAACTGGAAGTTTTGTTGGTTTATATATAAAATCAAAACGTTTGATTCGCTCGCTTATTAGCAAAAGGGAATGTAAATTAATGAAATTTTCTTATATAAACATTTCCATAAATCTCGCGTTTTTCGTATTTGCAGCATTTTCTCGCGAAAACCGTGTCGATTTTCACGCATTCCTCGTGCACCAGGGACTTTCTGCTTTCTCTCCAAATAAATTCGGCTTTCGTAGATTGGAAGATGTACCCGATTACATATATCGTTCGCTTCCAACCGAATGTAGAGCGCCAGGAATAAATTTTCAGTCGGAAATCTGCTGGAATATTTGATATCGGTAGTTATTTTAAAGCTTAAGAGATTATTACGTCTCGTTCAAAATTTCCTTATCGCAGAATATAACGGGATGCGAGTGAAAGGTTAAGGACGCCTTGGCCGTGTGTCTGCGTTTAAAAACAAATACATTATTGCCAGCTTTGTTTGATCTGTTCATAATTGGTTGAGATTACGAAGAAACGATCCTTTAAACACTTGAAAGCGCATAGTCAACGGATATTGTAACTAGTTACTTTCGCAAAACATGTAGTACGTTTATTTTGCAGATCCTTTTAACGGCCGAGCATATTAGGATTTAGATACAAGGCTGTGTTTGTCATTTTCCATAATTTAAAAATAATATATTCCGATACTTTTATTTGTAAATAGGAACCGAGTAAGAGGAGCAACCACAAAAGCGGTATGATTACGCCGTTTTATGCTCTTTTATGATTTTGATAACGCTTTATCTTTCTCGGGTCATTCAACTTTGTTGTTTTAAGTTGTTACCCGAAATGTTTTTTTTTTCGTGATCGTCAGATTTTGAAAATCCTTGGTTTCCACATATTATAGGTTTTTTTGGAATCTCATAGTTGTTCCGCCAGGGATTGTCGTCGGTAAATTTGTTTTTAAAGTTTTATTTTGACAAAAATGTTAGTAGCGTAGGACGCAGATTTTCACTGTTGGCCATAAAGCTTTAACAGCGCGATTACCTAAATGATTTTCTCTCTTTATTATTGATGGAGTCATTGAGGTGATTTTTTGAACATTCTTTTGTGGTGCAGAAAGCAAGTATCCCCTGCCATGCACCGATAAAGTTACTTGCAGGGTATCATGTAGATGTAGGATTATTAGTTCCCACGCGTTAGAAATACTCGTTCCTTTGAAAACGTGCTACAGGGAAAGTGATTATAATTTGCTTTCAGTGTTGGCCTCGTAGCAACGTTACCACATGTCATATCAGAAACGGAACGCTCGATGTTCGCGAATTACCTGACATCTAAAACACTCTTTATCGCCATTTGGCATTACAGGATTGGGTTAATGTTTAACAGCAAGATTAACCAACGGGTAGTGTTTCTCTTTCTCATCCGACCCACTTACTTTCCTGCCTTGCTTTCTTTCTTCTCCTCCGCCCTCCCCGAAGCCTCTTCGCCGGACTCCCCGTCCCGACCGACCCTCTTCCATAGCTTCCAAGACCCTCCAACAGCCGGAGACATATTCCGGGCCGCATTCCTTCGTAAACGTCTTAACTGCCACGAGCCACTTGGAATCCAGCCTTTGGCGAACTTCTCTCGTCTTGCGTTGAAAAGACGGCTGTGATTCCTTTCGGCCGTTCGTTGTTTGGGTTATCCCTTATTCCAGCAACCTTTTATCCGTGGACGGCCGCATTGGTGGTTGTGAATTCCTCGGCGGGCCGCATTGCAAGTTGTCAATGCTTCGACGGGCCGTATTAGACTTTAAGTCGTATGTTAAGTATAGATTCTGAGGTATCATATAAGGCGGGGTGCTCGGGCTTTACAAGCTTTGGAGCTACGTATCATTTCCCACTTACGTGGAGATCGACCGTCCATCTTCACTGTTAAAAATTATTTCGAGCGGGGAGGCGGTGGGGGGTTTGAACTGCTGTATTTAATTAAATGTCATTTGGGCTTCAGGAGTTAAACATTGGAGCTACTTATCAATATCCACTTAAGTGGTGATCGACCGTCCATTTTCATTCCTAAAAATTCTTTCGACGGGGGGCGAAAAAGTTTCAGAGATCTACCTAAAACGAGTTGGCGATCGACGCCTTGAGCACCCCTGATATAAGGGATCATCCATAAATTACGTCATGCAAAAAATTGAATTCTTGGGCTCCCCCCATTTCCCCCTCGTCACATATCGGCCCAAAATTTTAAACCCCCTTAAAATTACGTCACAAAATTTTCATTCCCCTCCCTCACTTTCCATATAAAGAAATACTGGATTTAGTTTCTACTCACAAAACAATAATTAAAATTTTAACTTAAGTTTATTTTAGTACATTACACAAAGTATGCACATTTTGATTTTTTAAATCACTTTTAATTAAATTCAATAAAGTGACGTGAACATCATTTGAAAAATGTGAAAGTTCTACATTGGAAAACATCATTTTTTACTTTTTCTCAAATAAAAGCTATTTAAATTAGATTTTTTTCAAATTATTTCTAGTGCTTTTCTTCAGCTGCATGTCTTCAGAAGGATTTTCAAAATGTTTTTCTACTGAAATTAAAGGAAAAGGATTTTCTTAATTTTTAAAATTTGAAACATCTAATTGTAAGCCTATAATTGACCAGTTCCGACGAATGAGCGTCATCATTTGTGATTTGTAGCGTATAATTTTTCATCAAACAAAAACGTCACGTTACGATAAAACTCCTTAGTCACGATCCGTCAAATAATTCTTAACCCCCCCCCCCCCTCCCCCTCAGATCGTGACGTAATTTATGGATGGCCACTAAGTGTGAATGAAGTAAATTATGATTTTAGGGTTAACATTTCAATATCAAGCGTTCTAATGTCGCAATTTTAATGTATATTATATGGATTTAATCATAGCATTGTGGGCCGCGTAAAATGCTCTCGAGGGCCGCTGGCCATAGGTTTCCTTATTCGATGGATTTCAGAAATTTTGTTTCTTTCTGGTTAATCGCGAACGAAGTCTCGCATCGTACAAATCATGTCATGATAAGCCTGAAAGTCACCTTATTGGTGGATTGCTGGGAGTGAAATGCATCAAAGATCCCTGGTTTTTCCAAGTTTCCTCTTCCTATTATGTTCTCTTGTCGTCCTAGGTAGAAACGATCCTCCATATCGCTCTTACAATAGAGTCACATAATCTGTGAACTCCCAACTCCGGTGAAAATTCACCGATCTTTGATTTTATTCTTTTTAGGATCGAACATCGGTAATTCAGCATCGGGGAGAGCTACTATGTAATTGGAATCCCACGTCGTTTCACGGATGTTTTTTTTTTTAAATTTGACGAAGCTCTTGTGATTGGAGTCGCTAGCACAATCAAGATACCGTCCATTCTGTGTAGAGCTGTTGATTTGGTGTCGCATTTTTGTTGTTTTAAATCACAAAACATGCGGTGCGAGAAACAGGTGGTACGCCAACCCAGCCCCTTGATCATATGACGTCGCAGATCGCCGTACTCCTCAGTTCGTCTGTTGAGACACGAGCGCAGATCTTAACCCTGATAGAATAGCCTCAGGTCAAGAATCCTTTCCCAACAAATCCGGTGGGAATCATTACCCACCTGCAATCAGGTAATCACCAAGATCGCTTAGGAAAAAGATTTCAGTTTGGTCGAAAGAAAAAAGAAGATTGCATCGTGCCATCTGAAGAAGAGTGCCACCACAGAACTATTAGGGGAAGGAGGTAGGGAACGGGCGTGAACCGGTAAGCCGAGAGTTCACTTCCTCCCCCTCCGCCGGATGTGGGACGTCGTCTCCTTGTGAGAGAGCCTCCCCTTCTGCCTCCCCGCCGCCTCCGTCATCCCTAAACTCTCCCTTCTCTCCTCCACCTGTCGTCCCTTCCTCCCCCTCCTCCGCCTCCTTCGGCCTCTTATTTTCCAGCCTCCCTCTCCCCACCCCCTTGAGCTTGCGGAGCCGAAGCACCGGAGACCCCGAAAGACCCTTGCAAGGTGTACCCTTCTTTTCCTTCGACTTCTCTTTTCCATTCCATCGCCACCCCCTTCTTTCAACCTCTCCCTCCCACTTGTATTTCCACCCTCGCCACCTTGCTTTATACCTGTGGACAAGCGCCTTAAGAGGCTTCATTCCTCTCCTTTCTTCGAACAATCTCTGCCGCCCCCTCCGCCCACCTCCTTCCAGTCCGCCTCTATAACATCGCAACAACCCCCACTCCTCCTCCCTTTTCTTCCTCCTCCCCGCTTCGGTATCTGCTCTCCTCCATTTTTTGTTTTCTCGACCGTTGCGACTTTACGTGAGTGCGTGCGTGCGAGGCCCGCCATTGGTCGATTTGTTTTTATCTTCGTCCGCTGCACGCCTTCATCTTTGGTTCGTAAAGGTGAAAATAAAGAGGTCCGGGAGGAGAAATGTAGTGCGATAAGCTCCGTTATCATGTGTTTAAGATGTGAGTGGTGCTACCGGGAGGCGTTTGATTTTTTAAGTTTTGGTACTGAAACGTTGTGGTTAATTTAAACTTTTTCGAAACTTTTTTGTAGCCGTTGTGTGCTAATGGATGGAGCTCTTCGACCTCGGAGGTTCAGATTAAGGTACGTCCGGTAGTGTAGATAAACTTGTTAAATGTTTTCGAGAGTAGTTTCCTGTAGGTTATTTCTTAGTATTTCCGCGAGTGGCGTCTGATGATTTCAGAGGATGGATTCAAGTTTAGCCTCAATCGATATATTACTCACTCGTCGAGAATGAGTAAGCGTAGCTGAAGTTATTCGGAAGTTCTTACCTGTGTGGTTAAGGTTCAGTGAATACAGCCAAATAAACCCGAAATTCTTTCGCTCCCAGTTCTAACAAAGGTTCCTCGAGAAGTATTTAAATTAGGATTGCTTCTGTAAGGTTTTATACGCAACGAAAAGGAAAGTGTCGAGCAATTACTATCAATATTTATTTATTGTTATTTTTGATTGTCCGGGCAGGAAAACGGGACTTTTGGTGCACTGCACCCCCTGCCATCTACCAATAAGTTGACTTGCAGAATATCATGTAGATGCAGATGATCAAACTATAGAGCTCGATTCGTCAAGCGTTTAAAAAAATGTTCCTTCGGCGACAGTATTCCGCTGTCGAGGTACATAAATAATTCTAACGGAGAAATATTTACATAATCCTCCTTTACGGCAGCCCCGAGTTTGAATACTTACATCATCGGAGTTTTTTGTTTTGTTCCCTCCTGTAGTCACGTCCACAATGCGTTCCCCCTAAAGGTCTAAAAACGAAACTCTTTGTTTTCGGAGAGTTCCGCGAGTTTTAAGGCCTTTAGTTGCTGAAAAACCTTTTTAGCGCGTCACAGCACTTGTGTAGAGGAGCCGATTCGAGTCGTCCGTTAGCGGAGAGAGTCCTCGCTTTGAATTAGAGACGCCGAAGGGGCGTGATGAGCGTTATATTCGTAATGGTGAACTAACTGGCCCTCCCTCTCCCTCTCTCTCTCTCTCTCTGGTTGTGGATCGTCGGCCAGCCAACCATCCACCCTCTTCCGGACCTCTTCTCTCCCTCCCACCATTCCACTTCGGCTCGACAACTCGCGCGACGTAACCTTCCCCCCGCCGTACCATTTTTTTTATATGGCCATGTGGTAGGCGTCACACGACTCCTATCATCAATCCTTCGAAAGTAGGTCTTTCCTTATCAATGTGTACTCTGTTCGGTTGAAAAAATGGCGCAAGCACGAAAACAGTATGCAAACTAAAACACGCCGTCAATGTTTTCTATGGGTATCTCCATTGATAAGGTCCCCGCGGAGGTCAAGTGGGCGGAATGCTTAAATTCAACAAGGAGACGGCAACAGTGTGGTGCTCGCATGGCTGCTTTTTCTGGCTTCTGGTCGGTTTTGTGCGTTTTCGAATGTATTGCAAGTGCTTAGGATGAGGGTGGGTGCATAAATTTGCGCGTACAATTAGGTTATTCGCGTTCATACCCTGCGAGACACCGAGGGCGTTTGGCAGGTGGGCTCATCACTCCATACATACACGCTAATTAAGGCCACTATTGGCTCTATTATTGATAAGAAAGGTTCTCTTTATTCTTTGCTTAAATTTGGGAGGATTGATCAGGTCAAATCTTTATGGTTTTCGTCACGTTCTGCTTCAGGTGTCCATCCTAACAGGAGAATAACGTGATATTCTCCCCCTGCCACACACCAATTGCGGTTGCTTGCAGGGCATTTATTCGGAATCAGATATTCAGATCCTCATCTTATAATTTTTGATTAGGCCAATTTTATTCCCTAATTCGATTGAAAATGTAATAAAGGGTACGTCGTATTATACGGTTTCAAAAATCATATCTATCCCTTTTACAAAGTTTACTTGTAGCAGTGGTTCGATTGAAATCGAGAGGAAAGAAGATGTAGTCAGTGTTCTCCCAGGAATATTGGATAGCTAGATGAAAAAAGGCAAAAAGAAAAATGAAACCAAAGATACAGTCGGAGTCAGTGGCCTGTTTGTATAAATGTTAAAGGAATTAAGAACAGAGGAGAAACTCGTAAAATAAATACGAAGAGAAAGAGTGACCTAAGATCTTGACCATATCAGTTCATTCAAAGAAAAATAATAATGTAATTTAATGTAAAGATTATTATGTTAGTTGAATTTCACGTTCCGTTGACGTTATTCTTGGGATTTTGGCCGATTGACAGAATGAAGACAAGTGAACTAAATGTGAATAAGGAATCGATAAGGTCCATAATTACCACAGACTTCTGGTTGGCGGATTTTGCATGACAACGCGCCTGCTCACACAGCGATAAACGTAAGGTCATTTCTAGCTAAAAATGAGGTTGCAGTGCTCAATCACCCCCCATATTCCCCTGACCTGGCTCCAGCAGACTTTTTTCTGTTTCCCAAATTGAAATTGAAAGGTCGGCGATTTGACACGATCGTTGACATTCAGAAGAACATGAAGGCAGAATTGAATACTATCACAGCAGACGAGTTTTCCAAGTCTTTCCAAAGTTTATATGAATGCCGTAATAAGTCTATTCGGTCCCTCTGGGACTATTTTGAGGGAAATGGTTAATAAACATTTACATTTACATCAATACCCTGCAAGCCGCCAGAGCGTTTGGCAGGGTGTGTCACAACACCAAGTGAACTCGAATTTCTCTGTTGGACTGTCTTATCGCATCTGGGAAAAAGGATCGGTAGTATTTCTCTGTTCTAGCGATTGTTTCGACATATTTTCTCCTGTACTCTGATCTAACATTACGTTCACTAACACCGATGGGGACGACTATGCCGCGTACGTCTTCAACGAATACGGAGCTTTCGAATTTTTCAAATAGTTTCCTTTTGTATTCAATTCTTCTACTCTTCAACGTCTGCCATTTCAAATCCCTCAATATCTCTGATACATTCGCATCATACCGATATAATCCTTTTACAAATCGAGCCCCTCTACGCTGAACCATTTCGAGGTCCCTTGTTAGGCCCTCCTCGAAAGGGTCCCAGACGGCGCAACAGTATTCCACGACGAGTCGTATTAGAGAAAAGTATGCGATTTCCTTCACATTCGAGGGACATCCCCGCAGGACTCTAGAGGAAAGCCCTTGAACTCTGTTTGCCGACGCTATGCCGGTTTTGATATACTCCCTACTAGAAAAGTTGCTACTGAATGTGACTCCTAGGTATTTATAGCTATTGACGTATTTTAGCTTTAATCCAGATATTTGGTACAGGTAACGGTTGAAATTCATGGAGCGGGTGAAATTCATTGCGGCGCATTTCTTTATATTCAGGTCGAGTTGCCAATCTTTACACCATTTCGTAATAGCCTAAAGGTCCCTTTGCAAATTCTCCTGGTCGTGTATTGTGTTGATTTCTACATACACAAGTGTGTCATCCGCGAAGAGTCTAACTTTACACTTTATATTATCCACTAAATCATTATACATATCAAGAATAACAGAGGTCCGATTAGACTTCCCTGAGGCACGCCGGAAGTCACTTTGACGACGTCTGATGCAACTCCATCGAGAACTACTCTCTGGGTTCTATCCGAAAGGAACCAAGGAATACAATTTACAATTTTCCTGTTAATTGAATAAGCCCTTAATTTTTGCACTATTTTCACGTGAGAAACGGTGTCGAAGGCTTTCCTAAAGTCTAAAAATACTGCATCAACTCCTATTCCTTTATCCGCGGCATTCACAATATCTTGTGTGAGTAGAGCTAACTGAGTCTCGCATGACCTGTCTCTCCGGAAACCATGCTGGTTTCTATTAAGCGCATCTTTGCTTTCGAGAAATCGCATTATTGAGCTACCGATAATGTGCTCAAAAACCTCACAGAAGATTGACGTCAACGATATAGGGCGGTAGTTCTCCACTTTTAATTTACTTCCCGTTTTATGTATTGGTGTAACGTGGGCTGTTTTCCATATCAAAGGAACTACACCCTCATCTAAAGATTTTCTGAATAGAATCTTAAGGTACGGAGCTAATTCGTTTGCTTACGAGTTTATAATGAATGCAGGGATGGCTTCCGGCCCTGGTGATTTTCTTTTATGGACCTGACTTAGTAAAAGAATGAGAAGGATAACTTAGTAATTACTTAGTAATTTACCGACACCGCTTTCGGATATTTCTATGTCGCTCAGTGAAGTCACCGCTGTCGAATGTGAAGCAATTTTCGAAGAACCGATTTAACATACTAGCCTTAGTAAAAGAATCGTGTACACTTTCACCGTTGTCTGTACGTAGAAGAGGTACTGTGGACTGACCTTCTCGAATTTCTCGCACGTACGACCAAAATTCTTTCGAGTCGTTTTTGAGTGAATCCGAGAGTGTCGTGGATCGGTAGGCGTCAAATTCCTTACGCGCTTCGTCTCTTGCAGATTTACGACTATTTCTATATATTAAATACTCGTTCGCGTGATCCCTACTAACTTCTTTAAGGTTCTTTATGCGCGCGTGATGCCGTCTTTGTTTCTTGAGCAAGGCGCGGAGTTTCGGTTTCATCCACCGCGTGTCTTTGCGATCACGAATTGCTTTGGTTGGGACAAACGTTTTAAGCCCTTAGCGAATGATTCGCAAAATTTCCGTCCAAGAGTCATGTACGCTATTGCTATTCGCAAAATTGATAAATGCCGCTATTTGGTTTGTAACATAATTTTTTAGACCTGGGAGATCTGCTTTTCTGTTGATATAGACTAATCGCGTTGGTTTATCTATTGTCGCAGGGGTGTATTTGTAGTCGGCAAGTACTATTTTATGATCACCTATGCCGTTGTCGATTTGTAGGTTTCTAGTCGATAGTGGGTGGGTAGTGGCTAGCAGATCTAAATTGTTTCCGTTGTTGCCATATCGCGTCGGCTCGTTGACGATTTTCTCTAGCGAGTTTAGAGTAAACGCTTCAATTAATGCACGACAAGCTTCTCTGTTGTCCTATGCGTCGTTGATTTTATTATATTTCAGTCTCATTACTTTTTTTGCAGCACCGTGTATATCCAAAATCACTTACTATCTCCCAAAAAGTCTAAGGTTTGGAAAACGATGTTGACATTTCGGCTCCAAAGCAGCCGTCATCGGTGGTGATTCACAGACAGTAGATTCAGATAAGAAAGGAAGGTTCTCTACTATCGGTGAATCACCACTGGTGACGGTTGATTTGCAGCTTAACTACATATCTGGCTTCCAAAATGCCGAAATTATAATTGCTGCTTTTTGTTTCGATTGTGTATACTGGGATGAAGTTATTCAATTAGCAATTACCTCTTGCTGGTAGATTTTCCTGCCTTTGATTTTAGTATGACCTCCATGCCATACTCCTTTTGTGGTTCTCAGGGTAATAATATAAATGAAGTGCCTTAATGTCAGTTGACTGATATTTTCAATTTTTGTGGATGTCCTAATTTTCTGGGTTTCGAAAGAAAAATTTACTTTAAATAACGTTTTGTTCTAATTCTCTCAAAATTTGGGCAGTTTGCCGATATTTTTTAATGATTGCGGTGGACTCCCAGGAATAATTCTTTCTCCCCGTTTTACTCAAAGCGGGGGCCAATTGAATTCTTAAATACCGTGTATCGTCTAGAACAGTGCTTCCAAAACTATGGTCCGCGGACCATTGGTGGTCCGTGGAGATTTCCGAAATGTAATTTTTTAGAATGAACCGCATATTTAGTTGAATTTTTTTGGGAAAAGTTAATTAATTCTTACACTCACAGGTATGTATTACTGTAGTAATGTGCCTAGTTAGCTTAAAGGTTTTTCTACTCATTCATATTTCCAGATTTCACCCCTCTGCAGTCAAATTAACCTCTTTTCATTAATTTGGTTACAGTAAGTACGTTTGTGTCAGAAATGAGGTGGTCCGCAGGGCCTGGAGGGTTGTTTTAGGGGTCCGCGGATCTCAAAAGTTTGGGAAGCACTGATCTAGAATTCCGATCGGATTTTAACCAAATTTCCCTGAGCAACGCCGGGTATTTCTGCTGGTGGTAAATAAAGTAACACAATAGCAGTGGTGCTGATGATGACATGCATGTTACTGCTCAAGTCCGTAACAGGTTAATGCCACCATTACTCAGACTCTCAACATAGCTTTTTGCTGCAATAAACTTAATCAGGATTTTTATTTGTTTAACAACCCACGACATAGAGAAATATTGATTGTTACATTGACTGATGTGGATGGCTTTATCTTCATCCGACCGACGTCGACATTAGCCAGTTTTGATGTGTCTAGAATCGGTATTGACTGCAGTTGGGATATTCAGTAGTAAAATATTCTCGTATGGAAAAGAGATCGTTAAGTATTCCTCACAGTGACTTAATTGGTAATTTTTATAACCGTCATACATTTTAGTGTTTTGTTTTCTCTCTCCGATGAATAATTTCCAGCAACAGATGAGATGCGTATTTCATACTTGTGTTTAAAACAGTAGTTCCCAAACTGTGGAGGGGGGGGGAGGGGGAGGGCGTGAGAGAGGTCCAGTGAGAGGGGTGCGAGACCATGAGAAAAAAATAATTTTGAATGTCAAATTCAGCTGAAATAGTTTAAACGTATTTTTCAATCTTCCCAATGTGTATCAGATACATGGGCAAAATAATTACGAGTTAGTTGATCATAAATAATTATGCAAATACGAGTGCAAAGTGTTACATTTATTTATTAAATGTTATTAAATATGGTGGGGCATGACGGTTTAGTGAAAACCAAGAGAGAGGCATCATGTCAAAAAATTTGGGAACCACTGCTTTAAAATATCTCGAAAAGCTGCAACTTTGAAAGAATCTTTCGCATTTTCGAATTCCCTTTTTAAGACGCCCAAAATTGGCAAAATCAGCAGAGGTGAAATCGGAGCAAGTGTGGAGGTGAACCAAAGATGTTCTTTCCGTTTGTGCAAATGGATCGGGCGATGGAGCGTTTTCACGGAAATGTAAGGAATCCAAGGAAGATTTTATAGACTACAGTGGAAATGTGAACGCACAGAACCTAAGAAACCCGGAAATGCCTTAGCGAAGATCGTTAAGGTGGCGAACGAAGAAAAATATTAGGTAATGGAGGATGACCCATTCATTTAAAGAAGCGTCAACATCAAGAGAAGCATTGAATCGAGTCGTTGATACTTTTGTAGACATTTATTTTTTTAAACTTAAAAAAAAAAACAGGAAGGTAGCTTCATATCGCAGAATTCTTTAAGCTTTTTCGTCCCACCTCCGACGCCCTTCTCCAACATCTTATGATTGTGTGTAACGTAATTCCTGATAAGAATACATTGTATATATTCTCTCGCATTTTTAGGCTTGTTTTTTTCTGTCTTACTCTTCATTACTCCTATCCTACGGTCGTCAGCTCGGAAAAAAGATCGCACTACGGTTCATTCTCGCAGATTTGCGAACCGAAGCCCATTTTCCTCATTATTTTTATTACTTTGTATTCGCGGATTTTTTTTACGAAAGTAACATTCGTTTTTTGCGAGGTGTATCTGTATGTGCGATAGTTGCACATATTGTTTATGCCTAAAGTAGGGGTCGACATCAGTGTTGGAGAAAATACGTTGAAATAATCGCCGAAATAAAGAGATGGCTACTTGTCCTTTATTACGTGATGAGGAAATTTATATTGATGGAGATTTTTGTTATAGTTTTTATATATGGTGCAGCTGCACCCGCAGCCACACGCCTTTGGCTGTTTGCGGCCAAATAGTGTAAATATTTACTTTCTATTTACGACGCGTGTATCTATCTATCTTGCTTCGATTATTCCTGGAATCTCATCTTTGAATCATTTTCTCGCTAAATCTTACCGGAAGTCTTACTCTAATATTTAGACAGCGCTCTGCCGATAATATTCTATCTCTCTCGCTCTTCGATAAACGAAGCGACGCTTCTATTCAGCTGGAAGCTACGAATTCAGAACGCCTTGCTAATTTTCTACTAATTGTAAATAGCAAGAATTATGTTTTAACTTCATCCGCTAAATCTATTCAGTTCCTTGTCAGTGAGGGATTTAGACATTTTGAAGCCCCTGGCGCTAAACTATTGGGGCTCGTGGCGCTATACAATTGGAAACCCTGTAATCTAAATATATACTGAAACCTCACCTAACGGCTACCCCTTTATTTGACCCCCCGTTTTAATAAGTAAACCATCGCTGTGCAAAAAATACACTTTCCTTCGTGACTTTTAAAATGAGATACAGTAAAACCTCACATAGCGCGAATTCACGAGACGCGATTTCGCTAAGACGCGGTCCCTACAAAACCCCAGAAGACGCGGTGGTCCGCTCGCTAGGACGCGGTTTGACAAGTCAAAGCCAAAGTTAACCTTTAAATTTCTTGTATAGGTACTATAAATGATAGAAACAACATTAAAATTTTTTAAAGAAAAAATACTGACAAATTGATTCATGTAATTATTTTACCTTATAAAAATGTTGCGTCGAAAGATTCGTATGTGTGCTTTCATACTGTGCTGATACGGCAGAGCTCCACAACCGGTGTGCCTCGATAGAGCCCTTGATGTGCCACGGTATATTTTACGTTATAAGCTAGCGAAACTATAACCACAGAAAATACTTTTTAAATAAAAAGCGATTCTTTATGGCCGAATTTGTTACACTGTTTCAGTTACTTGAAGCTGCAGCATAGCTAATTCTTGGAGAAACTAACATAAGTCATAGGGAACAGTTTCGGGTAACGCGATCTCCACAGCTATCATTTATTCTTGACTTAATGGCAGTGAAAGTAATACCGTATTTACTCGCATAATTCACGCACCTTTCTCTCAGAATTTCGTGACCAAAACTTTTGGTGTGTGAAATACGCGCGGTATTATTATACTATTTTTTCTTCATCGAGAAATAAGGTTACGTGAATTACGCGAAGGCGTGGATTATGCAGCGTATTTTATAAATTCGGTATTATTTTACGTATTTAAATAGGTACCGGTCAAAAAAGCATTCTAAAAAATGTAGAAAATATGAAATCCAAGAACCTAACTCACTATTTCCTATTAAGTTAATGCTGCATATAACGCGATTTCACAAATGCTATGTGAGTTTTTACTGTATTTAATATTTCTGAGTTTATACTGAAAATGGGGACCGTTGCTGCATTTGGGACTAGGTATTTGAAAGGCCTAATTATAATTCTTTATATAGACAGTTTCCCTGTAATTCGCCATAATGGTGGGTGGCAGGAAGTGCATTGCACCAAGTCTCCCTAACAATAAATTTCTCTCTCTGACTTCTCTTTTTATCATCTCCTGTTGTCTTCGGAAAAAAGGAGCCTCGATAATACCTCTGTCCTGCAATCGATGCCACGTCATGATCGTGTTTAAATAGGCTTAAACTATTCCTAAAACCTCCTCTGCTAAACCTTCCGACATATATGCTCGTATTTTTCCAGAAGCCTAAACCTAGGGTTCATTCTGCGATTCTCCAAAGATATATAGTGTTTCAAAAAAATGTATACACACTTTAATGTACAAAATATCTGCTTACATAACACATTGGAAGTCCATATTTGACGTACACAGGATTGTGACACATGTTGAGCTAGGAAAACTGTTCAAAAAGTTCGCCATTGACTTATAGACGATTCTGAGTTCGGCGGAGTAGTGCACGACCAACACTGACCAAGATGTCCACCGGGATGGCTGCACACGAAGTTTCAATTTCTTCTCGTAACTTTTCCAGTGTTGCCAGCTTTGAACGATACCCCACATCCTTCAGACACCCCCACAAGTAAAAGTCAAGGAGGGTTAAATAAGGTGAGCGTGGGGGATACTCAACACAACCTCTTCGTCCTATCCATCGACTTGGCCAGGTTTCATCGAGGTAGCTCCTGACGTGTCGGTGGTAATGTGGTGGCGCCCCATCTTGTTGAAAATAAAATGATTCATTTCCATACAGCTGATGAATGGCGGGTAAAATGGATGTCCGAAGCATGTTGAGGTACGCAGGGCCAGTAACCGTTCCTTCAAAAAAGAACGGTCCAGTTAAACCCCTGGATGACAGTCCACACCAGACAGTGAGTCCTGGTAAATTCACCGCCCTGTCCTCATGAATGTGTGGATTTTCTGGGGCCCAATACACACAATTGTGGCGATTCATTGTACCGTTGAGCTTAAATGTTGCTTCATCAGACCAAACAATTTTGTTCACGAACTCCACATCCTCCAGTACCTTGCGTTGAAACCACTCCCAAAACTGCACTCTCCGATCAAAATCGCCTTCATTCATGGCATGTAGCAGCCTTGGAACGTAAACTTTCCATTTGGCACGTTTTAGAATGCGGTATACAATTGTACTGCTAATTCCCGTCTCACGAGAACATTCTTACGGACTTTTTTGGTGATCGTGTAAACTGTTGCAACACCGTAGCAGAAGAGGAGGGACTTCTTGGTGTGCTAGACCTCCCAGATCTTTGCTTGTGCACATCATGCACCATACCGTCGGCCTCAAATTTGTCGCGAATGCGTGCAATTGTTAATCGTGTTGGAGGTTCCGTTGCAAATTCACGCCGCCACTGTCTTTGGACCTCGCACACATTCTCCAATTTCCAAAACGACTTAAAAATAATCTTGCATTGCTCAAAAGAGAACCGTTTCGCCGCCATATTCTTTGGGGTCTTGCAATTTCACAAAATGGTGCTGGCATTCATGTGGTTAGCGTCATCTTTTGAGTGAACGTCACACTACACACTGCCAAACGCTTCTAGCGGCTTGCAGGGTATTGATGTAAGTGTGCATTATATTTTGGTTCCACAGTGAAAATGTCCATAGATAACATCTTTTAAAGTGTGTATACATTTTTTTAAACACACTGTATTTACGTGCATAGTAATTCTACCTTCCTGTAGGTTTTGGGAAAACACTACAAAATCAGGACTACCCCTCCGGAGATACCAAGTGCAAATTCTTTAGTAGTAATGTTACGCTTTCATAAATTTCCTTTGCGAATGTGGCCACTCTACGTTGGACCATCTTTCTGTAAAGCTGATAATATATATATTTTATACAACTTTATTGATAATTTATGAGTCTGTGTAAGTTGATTCGGAAAAAAATTTATTCGACTGTTCTTCCGCAGTCTTCTGTTTTGGCTTAACATGAGATTAAACTAAAATTTGTAGATTGAAAATTATTTTAATGGAGCTGAATATTTATCCATTCTCCTGGTAACATTAACTATGAAAATGAACCATCTTTTGTAAAATATTCGCATAGTACTAGCGATTTCTATCCAGTTGTAATCACAAAAATAATTTTAGTGGATTGAAATTTATTTCTTTGTTTAAATTACCAAAAAGAAACAGCACAGGCCATTTACATTGGACATAACATTTTCCATTGCATGGAAATTTAGTTTTATTTTAATTCTATCTAGCGATATTTTCTATGGTATTTTGTAATTTTTTTAATTTTTAATTATGTGTTTTACATTGCTGTTTTGAAATATGGAGGGGCCTGTGTAATTTGAATAAATTGGATGAGTGGAGGAAAGTAACTGTAATGATTTAGGTAGGTTTGATTTATGGGAGAGTTAACGTGAATCGCTTGTTTCGCGGCTATTTAGTTAAATTTACAATTAATCGTTGGAATGCGAAAAAATAACCAAGATCTCCCACGATAATTCCTCGACCAGACAGAAAAATCAAATTTCTAGAAAAAAAACGAAAGTTTACAGTTTCTTAAAAGAATGTTCCGGTTAACTCAATCATTATTGAGTTATTGGCCTATTCTTACTTTACAGACATCTTTTACTGCGTAGAAAGGTAAATAAGGGTCCGGCTTTCGGAAAGAAGCCCGTGCATCTTAAACGATCATAAATTTCCCCTGGTAAATTCTGCAGCCGTAAAAAAATACGTGGAAATTGTCTCCTCTTCCACATTCTTCTCCCCTTCCGCTTTCTCTTACCATGTTAATTGGCCTGTCCGTAATCCCTAGACCTGTCCGAGGTTCACGCTTTGACGTCCTGGAAAACATCTCCCTGAAGACCTCCAGCAATGGAACCTCTCAACGAACCGCTCTCCCACTACCTTCTATTCTTCTTTCCCTAGGCTCATATCTACCTAGGGAGAGATAAACGCGTTCTTGGAATGCCGTGGCGCCTTCCCCAGGCCTTATCTTCCTTCTAGACCCGTATGTACTTTCTTGATAATGCCCATTTGCTTCCCACCCAAAACCCTCCCACAACCATCCACTGCTTATCCTATGCATCCGTCTCCTCCACCAAATGAGACGGGGATACCGGTTATCCCTCATACTCTCTCTCTTCTCCTCCCCTCACTCCTCTCCTTTCCCCCTCTTTTTCTTTCTCATCGTCCTTCACGTATCCCTCGGACCGGCATTGCTTTTTACCTGGAGCGTGTGGGGTGTTTCGACCTTCCCAACAACTACCCTCCCCCATTGATTTCCTTATTTGAGAATATCGGACCGTCCCCGCCTTTTTAGATGGAAGTTGTTGGCTCCTTAAAAGGGGGAGGAGGCGAGCCACCGGTCATGTCGTCCGTAACGGTTCAAGTGCTCCGGAAAGCGTTGGAGTCGGCGTGGAAATCGAAATGGTTCGCTTTTTTTTTTAATTTTTGCCGTCTTGAAACATCGGTCGGATGTTCGAGTCGACTTCTGTGGTGAAGATCGGTGTTTTCGCGGCGTTTGGAGACGCCGTGAAGCGGATTCTCTAATTGGATGTTGGTTAGCTCCGTTGGAGATTTCAACGGGTGATGGGGTTGCACTGGTGGGGTGGCGATCGAAGTTGTGCGAAGAAGGAAAAAGTTTCTCGGTGGAGATAATAAAGTCGAACTTCTATAAGTCGAATCTCGAGGGAAACAAAAAAATACTCGACTTATACAAATTTCGAGTTATGGAAGAAAGATAACGTGAAAAAGATTTTGTACTTTAAAATGAATTCGCTTCGAGTTATGGAAGTAAGATGACTTGAAAAATATTTTGTCCTGTAAAACGAAATCACTTCGAGTTACGGAAAATTCGAGTTATAGGCGTTCGACTGTATTACCTCCATTGCAGCTGGTAGATTGGGTAGAATGTAAAGCTGACGGATTCGCTGTTAGTTAAGGAACCGCGAAGACACGTCAATAGTTAATCCGTTATCTATTTATTCAACTTAGAATCTAGTGCCTTAATTACATTGGCGACTTTAATATGTCTATACTCTTTTGTTGTTAAATAGAATAATTGCTCGGAGATCTTGCAACACTTTACGCCGCGAGAAAAAACGTTCCAACCCATCCTAGAAGGCGCCTCTAGCACGGATAATAGAGGCGGTAGACTAAGCAACCCTAGCAGGTAGTTTTTCCCGTGGTATCATAGATGAGAACGAAGTCTGGATCCTATGCGAGATGGGATAGACTTGAATAGGGGAAGCCCTCCCAACAATAATTCGTGAAAGGAAGGGGAAGAGGCAACCTGCTCTCCCCCTCCATCCCCTACTAAACCCTCTGTCTATCCCCATGTCAACTCGATAAGTCCCCCGCTTTCTCTCCCCCTCTCTCTTTCTCTCCCCCTCTCTTTCTCTCCCCTTTCTCTATGCCTCCATCTCACTTTCCTCCAACCTCCCAGGGAGAGAATGTCCGTCGGGTCTGCTGGACCATATGGTCGCCAAGGGTTCGATTCCCACCTCTCTAGCGGAAGCCTCTCCGGAATTCATTCATAAAACGCCGGGGATGTCGTTTCGATTAGGGCGCGGCCGTCAAGAATTTGAGTAAAAGTCCGGAAAAACAAAACGAACGAACAAAAAAAAACAGCCCCTTAATCTCACACCCACCTTTCTTCATCTTTCTTTCTCTTCGGACGAAAGGGTGTGGGGAGAGAGAGAGGAGGAGGAGGGCGAGTCAGTAGCGTGAGATTGTACGTAGGAGGGGAGGGAGTGGCGATGTAGGGGAGGTGGTTGGAGGTAAAGGGTGGGGAGGGGAGGAAATGGGGAGGGAGGACGTTGAATGACCCCCTCCAAGGCCAAGGATAGATATATATGAAGAGTTGCCTGCCCCTGGCCGCCCTGAAATCCGTGCTCCCCTCCGCCGCCACCTGCCCTCATCCCTTCTCTCATCATATGCTCCCCACACCCTTTCTCCTCTCTCTTCTCTTTCACTCTATACACCTCCTCCCGCTGCCGCTCCACTCCCATCAACCAAATCTCTCACGCATTCTCCCTTTCGCGAGAGGGGGGGGGAATATAGGGGTTTTTGGGGGAGAGGGAAAAATGGGCTGCTGGTCGCTTTCTCACCCTTTCCAAATCTCTCTCTTCGAGCTTCGCCACCATTCTGTCCGGTATAGATAAGCTGTGGCTACTAATTAGAGCGGAATCGAGAGTTTTTCCAGCGGAAAAAATTCGTTTTGTTTTCTTAGGAGTCGATGGATTTTCTCGTCGATTTTTTTTAGAGATGCTTTGGGTTGGAAACAGCGGTCACATCTTTTTCGCGTAACCGAAATTAAAATTCTCTATTTTCGTAACGGTTCGCGGCGTATTGTTTTTTTTTTGTGGATGAATTTTTGACTGCAGATCCTTTCGAAGTATTCTTCCAATTTCCTATATGCTCAGGTTCCTGATTTTAAGGGAAACGTTCCGCAAATTTTGTATTTTTAAATATCGTAGCGGAACAAAGTTTGGAGCATAGGAACCCTTGTTGCCCGGTAATATGGCGAATTCCAATTTAATACGGTAGATGTATGCGATGCAAGAATAACTTTATGTACGTTGGCATCGCATTTTCAGCTTTTGTTAAGTTTATGAAGGATGTTAATGTAGCGACGGGGTTATCTAATTGTTTCGTACTGGCGGCGGGTCTAATAAAATAAGTGAATGATTACGGCTTGATAAATTACGGAAAATTTACCTGACCTCTGCTTAAAAATAGAAAAAAGTGATATGGGAAGGCGGAAATGCATGCAACCACGTCATGAGAATCCGTCCGGACAATGGCCGACAACACTTGTTAAATTTATCCGCTAGTCCTTCAGTAAAAAATGTTATCGTGCTCCTTTGTTTTCACGTACTATGTGGCATTTTCAAAAGAAAATGTAAAGGTTCGGATTATATAATGCTATTGTAAAAATTTGTTTTATTCTTAACAATATGTCGCAATTTATTTTTTATGATAATTAGTCGTTTGGAATTCATTAATATTCACTTGTTAAAATATCCCCAATAATTTATCCGCTCGTTTGCGACGTAAGATTTTTCCGTGCCAATGACCTCACTCGGTCATCATTTTGTATTCTGAACTCGTTCGATTTTTAATTTACTACTCAGTTGTTTCGTAACATTTTTAGCGAGCGAGATTTATTCTACCATTTCTCTAGCGAGTTTCATCGAATCTCAAAATAAAAATAACAACAAAAATCGAAATGCTCTCCTCTTTGCCATCTCCTCAATCTCTTTCTAAACTCGTTCTACCAAAAAATAAAATGAATCCAAGAGGCTGAATTTTTTTCCGTCGTTTTTTTTTTGCATTTTTGCTACAAGGTAAACTTTTATACGTTTTGGGCTCCTTTTCGGCTTTTCCTCCGACCGGAAAATGTTTTTCTCTTTCTTTCTACCTCTATAAAGTGCCCACCACCGACACGGGTATTCCCCCCCCCCATCATCCATGCAGGTCGTTGACTTAATAGTCTCTTAAATCATTCGCCGTACCTTTTCTTCCGGTGAAGATCGTGTACCTTTGTTGTTAGCTGAATCGCATATTTAACGCTCTCTCCTCCGTCCTCTGGTGAAGCTACGTACATATATATATAAAGGGTAGGGGAAGATGGTCGGGGATCGCGTTAACCGATACAAGTATCCCTTCTCCCCCTTTTTTTTCATTTTTGGGCGGAATGGCGCGGAAGTCGGGTCTTTTTCACGAAAAGAAGGGCGAGGGTAAGTCCAACGGTTATTCTATTATCCGGGAAATGTCCTTCGGCGAGGATTTAGCTCCTCTGAGTTTACGATGGGAGCTCGCGATAATCCGAGAATTATTATGCGTCTTCGTGGCCCCAAAAAAAAAGATATTTTTTGTTCTACGGTAAAAAAAAAACTAAAGATAGCGTGTGTACGTTACCGTTCGTTTATAATAGTTTCTATAACAGAGATAAAAACAAGTGGGCCGCATGCGGCTCGTCAGTACAAAAAGTGCGGCCCTCTCGATGCTCTGAGCAGGTGGAAGAGGGAGCATGAATGAGGCACCATAGAGTGACAAAGAGATGATAATGTAAACATTTTTAAATATAGAAATTGCGTGATAGATTGGTTTTTATTAAAGTGCATACCATTCTCGCGTGCCTTTAGTGATCGAAAATATGTGTAGACTGATTGTAATATATTGTCAGATACGGTCGAACTTCTCTAAGTCGAACGTCTTATAACTCGAAGTGAATTCATTTTACAGAATAAAATCTTTTTCGTGTTATTTTTATTGTATAAATCGAATATTTTGTTTTTCCTTGAGGTTCGACTTTTGAAAGTTCCACCGTATGTCGAAATCTCCAAATGGGGTTTTCCATCTATTTCGGAATTATCTATTCGGCCCCCGTTTCGTTCGATTTTGAGACATCTTGCGTATACGAATGTAAGGTGAAGATTTTTGCCGTGTCATAGGAAACAAATTTCTTCTTGTAAGTTTTACCAAACTAATTTAAATGCCTTCAGAAAACGTTTCTCTGTTTTAAGCTTTCGCTGGAGTTAAATCACGCGAGGAATCCCGTAAAACGAGGTTCGTTAACCTCCTGCGCAATTGGTGTGGTAATGACCTTTGTTCGAGATCGTTCCAAGTCAATCTTCGGGAATTGCTGGCGCTCGCGCTAATATTCTGCCCTGCAAGCGTTATTTTTTGTGTGTTCTCACGATTGTTGCGTATTATTTCGGAAGCATTCGTCATGTCGACGAACCTTGGACGAATTTATTTTTCTTGATTGGCTTTGCGTTATTTGCGCAAATTTTAGTGGCAGAGTTAATTTTGTTGCATAAAAATCTAATCACCCACGGTTAATAGAATTGTATCCCTGCAATGAATGGTTGTTTCGGGTGTTTTTGTTCATAAAAATTACGCAGTCATCTGTCTTCAAAAGTAAAAATTTTTATCTATGTAATGTACGTAATCCTTTTATTTCAAATGCCCTACTTTTGCGTTATAGTTCGGAATAGTTCATATTTGAGCTTTTTTCAGAAATTTCACAACGCACCATTAAATAACGGTGCATGTAATGAAAGGTAAAATTTAATGAAAATTTTGGAATGTTTCTTTTTAATTTATAATTTTTTTATTTGTACGCCTCAATTGTATTTATTTTTAGTTTAGTGTTTTCATCTTAGTTAAACGTTCCGTTGAACATTCCGTAAAATCGAGCTTTTATTAGAATATCTTAATTCTATAATTAATTGTTATTAATTTTGCAAAATTTTTGCAGAAATCGTTTGAAATGTTCAAGTAGTTTAGTCTTGTAGGTGGAAAGATGCAGTTGAGCCGTTTAAACTTAAAAAGCACGATTATTCCTATGTTAAAATGATTCGGTGTTATTATTTCTATTATAACTGCACATTGACGGTATTTAGTGGAGATTGTGAACATCGATTTTTACAGGGCGTCTCTTCCGTCTTCCACTACTCTTTCTTTGTTTATTCTTATATGTTTTCTCCTCGGGTCTTTTGGTCACTCAATACAAAGGCGCGATTGTCCTTAGCGGATAAAAACTCAAGTCGATTTTATTAGCCATACTGCGTCCTTTCACGCAAAGGAACCTTCCATGTTGCCTTCACATTTGCATCAAGGGAGCCATTGAGTGGAAGAGTCACCATCCTGAAGTAGTGAACGCTCAGCGCTATAACTCGGGATATGTATGCTGTGCGTATACTGATAACACGTAATTATAGTATTCCTTCGAGGCTCGAATGCGCTCCCCAGCTGTTGCTTGCATTCTCTCCATTATATTCCTTTTCCCTTGGTTTTCTCATCATCCAGTGAGACCCCCGTGCGTATTTTTATGCTCCGTAAACAGATAGGCATTTGAATTGCAAATTGATGGGGCAGCGCGGAACGGCCGAGAAAGTTTTTCTTTAAATTTTTTTTCCGACTCGTATTAAGAGTTTGATATCAGTTGGAACTTTTCATTATACGGCTTTGCTAGATTAAAAAAAAACAACCGATATGTACCGCAGTTTTACGGGTTTGGAATTTGCATCATAATTACTAATTAATTTTTGTGCAGTGGATTTGATTTTTTTAACCCTTCTTTTTGGTTTGATAGGTAAGAGAAATCGAATTGTCCGTACCGTGTTTATTTCCTCAGTAAGTTTTTGCTGTTCTTTTTCGCTAATCTATAGGTGGGTTAACATATTGTGTGTTAATTATCCTACAGTTGGATTTGGGTGTAAGATCAACAAGCCTCAACCTTGCCCATATTAAGGTATTCGTCTAAAAGAGGCGCCAAATGGTTTGCGTGCGCGCAAGCGCGGAACGTCCGGTCAGCCCTTCCCGCCCTCGCCTTGCGCGGGAAGGAAAAGTGGAGGGAAAGAAGTGGCGGGAGAGGATACCTTTCTTTCGATGGATTGTAGAACATTAAGGAGGGAGGGGCGTATGGCGCTTACCCCCAACCGCGATACTATCCTCTCAGGGTTCTACACTCCCTATCTTTCGTTACCATGGCATTCGGAGGCCAGAGTAGTAGCAGATTCCCACGGACCTTGCTCTTTTTTTCCTCTCTCACTCCTCTAGCTCCCTCTCTTTCCCAAGTTCCCTACCCTTATTCATGAGGGTAGTCTCCTTGCCCTGAATACTTTCTTGGATTAGGGTGAGAGAGAGAGAAGACCCAGGGGATGTTTTGGACGGGAAGAACGAAGGGGTTTTTCTCGGTAGTCGTTCCACGATATGTGGGGTAAGGATTCCAGAAAGGGCACCCCTGCGTTTTGTCCGGTCAGTTGGGGGAGACTACAGTCCAGCCATTTTTTTTTTCTGGAATCGGTCCTTTGAAGATTAGAGTTCGGGTAGGAATAGTTTGTGGAGAAATAAAGAAAATCTTCGTAGGTTCAACAGTGCCGGTGTTTTTATCTCGTGTGCTTTTTACCATGTCCGGTCTAAGGGATTCTTCCGTCCAACCAGTTTTTTTTTTCTGCCGAGTGGTTTTTTTTGGGCGCTTTTGTGAAAACATTGTGTTTTATACTTCAAGTTTATCATCGTCGTTTCTTTTTCTAAATTTTATAAACCTTTCGTGTGAATTAGGAGAAGAGGCTAGTCTATACATCTATACATATCTATAAAGAAAAGTGTTTGTATGTGTTTTTATTATAGCTCAACAACTACAGCACGTAGAAACGAGTAAAATATCGTTTTAACCGGAATAAAAAGTTAAGTGGTGTAGTCAGGTTTTTAAACCGATTTGATAGACCTTCTAATTTTAAAAAATATTTTCTTTTTTCATTTTATCCGTTTGAATAACATAGGGATGAGTGCAGCTTATTTTTCATTTGAATTTTAAAATTACTTAGAAACATGGTACGAACTTGAGACTTGAATGGTTCTATTAAGGAAAAAACAAAGTTTATTTTTATTGAAGTTACTAGCTGGAGTGCCCGTTGAATTTCAACGGATTTAGTGAATCTAAAACTTCGACCGTACAACATGTAAGCATCGCAAGAATAAGATAGTACACAGTTATACCCGTCAAATAAAACAAAAATGAAGAAAACCGCTCCGCATTTTCCTATTTAGATGAATGAAGGAAGAAAATCTTACGAAAATAACGTATAAACTCCCTCCCCCTCCCTTCCACCCTCTCCTTCCCTTCTCACTCTCCCTCTCTCTCCCTCCCTCCCCCTCCATCTCTCACCCTCCCCTCTCTCCCTCCCTCCCCTCCAGCTCTCACCCTCCCCCGCCCTCTCTCCACCCCTTCCCTCTAATTCCCTCTCTCTGTTACCATCCATCTCTCGCCCTCCCTATCTCGTATTAAAAGCATTCAAAGCGAACGAACATTCTCCTTTATATGTTACATTAGAAGATAATTCAATTAAAAACAACACATATTTGGTTTCCATGTAAACAAATTAAAATCGTACACAGAATTTTCCGATATTACGTTAAAGTTTTTCCCATATAAATGCACTGAACTCTCAATTTCGGCGACAGTGGGAGTTGTCATGGTAGCTTATAATGGGTATTGTAATAAAACTGATAAAATCACGTATTTTATTGATTCTAAATGCATTTTTATGCTAATTCGATGAGGATTCGGATTCTGTCTTCAATAAAAATAAACTTTGTTGTTTTCTACGTAGAACCATTCAAATCTCAAGTCCATACCATGTTTCTAAGTAATTTTAAAATTCAAATGAAAAATAAGATGCACTCGTCCCTATGTTATTCAAATGGAGAAAATGAAAAAAAGAAAATATTTCTGCCTGTGTGGGGTGGTTGTCGGGGTTCCCGGCTACCCTATGTTACTCGTAGAGTCATATGAAGTCAATTTGCAATGTTTGGTCCCGATAGCTCAAAGGACGTGGGAATGTATAAGGAACAGACAGATGGATAGACTGGCATTCAATTTTACATATATAGATAATCCGAATCCTGATCGAATTAGCGTAAAAATGCGTTTAGAATCAGAAAAATACGTGATTTTATCAGTTTTATGACAATGCCAATTATAAGCTACCGTGACAACTATTGTCGCCGAAGTTGAGAGTCCAATGCATTTATATTGGAAAATTTTGAACGTAATATCGTTTTTCAATTTCTGTGTGCGGTTTTGCTTTGTTTACATGGCAACCTAATATCTGTTGATTTTAATTGAAATATTACTAATAAATAGTTTTTAATGATATTTTCGTGTGGCGTACAGTTTTCCAAAGCAAGCTGTTTTTAAAACTACCTACGTAAGTAACGTAAATAATTAGACGTAGATTTTCCACAAATTTTGATTGGATAATTCGTTTTATTGTTTTCAAAGTATTGTTGATATAAACAATTTTCTCGTAACAGAACTCATGGACGAGAGAATCGAGCTAATGGTCAGAGGATAATATTCACTCTGTGATTCTTAAACGTTCTCTATTTACTTTTTTGTCTTTCATTTAATTAATTAATTTCGTTTGTTCCTTTGTTCATCCATTTCAGTTGATTATTGTGTTCTTGCTGGTTATAATTACAGTTTTCGTTTTGAATATATCGTCACGAAACTTTGCATAGGTATATAATTTTATCTTGCGGATAACATAGGCTATATGGCAATAAAATTGGTGGAAGGAGAGCTTAATTCAATAGTTATTTTCCCATAAGTTTACACGTAATTTTCGATTTTTCACAGTGCAAGATTTTCTTCATTCATCTAAATAGGTAAATGTGGACCGGTTTTCTTCATTTTTGCTTTATTGGACGGTTAAAACTCCGTACTATTATTCTTGCGAAGCTTACATGTTACACGGTGAAAGTTTTAGATTCACTAAATCCGTTGAAATTCAACGGGCACTTCTGCTAGTTGACGATAAAAAACAAGAAAAGGAAGGAAAGGAATTGTTTTTGGTGTATCATTGTTTGAACCCTTTAAGTGTGTAATTGATCCGAGTACAAAAAAATGAACAAAGGGGGAGAAAAGTTGAAGCTTTGACGCGTTCATATCTTGTCGAAAGACAAGCGACCTGAAACTCTTCTCCGAAACGAATAGTTGAGCTCACCTCGTGGCTGGAGTGCAACTGATGATCGAGATAACTCCGATATTTATATATTCTTCTGGAAAATCGGGTTTACATTTGGATCGTAAATCAGCCTTTCTCCGTGGCATTTCACCGATCCTCGATTCTAATTTTATAAATGCAGGTTGTTGGTGTTACCTAATTATCGAGCTAGTTACTTACGATACTCTTTCGATTCGATGCGTGTTTATTGAAAAAAAATCGAATCAAGTGAAGCAATATCCGCGGTATTTCAGTTCCGATCACGATGCTGATAGTTAGTGACGCTTTCTTAATAACAAATCGTTTTAATGGGAGGTCCACGGATCAGGGCAGGTATTTTCAACCTGTGGTTCATTGATTTGCTGTTACTGCACCGCCTTATTGATTAAGAAACAAGAATTAAAAGAAGTGAATGTAAGGATCGTGGGACTGCACTTGAGGTCCAAAAGTCTTAATAGTTGGAAATATTATCGACTTCATTTGTGTGAATTCCATTTTGATAATCTATTCTGGGGGGTTATATTCTATTGTGTTTGATTATACGTGGATGCGAAATGACTGTGATCCATAGGTATAGAGTTTCTCGAATGAAAATTTACGTCTTATTTGTCTCCATTCTCTATCGTGTTTCTTACCACCATGATCTGAATAAACAAATTGGTTTTATCTTTCAGTAGCTTTTGTCGGATTCAAACGAATGCGTTTGCGTCGAAAAGAATTCCAAGCAACCCATCCATCGGATTCTGCGCAAGTATTACTTAAACGACTTTCTTTTTGTTCTTCCGCGGTAAAAGTGAAGAACCGTTTTATCTCTAAAAAGTGGTTCATTAGCATTTCTGTCTCGAAATAGAATCGCATGAAAAACTTTATCCTTTCTTCGAAAAACTCTCGCCGCGAGGACCTTTTCCCCGTACCCCTTTCTGCCCCTCGCCCTCCCCCCCCCCTCCTCCTCGCCTCCTCCTCTACTCTCTCAAACCCCTCGCATTCTCCTTTCTCTCCTCTCACATCGACTCCGCATTTCCGACCGCCCCACACAGACGACGACCCCTTCCGCACTTTTAACCTCCACCCCCCAGGTTTTCCCAGCCACCCCATCCTATATCGTCCCCCGGCACCCGTTACCGAATGCCCCACATCTTACCCCTAGCAAACCACCCCACACCCGGGCCCACCAGCACCCATCACCTTGCCCGCCACCCCGCACGGTGCCAGACACCCTCTCACCCTCTTCCCTATTATTCCTCTCGCAAAAGATGTCTGCATTTCCTCGGGAAGACCTTTGATTTTACTCTCTCGTGGGAAGGGAGTTTGGTTTTGACGATTGCGGCTTCGAAGTCGGAACACCTTGGCCTTTCTTCATCCAGAGAATTGTCGAGTTCGTCTTATGGCAGTGAAAACCAATTTAAAAGATCGGTTCGATATGCATTGCGCAAACTTTCTCATGTACATATGCGTCTGCCCTCGGTGAATTTTTTCCTCTCTGGATATGTAGGCCATATAAACGCTAAAGCGGTGGTGCACAACCCGCGGCCGCTTACGTAAATTTCTAAAATTAAAAAAAAATGATGTTTTTTTATAGTTTGGGGGAACGAACCCAATTTGTATGGGATCATCCATAAATCACGCTACACTCTAGGGAAGAGGGTGGGGGATTTCTTGTCTCGAGAAATTTTCATTCGAGACTTTTTTAAATTGGATTTTTTATATTTAAACACCGAAGTGGGCCTCAAGCCGGTGTGATTTATACACGCTGCACTGCAGAAATAACGTACTCCCTGAATTTCGGGTCGACCGAGCCTTATAATCTGGACCAGCTCTAGGCGGTAAACGAGGTAAGCAAGGCATCGGGGCGCCGAAAATCAAAAGGCGCTCAACAGATTGTCGGCCGTTTTTCCATTTTCCCTTTGAATCCATAAATTATGCAAGTGTTGAGTGAGTCTCCTGGTAGGTTTTATTTGAGAAATAATGATACAAACGTGTTGTAGGTTTCGTTTGCGAGGTATACAGGTATAAAAACATTCAATTACTTTCCGCCCACCCTGTACCTGTACTAGCGATCGCATCTTCGTTTGGAAGTCACAGTGTTCCACTCCAAGATGCACCCTCTGACCTATTCGGTACACTTTCTCGAATTTACGCCGCAGATTAGTTCTTCCTTAGAAAGGCAAACATTTTGCAGAGCAAGAGATACCCAAATCGTGGTGGTTGCAAGTTGCGTATCTGTGAGGAGGATCGCTCCTATTTAATAAAACCTATCGCCTCTCCCATGAGAATTTTCTGTTTCCTCCCTCGGAGGTGAGGATATCTTGAGTTCTGTAAACATATTGTGGAAACAAACAACTGACGTCAATTCCTACTCAACAATGGGGGACGTGGAATACTGGAATCTGGGGAAACCCCTCTATGACAGGGATGGCTAACCTTTCTGCATCAGGCTCCAAATCATCTGTAATATTACTCTACGATAGGTGCATGTTGGCTATCCTTACGATTTGGTTTACTTTCTTTTTCTTCTGTTTTTGCGTATGAATATGGCCCGTATTTTATATTCGTTTATTCATTTAATTTAATATTTTGCAGTTGTCCCAATTGACTTCGTTAAAATGGCTAGTACATGGAAACGAAGAAACTAACCCTAGAAGAAGAAAAAAGTGTTCCAAGAATATTGGACTGAAAGATATTGTTTTGTGGTGCAAAAAGATAAAATCGTTTGTTTAATTTGTAGCCAAATTGTAAGCGTACCAAAAGAGTACAACTTAAAACGGCATTTTGAAACAAAGCACCCAGAATTCAATGAAAAGTTTTCTGGGGAACATAGAAAACAATAGGTTTTTCCCTGATTCACTCACTGAGAGCACGAAAAAATGTTTTTAAAAAATGTTCGGATACTTCAGAGCAGATAGTCGAAGTTTGTTTTGATATATTCCAATTGATTGCTAACTCTTCAAGACCCTTTACTGATGGTGATTTTGTGAAAAAATGTTTGTTTTATGTCACAAAAGCTATGTTTTACAAATTGCGTTAAGAAGTTTGAAGCCATCAACTTAAATCGGCGACTGGAAGATATTTCCTGTGATATTGAAACCAAATTTTCGGAACTATTCAATAACTGAATTTACTTTTCACTGGCAGTAGATGAATCGACAGATGTCACATCAACCTCGCAAATGTGCAGGGCTCGACAAATTATGCCAAGTGTATTCGCCACCCCCAAAAAATGTGATTTTTTAATGTCAAAATTTATGACTCATAAATTCATAATAACAACATTGGTTTCGTATGATATTGTTTATTATCCTTCATTCTTACAATACAGAAACTATACATTTTTATTTTTTGTCATTTGCGTGCTTATGACCCTTTGTATGACGAATAGTTGTACTCGAAAAATACCACCGTTCAATAGCACATTCTGGTTTGTACAAATTAATTGACGGTCCATTGATTGATATCATTAAGAGATCATCTAAACTAGAATTCTGTAACGATGTCCTGTTTTTAGATTTAATTGAATTCATGGCACTGAAACCCCTCTCACATGATGCCATTGAAGTTGGTAGAACTGCTATTATAGATATCAACTTACTGAACAACGGAAATCTTTCTCCGTGTGAAACTATTGCTTTTAGAATATCTTCCAGCTTCAAATGCTTACATAATACTTTAACTTCATACCATTCATTAAGAATAGTTTCAGTAACTTTCTCAAGCGAATCTTTTGAAATGATATGATGAAAATAGCGAATGAGCGTCTTTATCTCAGAATCACCGTAATCTCTTAAATCACTACCAGACGGCCACGAAACAGTATCGAATACAGAACAGGCAGCAGATACTTTGCACTGACTAGTGTAAAAAAATCTGCCATTCAAAGATTTCATACCTGTTTTAATTAATTTAATTCTATTTGGTTGAAATTTCAATTTTCCCTGCGGTATTCCACATAGCTTAATTCCTTGAAATTTTCCAGTCGTAGACGTGTTATCAAAAAATGTTTTCTCCATTAGTCCTTTAGTATGTTCTAATTCCTCCAAAGAATGTAATGCACTTTCCACATGCAATTTTACATGGCTGAGTAGAACATTTTCTCTTTGAAAAATTAGGGACAACTTCTTAAAAACAGGAAGAAAATCCAGTAAGAAATTTACTATTAGTAAGAACTTAAAATCTTTTAAAATCCTCAGAAATCCTTTGCATTGGTTAGATTCAATAGTATTTCCTGATTCCGCAATAGATTCCATATGGATAACTCATGGTTTCCAATCTGCAAGAAGTGATTTGAGGGCTCCAATTTTACTGGCCACCCATCGAATTTTATGGATACGTTGGATTTTTAAAATTTTAGCGGACAACGATTTCACAACATTTTGGAGTTCATGCTACGTTTTTGGAGAACTTTCATAAAATTTAAAAAGGCCAACAGGAATGTCGTCTACTTGTGAAATGTAGGGAACATCTTTCACAGATTTCAGAACACATAATTGTAATTTATGTGCAACGCAATGTACAGAAATTAAATGTTTTACCACATTTTTCATTTTTGTTGTCAGTCCATTAACAATGCCTAACATGCTTGCAGCACCATCTGTCCATAACCCTACCAACTGCTCACTGTCTGTCCAGTGAAGTCCATATTTATGTAATTCTTCTTGAACTGCATTAAAATATCCTTCTCCTGTAGCATTCTTTAATGCAACTATGTTTTTAAATGTCTCTTTTACGTCGCCTTGCTTACAATATTTCACATAAAACATCAGTTGCTCTGTTGTGGATTTATCAGTAGAACCATCAAGTAATATACTAAAGAACTGACTACTTTTATACCATAAACCCAACTTTCGTCATCAGTTACGACCTTAGAAAGGAAGTCTGGGTCATTTCTGACTTGCTCCTGAAGTTCCATACAGACTTCCAGCCGATGTTGCTTCTGGTCATCAGACAGCAGCCTTGGCACGAATTTTGCAGCAATCCGCCTAATGTTGAGTTCGTCCGACAAAATGCGCTGACATGTCCCGTATGACTGTCCCACAATGTTGCAAACGTCATGGATCGTTCGCCTAGGGTCCTCGAGGATAGCCTTACGCACTTTTTCAAATTTTTTCGGCGTTGTGCCGGTTGAAGGTTGTCCAGAACGTGTGTCATCATCAACAGTTGTATAGTTTTTTTGCTTCTAATTTCGTTATAGGTTTTTCATTTGGTCCATTAGAAAGTTCAAATAATGCTTCTTTTATTGCTACAAAATTTACCTTAGCAGCTCATATTGCATCCGCCCTTTCGGACCATCTGGAATCACTGATTCGTTTTAATGTAAAATTTGATTTTGTGTTTGTCTTAATTAGAAGATCCCACCTCTTTGTTGACGACGAAAAGAAGACGAATAAATTTTGAATTAAATCAAAGAAATGAATAGCCTTGGAACAAGATTCTGCAGCTGCATTTCCAATTAGATTTAAAGACTGTGCTGCACATGGTATAAAAACTTAATTTTTACTGTGCTTTTTTATTTTTGCCTGTAACCCATTGTACAATCAAAATTGTATTTATTATAAATGAACCAAAGGAATACGTCTTGTAACTTCCATTGTTTTTATTTCTCTTACAACCCGGGTTTCGACATTACAATGCAGATATGGTGAGAATAGAAAGTATATACAGAGAAATGGGTAGAGAGGGAGGAGGGAGAGTAGTTTTAAGACGAGAAGGAATGGAGGGGAGGGAAAGGAGGAACCTATCTCAGAGGGTTACTGCGGAGGGTAGGTTGTAAAGAGATAAAGGGGGAGGGGAAAGGGAAGGCTGGAGCCGGGAGACCATCTCGGGAGGGTTTGGGGAAAGACGGGGGCAGGACTAGGACTAAAAAGAAAGGCCTTGTGGAAAACGGAGAGAGGGTTAACCCCAGAGAGAGGAGGGAGGAAATTATCAATGCGGCAATGGGTATGTGTGTGGGAATAAGGAAAATAAAGGCAAGTGCGGGTGGTAGAATAAAGAGGTTAAATATTGGGAGACGGGCGGTAAGGCCCTTGTTATAAATCTTTTTTCCTCTAAATAAAGTGTATTTCAGGTAAGAAAAAGAAATAAAATGCCTGAGGAACTAATTTTCTTTGATTTTAATGATTTCTTTAAAACACTTATGTTTTTGGTTTGTCCGTCCATCCAGGGATAATCTCAAAAGCGGTTTAAGCTAGAGGCGCATTTTCTTTATGATTATGTATGATTGTGTATGTTGGTAGATGAATTTGAAGTGAATCCATTCAGAGAATTTTTAATTGATATGTAATCAACAATGAACATAAAAATCATGTTAGGATCAAAAATACTATTTTTTAAATATAAATAAATGAAGATGATGATGGGATTGTAATATATTTAAAATATAAATTTTTCCTTTCTTTAATAAATTCTTCTTTCATTTAAAATAATAATGACTGCTGATTGATTTACTTACAGATTGATACTGAATGTGTAATGTTTATATTGGATAAATTATTTCTGAATAGTATTTCAAATGATTAATTTAGTTGAACCGAACCACTTGTGAAAATTCTCGTCTGAACCGAACCACTTCCAAAAATTTAGAACCGAACCACTCCCATATTTTGAAGTGGTTTGCAGCTCCGGAACAAATATGACTTCGTGGAAAGATATGATAATGAAAAAACACTTAATAATTTCCACAGATTTTTCGAGGCAACCGGTTTCGCTAGCGGGCTATCATCGTATAAATAAATATGAAATATTCAATAGCTATTCGGAGTTTACCATTCTTAAATTCACTAACTGCAATCGTCAGTGTAATTTCAAATGCAAATAACTCGAAATAGTTAAATTGTTAGTGAGTTTTTGCTTTAAACCGACGATTTGCAATTGTTTAGCTTATTATGTTGTCCAATTGATAAAAATCATCAATAATCACTTTTATTTGAGAAAATATATGCATGATAAACTGATTGATATAAATTTCGACTTACCAAACGATGTCAACTTCTCACTGAAGAAATTCTTACCTATATTTGGTAGTTAGAGTTGCCAATGGAAGTTCTTAACGTTGAAATCAATTCACACTTGCAGCGAAGATTTTTGTCTCGAAAATGTACAAAATGTTAAATTAAGGTTGAGCGGCGGGAGTCGGGATTTAACATTGTTGCTCTAGGGTACTGTGAAATTTCGAAAATCTGATTACTCCAGAAACCGAAAACACTTGCTTCGACGACTAGCTGTGTGAAACTGCCCCAAAAGTGTAGTTTTCTTTTTCAGGCGGGTTTGAAAAGTTCTTAGAAAAGCGATTCCTAGGTTCTCATTTGTCTGTTAAAAGACCAAGTGGAAACTATTTGGCACCAAAGGTCATATTGCTTTACCCTTCACGTAAAGACAAAGACCCCTTGGTTTTTTTTTCGGGGTGGGGTGTCTTCCGGTTAGAGTCCAAGGTTCTTGTGACCGTGTCCTTAACCGATTGAAACTTAAATTCCGCCAGAGAAAGCCTAAAAGACTCTGGTGGACATGTATATTAGGTTAAGAAAATATACTAATCCTAAGCCTTCCGGAATTACTATGTCCCGGGCCCCCCTTCTCTTCGGGCCCCGGGGATTTTTCCCCGGTTTCCCCGCCCTCTAGTGATAATTTAAGTTACTCTAATTTTCTGTATATTTTTTCCGAGTTCCGATTAAAAAAATACTGTTTTGATTAACTGGTCATATCTGGTCGCCAGCTGGTAATACCAACTCGCCACTGGCGAGCGGGCGACCGTATTTGTCGAGCCCTGCAAATGTGTATATTCGCACGTGGTGTATAATACAGGAAAGTTAGGAAAAATAGCGGAAAAAATTCGAACAAAGCTGATTTTTGGCAGAGATGCTCAGACTGGCATCTTGTTCAACATACTAGAAGTCCTCCATGATCCGGTATGAGCTTCGGCCGCCATATTGGAAAAATGGCGCCCGAAATCAGGTTTTCGTATCTCGCGAACGATGGCACCTACGTGAAAATTTCGAATTACAAACTTGTAGCGAATTAAATGTCCTACAAAAAATGTCCTATCACTTATTGTCGTCAGTGTAACCATTCTCCTTCAAAATAGCGAAAAACAAAGTCAACTCAATGAAAACGGCGAGAAACGTAGCGAAATCCGTATGAGTATGTGTTCGTAATGTCTCCGCATCGGTGTTCTTTTTATATATGTGCTTTAGTGGTGGAGGGGGACGGTTAGGGGGAATGGTCACTGTCAAACCGGGGGGCGGCATGATCCCCCCCCCCCATAAAAAATTTCATTCTTGGAGAAAGAAGCACTGAACGATATACTTCTGATGATCACATTTACATCTTTTTATACTTATTTGCACACCACCCAGGAGGTAAAGTATATGGCGCGTTTTTTAATGTGGTATCCCCAGTAGGCCTAGTCCACAAAATATCGTTCAGCTTATTCCAATCTGTCTCTTAACAGCTCTACTAGTCGTTGGTTCATCCTCAGTAGATGTAGAAGGAAATACGTCACTACACTCCATTCTATCATCATCGAATACATATGGTTCATTTACTGGGTCATCATTGGTTTCATTTTGGTCATCGTTTTTTGTATCATTTTTGGTTTCATTTTCGGTATCATATTCAGTGCTGTTTTCTTCTCCATTATCAGATGAGGTTCCAACGTTCTGCTCCTCTTCTATTGCTTCGACATCGCCAACATCCTCCTCTTCTTCCACTGCTAAGTACCTGGCGTTATCACAGGATACTCCACTGCAATTTAGGCAAACATTTGAGCACTTCTATCCGGTTTCTCGGCATCCACAAGCCTGGCGACATCCTTTAGTACAGCTGCAAAAAACACTTTGTAAAATATTATCTGGAGCAGGTGGTTTGGTTAATCGAAGAGGTGAGAAATTAGGTTGGATTTGCCAGCCCCAGTTTTCAGGAAGCATTTTAATGCCACGCCATAACTGAATTTGATGGTAAACGCGATAACTGTGCAGGCGAGCAGCGTCCTCTGTTAGGGGTAATGTTCAGAGGCTCTTTTTTCCTCGAGCAACTCCTTTTTAGAAGCAGATGAAAGGGTGATTGTTTAGAGATTGTTCATCTTTATTAGCGCCATATAAAGTAAGAAAAACTAAATTTCCAGCATCAGCAATATCATCGTGAGAAGCTTCTTCGTTTTGGAAAATTTGAACCGTTTCTCTTACGTCTTCATTTTTTTCTAAAACTTTTTCAAGTGACACTTTGCCTTTCCCAAATACAGCAGACGTCGAGTCACAGCCGGAGAAAGAATGCAGAAACAAAATATTATTTTTTACATCTGCTTTATTTTCCAGACTGTACGATGAATATAAGGTTGTTTGAATTTTACCTCTACCTGGTTTTACAAAGAATATTTCTTTCTCTGGAGGCGCTAAAGCAGTCAGCAAAACAAGGAAATCAACGTCCTCTCCAATAATAGCTGTAACCTCACCAGAACCTGCTGTTTCAATAGCCGTATTAACAATTAGCGTGTGATCTTTCAGCTGCTTTTGTATTGTATACGTTTTCTGAGTAACCGTAAAAACGACAATTGATTTACGATTGTAGTTTCGTTCGACATATGAAACAATTATTTGCAACCCTACAATATGTGCTACCTGTAGGCCAAATAACGCGATGTAGAAGCCATCCTCCATCTATGATGCAGGTGCAATCATCCGGAACCGTAGGATCACTTTTCTTTTCAAAAACTGCATAAAGCGCTGCTTTGTTGGTTTTTCGCATGCCGTTTTCATCAAAAAGAGACAAGGGGAAAGGAGCAAGTTCATACTGGAAGTAAGAATTCAATTCTTCCTCAGACTTCAAAAATACTGAAATACGCTAAAAAAGGAGCAACGGATCGGCAGTGACAACAGATCCCTGGAATTTAAAAGAATTATTGACCATTGCTAATGTTTGTACTCGGTCTTTATGCGAAAGTTTTACATCACCAAATTTTTTCCCCAACATTCGCCTTCATTGCTTTGCTTCCGATATTGTGAGCATCATAGCAGTTTATTTTTTCGTCACCGACAACTCCACTACTGATTGACATACACTTGCCTAAAACAGGGAAAGGCGGGTTTCTTGAAAGCCACTGATCCATTTTCTGTACATCTGAATCATCTCTATTTGATCGAGAATCTCGCCAGTCCACGTGTTGTTCTGCAGTGCAGGCGTACAACCCACACAAACGCGCCATATACTTTACCACCAGGGTGGTGTGGAAATAAGTATAAAAAGATGTAAATGTGATCATCAGAAGTATATCGTTCAGTGCTTCTTTCTCCAAGAATGAAATTTTTTATGGGGGGGGATCATGCCGCCCCCCGGTTTGACAGTGACCATTCCCCCTAACCATCCCCCTCCACCACTAAAGCACATATATAAAAAGAACACCGATGCGGAGACATTACGAACACATACTCATACGGATTTCGCTACGTTTCTCGCCGTTTTCATTGAGTTGACTTTGTTTTTCGCTATTTTGACGGAGAATGGTTACACTGACGACAATAAGTGATAGGACCTTTTTTGTAGGACATTTAATTCGCTACAAGTTTGTAATTCGAAATTTTCACGTAGGTGCCATCGTTCGCGAGATACGAAAACCTGATTTCGGGCGCCATTTTTCCAATATGGCGGCCGAAGCTCATACCGGATCATGGAGGACTTCTAGTATGTTGAACAAGATGCCAGTCTGAGCATCTCTGCCAAAAATCAGCTTTGTTCGAATTTTTTCCGCTATTTGGTAAAAAATCATCTAATTTTCCTGGACGATAACACTAGATTTAGAAGTGTAAGAAGAACTCTTAGAGCTCTATCCGTTGAAAGATCAGACCAAAGGACCTGATTTTCTTGTGGGATTGCTTAATAGTCTTCATAAGCATAATATGGATTTAAATAAACTTGTGGAGATAGTTACCAATGGTGCACCTTCTATGACAGGTGCTCAAAACGGGATGGTATCTCTTCTGTCCAAACATGTCCAAAAGTTGGGGCTCAAAAATTAGTTGATAAAATATCACGGCATAATTCATCAGAAAAACCTAATTGGGAAGGATCTAGGATTTAGTAAAGTTATGAGTGATGTTTTAAATGCAGTCAACTTCATCAAACGTTCGCTAAACCACAGACAATTCAAAGATTTTCTCGAGGAAATTGAAGCTGAATATGGCGATGTTCTGTACTATTCTGAAGTCCGTTGGCTTAGCAGAAGCAAGGTTTTGCAACGTTTTATATCGCTCTTCGAGGAGATAAAAATGTTTCTGACAGAAAAAGGACAAGCAGTAAATCAAATCGAACATCCAACATGGGTATGTGACTTGGTATTTTTGCCTGATATCACTGCAAATTTAAACGAATGGAATCAGAGATTGCAAGGTAAAAATAACCAGAAATTTGAACTTGCTAGCAATGTATCAGCGTTCCAAATTAAATTATCATTATTTCGAGAGCAATTGTTGAAGAAGAATACCTATCAGTTTCCTAGCTGCCAAAAAATATTTTTAAAATACAATGTGAATAGTTACAAACATGCCACTCATGTAGAACGTATCCAGCAGTCATTCAGTGAGAGATTTGCAGTCTTGAAGCGGGACAAGCCGTTGTTAAAAACATTTGCGAAACCTTTTGAAGCCTCATATAAATACGCTGACTCCAGTTTACAGCTTGAACTCATCGATCTTCTGAGTAATGATGAACTGAGGTCGAAATTTAAGGAGGGAATTCTGCTAAATTTTTATAATGCCTTCCTAAAGAATCCTATTTAAATGTACGACCGATGGCAACTATTTGCACAAGCCTGTTTGGAAGCACTTATATATGCGAACAGGATTTTTCATTGATGACATTGATCAAATCGAAATATCGGAGTCAGTTGATGGATGAAAATCTGTGTTCAACCTTGCGGCTGAACACAACAAACATTACACCAGTTATTAAGCGTTTAACAGCGGCAACGATCGCATTGAGGCAAATTAAATTCACTTTAAAATAGAAAGGGTGATTGCTCCTATTTTCTATTAATTTTGTGTCAGAGCTTGTTTAAATTAAAAGTTTAATTTATGCAGAAAATTAAGTTGCAATTATTATTATTATTTAAAACCATCATTATTTAATAAAAATTATTAAAATCCCATCAAATGTAGTAAAATAAATTTTAATTCAGATTTTCCTTAAATTTATGTATTCAGTATAAGTTTTTCCATAATGTGGCCCGCGGACTCGGAGAAAATGTGTAATGTAAGAAAAAGGTTTTGCACCACTGCGGTAAAGCATTATACTTGACGAAGATTGACGCATTGTCAGAGGACCCTCGTGGGAATCACTCCTATTATGATCCCGTATGGTTCTTGGGAAAACGAGCCCTGATATCGCTCGGTCCTACAGGCGATCTCTCGTATTTTATCCTCGTGATCGTGCCTGCCCATGTACGTAGGTGCCTCTAATATTCCTGAGACCTCCTCTAAGAGAACTTCCGACCTAAATTCCTCCAGAAGCCTTAACCTAGCGCTAATTCTGCGGTCCTCTAGCGATATCCAATTCAACTCCTTCAAGAGTGATGTGACGCTTAATTTTTTCTCGTATTTTTGCTTAACGAATCTGGCTGCTCTACGTTGGATTCTTTCTAACTCAAGTATCTGTCCCTTTTCGTACGGATCCCATATGCTGGAAGCGTATTCGACCTGAGATCTGACCAATGATAAATAACACGTTTTTCATACCTGTTCTGTGATACTTCTTACTATTCTGCCTACGAAGCCCAGTTTCTTATTAGCTGCGCCTACGATCCTTCGAATATGCATACTCTACGATAGATCATGACAAATGGTGACTCCTAAATATTTAACGTATTCCGCAGATTGGATATTCACTTTATCAATTCTGTACTCTGAGTCTAATTCATTGTTCTTACTCTTCCAGAAACTCAATAGGGAACATTTGCTGTGATTAATTTCATTTTCCAATCTTGACACCATGTTGAAAGGGCGTCTAATTCTACCTGGAGCGATTTTTGGTCATCCTGACTCATTATATCCTTATATAAACCTCTGTTATCTGCGAAAAGTCTTATTTTGCAGCGAACTACCGAGCAGATATCGTTTATATATATCAGGAATAGTAGTGGGCCTATGACACTTCCCTGTGGAACACCTGATGCGACTTATACCGAGTATGAAGATTTCCCGTCAATAACTACTATCTGTTTTCTGTTGGAGAGGAAGTCTTTTACCCAACTCACGATATTTAGGTTTATGCCGTACTTTCCTAGTTTTCCTATTAATTTATTATGGGGTACTTTATCAAACGCTTTTTTAAAATCAATGAAAATGGCTTCAACCTGAGTGTTTTTCTATCCGCATTGCAACAAATCGTTTACGAACAGGGCGAGCTGCGTTTCGCATGACCTACCTTTCCGAAACCCGTGTTGGTTTTTGCTTATCGAAGAACGACCATCTAAATAACGCAGAACAGAGTTAATGATTATATGTTCTAGAATCTTACACGACAGTGACGTCAAGGAAATCGGTCTATAATTTTGGGGGTTCTCTTTATCACCGCCTTTGTGGATGGGCGTTACGTATGCTAGTTTCCAGTCTTTCGGAACAGTACCATGTGCAATGGATTTTACGAATATTATTTCCAAGTAAGGTGCGATTACCTCTTTTAACACACGCGCGGGTATGCCCTCCTACCCGGGAGACTTATTTTGCTTAATCGACTCTAGTTGATACGCGATACCTGTTTCAGAGTCGGTAGATATATATAGTTATTTTTTGAAAATTATTACTTAGTATTGTTTGTAACACCAGATATATAACTGAATGAATTTAATTCTAAATCGCTGGAGTCATTTTTTAATAAGTCGACATTTTGTGTAAATTGGCAATACTAAACTACCCTTTATTGTAGCGCTATATCATTCATCTCATCAAAGGGTCTATTCTCGATGATTACAAGATATCATTCGATTTAATTTAACCGTTTAAACTCTAGAACCGCGCGTAGATAGACGGCATGGCGAAACCCACTATTTTGGGATTCGGGAACACCTAATATGTTTATTTCCGTAAAAATCTCGAATTCGAATTTTATTCGCGATTACAATACTTTATATTCTACGTATATGGTGAAATTAATGATAAAAATCTGTACAACATACATTGTACAAACTTTCTCATATACGTACTAATGCGTCGTTTAGTTATCTTTAGAAAATGAAAATCGTATGAGCCTGTTTATAGAAAATCTAATTATTGTTAAAGTTGCCTAGAATAAACTAGCCTTATATTCATTTTTTTTTTGAGAAATATGAACTATACAATAAATAAAAAAGGTCGGAGACTACGGCGAGATGAATTAATTAAATTAAAACATAAATACTCCTTAACCGTACAAAGTGAGAATATTTAGAGACAAAATAAACAATAAAATAGGGTTTAAAAAAATTAAATTAAATAAAAACAATTTTGGGTTAAAAAAAACCTGTAAGAAAGTAATCAATGAAAAGAAAAACAAAAGTAACACACAGGTTTTACGGGGGAAAAAAACCTCGCAGGTAGCCTGGTGTCACCCGTTCATGTACTCATATCCTTCCCCAAAGGAAAAAAATCGGTACAACATACATTGTACAAACTTTCTCATATACGTACTAATGCGTGGTTTATTTATCTTTAGAAAATGAAAATCGTATGAGCCTGTTTTTAGAAAATCCAATTTTTATTAAAGTTGCCCAAGCCTTATATTCATTCGTTGGGAAAAATGAAATACGTAGTATTATTGAAGACGTATACGCAAGTAACTCTACGAAATTTGATCAACATCGTTAGAGCCGTTTCTGAGAAAATCGGAGTTGTTAAAGTTGCCTAGAATAAACTAGCCTTATATTCATTTTTTGAGAAATGTGAACTATACAGTGTTATTGAAGACGTAATCTTAAGTATCTGTACGAAATTTAATCAAAATCGTTAGAGCCGTTTTTGAGAAAATCGGATTGTTTAAAATGCTTAAAATAAACTACTCTTAATTATTGATCAATGTCAACCATTTCTACGTATACTCTGCTCAGTATGATAAAATGCCTAAGTACGAGATTTCATTCATTTTCGCTCTACCGTCTAGGCTCCAGAGCCAGTAACGGACAGACAGACGGCATTTCAAAAACCACTTTTTCGGATTCAGCGACACATAAAACGTATATTTCCGTAAAAATCTCGAGGTCGAATCTTTCGCGAAAACAATACTTTCTCGTTACTTCTTATGAGAAAGTAAAAAGTTCAGCAAAATTGGTGCATACTAAATGGTAGTAAAATCCCTCGGTGGTAGTTCACTTATAGTTGATTCGAATAGTAGACGAAATGTTAAAAATAAACGTTCAGCACCAATGAAGGCGGCTGCCATGTAACTGGAACGCTCGTCTGGTTGACTCAACCCTTTTATCACTGCAGTTGTTACCAACGTATGCCATGGTAATTCGGGAAGGGAAAACTTGTCGTATTCGCCTCTCTTTTCTTCCTTATCTATCCTGCTCGGTTCTTTTCTTTCATTCTCTCTTCGTTCTCATCTCATCCACTTTTCTCTCCTTTTCGCCAACGTTTTCCCTCGCTCGCACCTCTTCTTTCCCCCTTTCTCCGTGTCCTTCTCGCGTCCGTTCCTTCGCCGCCGTTCGCAAAGAAAGAATAGGAGCTCTGGAGAGAGAGAGAGAAGTTCGCATTCATTCTCCAGACTGAGTGACTGGTGAGAGAGAGTGAGGAGGAAGGAGAGGCACTTTTTGCCGAGCATTCCTCTTTTCTCTTACCCTCCAGCCCGAAGGCTCTCTCCTCTCTCCGCCATTGTGCTTCCTTTCCCCTTCCTTCCGCTGCTCTCACTTGGGCGCCTTCCGTCTTCCCTCCATTCCTCTCCGTTTCCCTTTTATTCCCGCCGCCCCCGAAAGGAGGTAGGAGGAGGGAATACTTTACGCAGACCTCTCCTTGAAAGTTCTGCTCAATTCCGAAGCTCCGATTCTAGCGGACGCGGCGTTTTCTTCTGGGGTGCTCCTCCTCCCCAAACCTCTTCCGCTCTTAAAAATCCTTCTCCACTCCCCACAAAGTGAAGGGTCGTAGTCTTTCGAGGACGTTGTGTGTGCGTGTGTGTTTTTTTTCCACTTCATTCATCGTCGTGGGAGGGTGTGGTTTCGATAGGCACTTCACGTTGCTCAGCATCGCAGGATTCGCCACCGTCATCGTTCCTCGTTAATTCGCCTGAGAAGGCATGTCAAAAATTCGAAGGGGCGTCAGGCCCGCGTTTAATCGATGGATGTTATACAAGGGCCACATTAAAGCGATGGATGGATAGAAGAAGGCCCTCTTTGAGTTTCTTAGAGGCCCGGGCCACTTCCAGATTTTTAGGATCCTGGTCACAGTAAAAATTTGAAATAAATTTATTTTTATCGTGAAATTAAAATTAATTCTGATCCGATTAAGAAAGGTCTAATCAGACTCCCATTGTTCCATTTAGCGAAATGTCATGCATTCCAAAAAAAATTGACGTGTTTAAAACTTGGCCACCCTTTGAGCTCGATGTCCGGGCCTAATCCCTCTGATTGGCCCTGGATAGAAGGACCGCATTTGTTTAATGAGGACCAGAGCTGAAACGGTAGACTTAAGCTATAAGATTGTACGTCCTTTTTGCCATTATAAACAATAATTGTAATTCTGTAATTATGAGAAAATCTTGTCTCCTTTTTATTAAAACGAAGCATTTTTGTAAACTCTCAAACGATTTAGTTTGGACAAGAATTTTGCGTTGGGGCTGCCAGTTGGACACGCCTGCACTAGAGAGATGTCGAGTTCGTTTCATGGATGGAAACAAATTGAAGAATAAGCAATTAAATATCCAAAAATCTCCAATAATCACAGCAAGGTTGTGGAAAACCGCGCTTCGTCTCGTTTCATCCCCGGGGATTGCTTTGGGGCCGATTCCCCCGAAGGCTTTTCCCTCCCCTCTCCCCATCTGCATCAGAGATATTGAGGGATCTGAAATGGCAGACGTTGAAGAGTAGAAGAATTGAATACAAAAGGAAACTATTTGAAAAATTCGAAAGCTCCGAATTCGTTGAAGACGTACGCGGCATAGTCGTCCCCATCGGTGTTAGTGAACGTAATGTTAGATCAGAGTACAGGAGAAAATATGTCGAAACAATCGCTAGAACAGAGAAATACCACAGATCCTTTTTCCCAGACGCGATAAGACAGTCCAACAGAGGAATTAAGAGTTCACTTGGTGTTGTGACACCCCCTGCCAAACGCTTCTAGCGGCTTGCAGGGTATTGATGTAAATGTAAATGTTCCGCGGTAGGACGTTTATGGGGAATTTCGCTGAGTCCGGCGACCCCCTTCGTCGTTCCAATCTCGTCGCTCTTTCAAGGTTGCCAATAAAAGGCCCTTGTTTGAGCTTTTGGTGGTCGTCTCGTCCGGTGATTAGCGCTCTAGACTCGGGCCCCGGATCGGGTGCTTTTCGAAGGTTCTTGAATGGTTATTGTTTCTTATTCTCTCTTTTCCTTCGGACACAACAGCCGTTCTGGTTGTGACCATGCTTCTTACCAACGACTCCATTTCGCCGTGCGGGTGGTTTGCCCACGGTTTTCGTCCGTTGAAAAAGCGCTTGTATGGCGCACTGTCTCGGTACAGTTATTTCCTTCTGGCACGTTTATTGTTTTTTGTTTCTCTGTCTTCAGCGGAGTTGAGTTTTGTTTCCTCGACATTTATCGGGATGGATTTATCTCGAAAGATTTTGTTTCTCGAAAATTCCAGGCAAACGTTGCGTTAACTTTTGGAAGACAAGTTTCTCCACTGGGTGGTGTGGTTTTGTTTTTCGTCTTGTAGGGGTAGTGCTACCAGGAATTTTACTTGTGTGGGTTATCCAATAGCGTATGAAAAAACTCGTTATAAATACATATATACGGAGCGATATAGAGGATCATTTTTTCCTTGAACGATAAGAGAATATAGCAGGAAGAGGTAAAATTAGGGAAACGGGATTTTTTGTGCACTGCACCGCCTGTCATCCATCAATAAGGTTGTTTGCAGGGTGTCATGCGGATGTAGATATAATATCAAACCATTTGCACCAGAACTGTTATCACAACTTGCCGTTGTTTCATAGCATTAGTAAACAAAATATTTTATTGTTTTATAATAAATGTAAATTTTTTAAATAAAAGAATTCCAAGTAAATAAAGCCCGCGAAGATCCCATCCCCAGGTTACTGCATCGCCCTTTTATTTCGGCGGAAGGGCGCTCAGCTTGTCAGACTCCCAATAAACTCTAATGGCAACAATAGCGAAAATATTTCTTCTTTTTCAAAGGAAAATTATAATGGCGTACGTAATATATCTTGAGAACATGCCACGTGCCAGGTTTATCCGCAAATTACAAAATTGTATTTTAAATCTTCGGAGGGAAGGTAAGCGTAGTCAAGGATCCGTATTTCGGACGTTTCTAACTCTAATCTTCGACAATTCGAAAACTGTATATTTCCCGTTCTAGAAGTTGAAATCTTTCCCTTAAGTTCAAGTTGCATAGCTAGCCGTTTCCGTCAGTTCAGAATAAAGGAAATAGGAATTTGTATAATTGACTCTTGCATATCTCTAGGAGACCTCTCTCCTAATTGCACCGATAGCGCGCTATCTAAGATTAAAATCATAGTGAATCGACTCTTAAGAGGGGAGTCAGCAGAGAAACCTCTCGAAAGAGAGGGGACGTAACGATGAGTTTCCTAGTTTCTGTTTCGAAAAGCTTGCGCAACGCGTTATTTCCTTTACTCCGGAATGTTTAGGGAGGATAGGGAGAGAGAAAGAGAGACGGGTATCCCTCGACGGCCACTTGGGTGTAAACGACCTCTTTCTCAATATTACGCGTACCTGATTGTCTCAGTGTCGTGTTGCGCCCTCGAGGCGACGGGTTGACGAGGTCCCACGCGAAGATTTCGCATTTCCAAGAGGTCGTTTCTCACCACTCCCCTCCTCCCCCATCCACGACACCCGTTATACCTTATTACCAAGTGCCGTGTGTGATCAGTGCAGACTTTCTCGTGCGGTACGCGTAAGATCCTCCTCCGCCTTGGACTTCCTCGGTTCTATATTTACATTCTCAGAGGAGCGGTAAAAACGGCTGAAGCCGCGAAGGTATCGGAAACCGACTTCCGTCCACGTTTATCTCGGTTGAATTCCACTCCGTGTCGGAGTAATTTAAGTTTTTTTTTTGCTGCGGGCATGAAACGAAAAATGAGGTGAGTGGAGTGTTTTTGATACGCATTTGTGGATTCTAAAAAGAATACCTATCTCACCTAATGGCTGGAATCATTTTTTTTTTTATTTTACAACTTCAATGTCCATTTAAAAATAGGTTGTGCATTTAGGGTATACTGTAGTACAGTGGCGATTCGCCAGCGATAGTTTCCTTTATAAAAAAATCGGTACAACATACATTGTACAAACTTTCTCATATACTAATACGTCGTTTAGTTATCTTTAGAAAATGAAAATCGTATGAGCCTGTTTATAGAAAATCCCATGTTTGTTAAAGTTGCCCAAGAATAAACTAGCCATATATTCATTCATTGAGAAAAATGAAATAGTAGTATTATTGTAGATGTATACTCAAGTAACTGTACGAAATTTGATCAAAATCATTATAGCCGTTTTTGAGAAAATCGAATTGTTGTTAAAGTTGCCTAGAATAAACTAGTCTTATATTCATTTTTTGAGAAATATGAACTATACAGTATTATTGAAGACGGAAACTCAAGTAACTGTACGAAATTTGATCAAAATCGTTAGAGCCGTTTTTGAGAAAATCGGATTGTTGTTAAAAATGCGTGGAATAAACTACTCTTAATTATTGATCAATGTCAACCATTTCTACGTATACTCTGCTCAGTATGATAAAATGCCTAAGTACGAGATTTCATTCATTTTCGCTCTACCGTCTAGGCTCCAGCGCCAGTAACAGACGGACAGACAGACAGACGGCATTGCGAAAACCACTTTTTCAGATTCAGCAACACCTAAAACGTATATTTCCGTAAAAATCTCTTGGTCGAATTTTTTCGCGAAAACGATACTTTCTCGATACTTCGTATGAGAAAGTAAAAAGAACGTTGGAGCTAGCTAATTTATGGGTGCCTTTATTTATCGTACGCTGGAAGTATTGCAGGAAAAACAAGCAAACGCTATGTAAACATTTAATTTCAAAATGTTTTTGGCATCGTTGGTGTTAAAAGTTAATAAAATGTGAACTGTTTGTCTTATCCAATTAGATGATGGATTATTTTTTATGCTGATCAGTGAATTTGTAGTCGAGGTTACTGTAGTAATTCGTTCAATTAGTTTCAATTATTGTTTTCAATATTTAAATTGAACAACATTAACTTTTAATTTACATAATTTGATTAAGGAATTAAAATCGATATACATATATTTTTTATCGTAATTTTCTGTTTGAGTGAACGCGTTTCTTAGAATTTTGACCGATATTGATACGTTTAAATGACATTTCTATGTAACGAGATCTTGTAGTCATTCTTATTTTCGCAAAATCGAAGTAGACTTTCTCCGTATTATTTCTCTGGAATAACTCCAATTTTTAATACTATACGTTTATAGAAATCATTTTGTCTTACGAACTGTGAATGTCCTGCTGTAGATGCTTTAAGAGCTTGTACAGTTTTAAAATACTCAGTCTTTACCTAGTCTCTTTTCGTTTTATCCAACTTAATTAATATTAATGAAAAAAATGTTACGCCAACTTACAATGTAGTCGAACAAAGAAAATTGGTTCACAGCTTTATCTGGGATGCCCCTTCGCGCCAAGCATAGATTGCTCCCTCCATCGTGAGGAATGCCGAATGCACTCTCCCCTTTCTTCATTCCCCTCTCGCCCTTAAACCTAATCAGTATCTTCCTCCGACCAACGTAACTTCCGTCCTTTCCATCCCATGCAGAGCAACCGAATTATCTTTATACATGAGGTGAATAGTACGAAAATCTTCCAAGTCCGTGGGTTCTGCCCCCCCCTCGCGGTACGTATCCCCCCCTTTCAAAGGAGTTCGTTGCATTGCCGCGAGAGAAAACACAACGGAGGTTATCCCAAGAATTCCTCGTTGTCTGCTTCTCCCTCCGTGGTCTTTTCCTTCCCCGCCACCACCATCCTCCTCCCATCGAGCCGCATCTGTTGGACTGGGAGAGGTACGACTAGGGGTGGGGAGGAGGCGGTGATGGAGGGGAGAGCGATACGAGTCTCGGGCATCGGCCTCCTCTGCTTACCGCCTCAGTCAGTGGGTGGCGTTCCTTCCATCGGAGCGGTAGTTGAGCTGGAGGTCGTGGAGGAGGTAGTGGAGGCTTATTCGGGCGGGCGCCGAGTCTGGCCCCCGTCTGGGTGAGCCGTCGTTATGTACGGAGACAAGGGAATCGACACGACGCGCGTGGCTTCGTTGCTGGAACCTTTATCTCCCCAGCGAACCAACATCTTGGGGTTCGTGTCCCGTCCGCAAACACTTTTTTTATCGCCCTATCCCGTCCGCTAACTGGGACGCCATGTTCAAGTCTGTCGCGCACTCTTCCCGCCTTAAGTTTTAAGCTCTTGCGAAGAGTTTCGTCTATCCGCGTAACTTTAACGAGGTTTCTTCTTGTTTTTTCAGGATACTGAAACAGTCTCCGAAGAACTGCATTGCCGGAAAGGCCGCGTCTGGACCGTCGTCGACCAGGTGAGGAGATTCTTCATCTTGTTGATGGAGAGAGACGGTCCCATTGGTAGGATGGGAGGGAAGGGCTCTTAATGCCTGGTGTGGAGAGGGGACGCCATCTGTGCGGGAGGGGATTGGCAACCACCGCCCCTTTTCCTGGCACTTTCCCCAATAGGGTTCGCCCGGTGCCCGCCACCACGTATAAGAGACCCGCTCTTTGGGGAAATTCTACGTTTCTAAGGGAACAGCCGAAGTTGAAACTAATGAAATAAAAGTATTCACTCACTCCTTCGTAGAGCCTTATAATTTATTAATCTTGTTCGCTGGATATTATAACCTGAACGAATGTGCTTATTCGAAGGGATGGACTCATCCCTAATTAAAACAGCTTCAATCGAGTCTTGAACCTAATCGAGAAATTGTTTTTACTGTCTCAATACTAATTGATACAAAAAATAAATAAGGTGGTCGATGGAAGCTTTCACTTTGCACCATTATTTTTATACTGGCTTGTGTTTCATTCTGAATCCTCTGTATTTGTTTAATATCTTCCCTGATCCTTTTTAATAACTGAAGGATTAATTGCAAAGTCATTTATTTATCGCATATTATTTTGATTGTAAATCTGATGCTAGCTGAGATAATAATAAAACAAGCTTCAGTTCACATTCATAATCTGAGGCTGTAATTCCAATATAAATTTAAGTAAAGTATGGAAACTTGTCAATTTAATTAGTCCTGCTCGAAAGCGTAAGGCATTGCCTTCAGTAGAGCTTGTATACATTTTCACTCTTGTGTTAGTTAACTGGTTATATGGTCCATCATATTTTAGTTTTAATGATGTCGGAGAAGTAATTTACTATTGTGCTCTACTAGTGTGATGTATGAAAACTAAATCAAACAAATTTATTTTAGGACAAGAGTGATTCCATGGAGAGTAGGCCCATGCCATGGCAGTTACGACAAGGAAAACATATCATCATCATCATCAGTAGCGACTCCAAGCACATACTCTTCCCATGATGGGTCATCTTCCATTTTATCACTTGTTAATAGCCCTCCATCCAAGGTAATAAACAGATTATATCTCTCTTTCAACCAAGCTTGAATGCGTTTGATTTGAGGACTTTTCAATCAGTGTTCGATTCTCATTTATTTTAGCGACAGGGGCAACTTTTGGTCAGCCCCCTGCGTGCAAGGCATCCTCTCGAAGACCACGATCCAAATTCTCAGGACAGCGGCTATGGAAATAGCCTACCCGAAGGAGAGGAGTGCCGTGTGCTAGAATCTTCACCATCACACAAAGCAAAATTGTCAGCAAATTCGCATATCAGAGTATCAAAAAAATTAGAGGAAAGTGAAACTACACTCGTAAGGTGAGACTTATCTTTATTTTTAATTGCCTTGCAGAATGAAGTTTTTATTTAACACACCTTGAAATTCGAAGGGCCAACTTTTATAATTGGATTTAATTAAATGAATTTTCCAAATGTTTCATGATTCTCTTTAATAAGATGCAAGCCTTACTTTGTTTTGTTTTCAAAATCCTTCAAGTGTTGTATTTCACTTCATCCAAATAATTTCCTTGAAACTTAAATTTTTAATGATAATTCCAAAAACACCCAAATCCCCATGGGATATAACGCAGTTCAAGTTTAAATTATTTTGTAAACGATTTTGGTAAACATTAGTCAGGAAATTTTGGGGTTATTTTTAGGTGTAGGTTACTGATTTTTTTGGTGAATAGAAAAATTATAACCTCTTTAAGTAATTTAGTGATAACAATATTCATTGTAAACCAGATTGCTACATTCATTCCATTAAAACTTTCCATTGAGTAAACTTTAATCCAAACATTTAACATATTAAAATATGTTGATTTCTGTCAAAGGTTTTATCACAATAATGATTTTCCATTTTGCTGGCAGTGAGAACTCTGAAGTTGTCCAGCAGCACGTATCGCATTCATGCACATCTACTACGGAAGTATCTATAGTAACTAGTCCAAATAGGGCACACGCACGCACCTTACCCTCTGGGTCGATAACTCCTGGAAAGAAGGTCAGCCCTCTCCGTTCCCCTCGTAATTGTTGGTCCAGTTCCCAGCATCGCTCTCCAAAATTACTCCATAGTCACTCTTCTGGAGCAGAATCCATCGATGATGGCTTCCTTGAATTCTTTGAATTGGAAAAGGCCTCTGTGAGTAATTAAAACTTTATGTAGCAGTCAAAGCAATATATCTCGTATATAGTTCTTGTTAAGCATTGTTTGCCTTGCGAACTTAAATGAATTTCTTTCGTTATATTTTGGTATAATGGCAGGCTGAAACAATAACGACTTCAGAGCTGCCATCTGGTATTGGAAGCCTGCTTTCCAAGCCCATTGTAAAGAGCTCTGGAGATGCACAAGAGAAGAAGCAAAGTGAAAAAGTACAATCCTATTCAACATTTCGCCGATGCATCTCTCTCGTGGAAGGTGTTCAAACGCCCCCATCAAGTAGAGTGAGTATCGTATCGTGAAAGCTGCATTTATTGCAAATTGTTTTTGCCGCATTCTTAATCATGAGAATTTGTCAGTCTTATATGTGTTTACATTTCAAGACTCGATCAAATGGCATCATAAAAATACCTCATTGGATATTTTTCTTGTCAAAGGTGAAGGAAAATTTCAGCCCAAAAATTCATAAGAAAAATGATTTATTAAATACAACTTTTTAATTGAATTATTCTACCTTAAAACCAGAGCTGCAAACCGAACCAAACCACAGCCATTTTGCTGAACCGCGAACCGAACCGAAACCACTGATTAATTTTTCAGTGAACCAAAAATCGAACCGTAGTTTTTTGCAAAGGTGGTTCGGTTTCGGTTCGCTCTCAATCCACAAAGTACGGACCAACGAAAAGACCATGAATTTCCATTGGAAAAACCAGCGGGTTTGCTTCAAAGGAAAGACTGCCTAACTCTTTCCTCTCTGATACTATTGTTATCCACATAAAAATCACGTTAGGATCAAAAATACAGTTTTTTAAATATAAATAAATGAAGACTAGCAGCCCGTTGCAGCTATGCTTGCAGATAATCTAAATAGTTCGGCCCTAGGTTAAATCTTCGTTTCCTATTCATTTGAAGTGTTTCCCTATTTCTTTGTCTTTCTTGTACTCTCCGCTCATATACACGGGAAATCCTATGAGCTTCCTCATCTCTTTCTCTCTCTTTCCCATAATACTCTTCCTTTGACCTCTGGCTCCCCTTCCTTTCTCTGGCAGCTGTAGCTGGGCTAATAGCTCTCCTTTTCACTGGTCTACCCCTTGGCATTTTTTAATTTTCTGCAATTTTACAGCAATATATTAGAGCAAATACGTGATCACAGTGTCACAGAGTTACTCAGTGCTAGTTTAATATCACGGTATATTCAAAGGGGAAAACTTTTTAATTCTACCTTACCTTAGTTCCAATGATTATCGTTTCACCCTTATAGACGAACTCACAAACAGTTGCTTTCCTTCAAGTGTCTATCAACGACTGCTTTTAACTTCTTACAGGACCTACTATAAAGGCGACGTCAATGCAATCATTTATTTAGATTATCAATGAAGAGAAAATAACAATAACGCTTTTCTTTCGTCTATTTGAAGGTTTAATTGGCCTTAAATGAATCGGTATGAGTACGAAAAATCTGAAAAATTTCTGAAATATTTGACTGCGTAACGTGTAAACATTGCAAGCATAAGATAGTATAAAGCTTTACCTGTCGAATAATGCAAAAAAGAAAAATAATATATTTACTTATTTTAATGAACAAAGGAAAAATACCTTGCACTCTGAAAAATCGAAAATCCTGTGTCAACTTATGGGAAAATATAAATGTCGCCTGGATTCGAACCCGGGACACTTTAGCAAAAGAAAATATTTTTCCAGAGACCTTATAGCCAGTAGAAACAAAACGCCGTTTACTGCATATCTTTACAACGAATGGTTCTTGAGAAATACGCCGATATAATTACGCGAGGCTTCATATGCACTGACGGACGCAGCTTCAGTATGCGCATAATATATAGGATGATGATGGGATTGTAATATAAATTTTTTAAATATAAATTTTTCCTTTCTTTAAATAAATTCTTCATTCATTTAAAATAATAATGACTGTTGATTGATTTACTTATAGATTGATACTGAATGCGTAATGTATATATTGGATAAATTATTTCTGGATAGTATTTCAAATGATTAATATAGTTGAACCGAACCGCAAGCCGAACCGAACCACTTGTCAAAATTCCCATCTGAACCGAACCACTTCCAAAAATTTAGAACCGAACCACCTCCAAATTTTGAAGTGGTTTGCAGCTCTGCTTAAAACTCATGTTCTCTTGCCTAAAAGACTGGCAAACTTCATCAGATTTAAAAATTTTAATTGATATATTCTAGCATATATTTAAATTTTTAGGAACAAACCTGAAATAAATCATCTGAAGTAGCATAGCTTCTTTAATAAGCTTCAAGAAATCAGAAAACTCTACATCAAGTATTGGGATATATATTTAACAAACTATTTCATCAATTGCTCATTGAAATTTTTGCTTTGAAATATTAATATTTTATTTGAACCTAACATCTTAATTCAAACAACTTATGTAAACAGACATAATGTTTAAGCATTGGCCTTAATTTGTCCTTGGTTAATGAGAGCATTTGTTTTGCATGGGAACTGATCTAATCTCTTCGCCCTCTGCACAGGTACGCCTCTGCTTGTTTAGGGAAGAGAAGCAGTCAAAATCGGTGGAGAAGGAAAATGTTGAAGAGTCACCTGAAGTTACATTTGGGTTCAAGAGGCCTGAACCACCTGAGGGCCAGATTGGACCAGTGAAGAGCAAGAGAAGGCGCTTTACTGCATTTGCGCAATCTCCTGACTTTGCTTCCCCGCAGGCTTGGGCTGCAGAAATAGAGTCTACCACTCAAGAGATATCTCTGCCTCCTGTCTTGCAAAGAAGTGTCTCGGACTCTGAAGCAGTTATCAAGAGTGCCCTTCAAAGATGTATGTACCTGTCATTATGTATCTTCAAATACTAATGATTTTACATGTCACACATGAGTTGCCATATGTTTCCAGTTTAGCTAAAATATAACCAGATGTAATTGTTCCTTATCAGAAAATGTTATTTCCAAGTAAATTTGGGATTTAAATTTTCTTAAATAATACATATTTGTGCACGTGAATTTTTATTATACAGAGTAGTTTAATTTTATTGGAAAGAAGCTAAATTATCCATCAATAGATAAATTTCTGCTAAAATGTCCATTCTAATCCCATTGCTACCTAACACCCTCCTTGAGCATTATAATTTCTAAGCATATAAATTTGATAGTTAAACCATTTGACATCAATTCTCTATACTGCTTACACAGACCAATTTATATATATATATATATATATATATATATATATATATATATATATATGATAATGTTCTTAGTTCATGTATAACAGAAGTAATCATTAAAAGGTTTCTCATGCTGAGAGGTCTCAAGAATTATGCCTTTTTAGGCATGTTTCATTTCCAATGTGAGCACTAGCTTTGTTCTGTCCATCTGCCTGTACAATGTTCGTTCTCAGCTTCTACCTAATGGATCTTCATGAAATTTGGTATTTAGAAATTATAGGCAAAGGCTATAAGAAAATGACGTAAATGTTTATAAAACCCAATCAGGGATGTCACTCTACTGAAAACAAAAACTAACTTTTCATCATATCTCATAAAATATTAGTCCTATTGAAAAAGTTCAATCGAATTTGTAATACTAGCCAAATAAAATAAAAAATAAAACATTTTTATCATAGGAGTAGCCATTTTCAAGAAAATCAAAGTTGCAATTCGCTTTGAATGCCATGCATGAAAAATTCATGCACGACTACTTAATTATTGCCAACAAAAACTCGGTTATTAGTAGCTGAAGTAAATAAGATTTGCTATAATTATGAAAATACGTTCAATTTCTATATGCTTGCATGCAGCATTTTGTAAGTAGAAGGAAATAGATTACATATGACAAAGGAAAGAACATGAACAGTATAACTACTCAAGTGAAGTACATAATTTAAAATAATTTTCTAATGTTTTCTAAATTAATAACTGATACAGTACAGGCAACTCCCGAGATTCGACAGGGATGCATTCCTGAAAATGTGGTCATATCTCGAACAGTCGAATGCCGAATCAGCACAAATTCAAACAGAGCAGAAATAACGATGTCTAGACTGAAACTAAACCTATCGTGGTCGGGCGGGCTGGAAATTAATTCTCGTAAACTAGTTTCTAATTCAACCGATCGATCGGCCGAGTCGATTCGACCTGTCAAATTCTCGAGTTGGTCGAATCTCGGGAGTCGCCTCTATTTATATAAGAAAATTGACAGGGATTAAAAAAAAGTATGTTAATTTGAAACATACGTAACTTTGAAGTGTGTTCTAATGAGATTTCACTGTAGTCCAAATCAATTCTAATTAGTTTACTACTGTTAAAACTCCATCAGAAAAGGTTATGAGATGATAATTTCACTGAAAAATATGAAATTGACTTTGTTAAATTATACCAATCACTTTTTCAACATGGCTTTTCAGGCCGCATAAAATGCTCTTGGAGGCTGCATGAGAGCTGTAGGTTGTCGACCCGTGATTTAGAATATTTAGATCATAAATTTAAATTTATGACTACTTACGTTAGTTCCTTTTTTTACAGCATCTACTGACCCCGATCTAATAGGTGATTTCACCAGGCCTTATAGTCTTCCTCTAATACCAGGCAGACATCAGGACTTGAAAACCATTTCATCCGATACTTTAGCTGGCTTGCTGCATGGTGAATTTGAACACTGTGTGGACAGTTTTCATATCATAGATTGCAGGTTAGTTTTCATTTTTTATTATTTATGAATTGTGATCAGCTTTGTGTGTTTTTTTAGTTTAATTTTATTTAACGCAAAGTTTGATATAGTTCATTTATGCTGTGTTGAAGTTTGCTTTTTACACTAAGAAAACAGTCATTTGGTATGTTTTGTGATAGAGAAATAATATGTATTTTTATAAAAAATAAAACTTATGTAAGTAGAAGAATTAAGTTAACACATTAGTGAAATCAGTTACCTTTGGCTCAGCTTCGTGAAATTTATTCATTCCAGAGCAAGGAAAAAAGAAACTTGAATAAATTAACTTTTAAAGTAATTTTAATATGTTTATCTTTCATTAAACTTGCAACATCGTGTCAATGATTAAAAAATTAGCTCATATGAATAAAAAACATTAATGTACCTAAGATTGTTTTTGGGCGAGTTCTTCAAAAAAAATAAACAAGCTTAAAAATGAAAGATGTGAAATCATTTACATAAAAATGTATTACTGTTAATTTCTCTCTCTTGCTACCAAAAATTATCATTGTGAGTTAATCAAGTTATCGCATAGTTTTTTTTCATTATCGAGTTAATATTTCTCGAAGCCTATATTAGAATGAATTGCAACTCCATCTTTGATGTGTATCATTTGAATCACCAGATATCCTTACGAATACGAGGGAGGGCATATCAGGGGAGCGAAGAATTTGTTCACAAAGGATCAGATTCTGAAGGAACTCATGAGTCAAAGTACCAGTATGTCATCCGAGGGAGAGTTCAGCTCCAGTGGTGAAGATGCTTCTGGAAATAAGGCAAAGGCAGAAAGCAAACAAACGAGACATATTCTTGTCTTCCATTGTGAATTTTCATCTGAACGTGGGCCAAGCCTGTGAGTAAAACATTTTAGCTTGTATTCTCACTTTTAAAATTCATATTACCAAACTTCTAGTTGCTTTATGTATTGATGAAGATGATATAATACTGGACACGCTTGAAAATAATTGAGGTTGCACTACTTAAGAGAATCATAAGATTCCATAAATGTTGAGAAAAAATATGTAACTCTCTTTAAGTTTTGTCAAACTACCTAGATGAGCAAGCTTGGCATTTGATGCATAATTGAGAAGTTTTTCATTTGGTAACATTGTTCTTAAGCTCTTTTTTATTATTTTAATGGAATAAATTTGCAAAATTTTTAGGCAATCTTAAAGTATTCCATCAATAATTTTCTTTTTAGGTCTCGATTTTTGCGGAACTCTGACAGAGCTAGGAACAAGGAGTGCTACCCTGCTCTTCACCACCCTGAGATATATCTTCTTCATGGTGGTTACAAGGCATTCTTTGACAAGCATCGCAATTTGTGCGAACCATGCTCATACCTTCCCATGGCCGACCCACGTTTCGAATCGGACTTGCGTTCTTGCCGAGCTAAGTCCAAATCCTGGACAGGAGGAATGGGAACCACCACCATGGAAGGCACCAGAATAGCTCTAAGAGGAAGCCTTAAAAGATTAGGTCTTTGAAACCCAGTTCTACTAGCCTCAGTTCTTCGCCTTTTTCCCTCTTTCTATTTAGTGTCAATCAAACGTGAATATAGCATAGCTGGCTGTTGTAATTTTATATATTCTCAAGTGTTCAGGCCTGGCTAACTTCTGCATCTAAGTTAGATGTTGATGGTGAAGTGTATGTGAGATATAGGTTATTTTGTTTCTGTTGGGGAAAAAATGGGGGTCAATGCGACTCTAGCGCGAGGAAATCAAGTTGTGGATTCATTTCCTGATTTTTTATGCCACGGCCACATGATCTCTCACTTGAAAAATGAAATATGACTCCCAATGTACATTTTTCAAGAAATATTGGTGCCTCCTTGATAGAGACCAAATTTATTCTGTGCGAGGATGGTGTGAATGAATGGATTTAAAACAAAAAGTATGCATCGAGTGTTTGGTTTCCTTATCCCAAAGAAGGACCAAAGTATATATTTTCAGTGCAATCATTCCGTGTTTTGTGGGAAATTAGACACAATCACTGCCAAGTAGGTTATTGAGCAACAATTGTGATGTGGGTGGACGATATGTATTTTCTCTCTCCCCCATACATGTGTAAACCAGTAAAAAATATTCATCTAATTGATATATATTCTGAAAGGATAGATACTTTCACTTCTGGAATTTTGTTCTGTCTGCCAGTTTAAAAAAAGTGGATTTTGTTACATTATGAAAAAATGCTCATCTTCACATTAAAAGTTTTAGTGAATTTTTGTCAAATATTTTTCATGCTTTTTTATACTTCATTTGGTGTGAAGTTTATTTTATTGACCAGACTGAAGTATACAGGATATTTTAACAACTGATCAGTGCTTACATCAAGCATTGAGACACTTAATAGATTTGAACTGTTCTGACATGCTCTCAATAAATACACCACATCAAACTATAGCGCCTTGGTTCATTTTAATTTTGCTTGATATAGGAATACTGCTTTTTACTTGGCTTTTCCCTGTTGAGCAACTGCTTCCATGGCCTTTTTGACAGTTTCTTCATCTCCCAAAAACTTCATCGAGACAACAGGCTTCATATTCTCATCCAGCTCATAAACAAAAGGTATTCCAGTTGGCAAATTCAATTTCATTATCTCTGCATCTGTCATTTCTGCCAAAAAACGGAAAATGTTCTTAAATACCACCTATAAAAATTTTTATATTATTTATAACTCCATATGGAACAAAACAATGTTCAAAGTTATGTTTTCTCTCAAATCTGTTGAATTAATCGGGATAGGAATGAAAATCTTTTTAATTGCAAGTACATCTCAAGTGGACATTCAGATAAATGGATAAATACAATAAACTCAAGTTAAATGTATTTTTTTTGTTTTGCCAAAAATGGGTGACTGTATTTTACCATAAAGGTAACACCATAGCCCTATACCACCAAGGTCACAGGGTCAAAGTCAGTATGGCTGACTTTATTTATAGCCCAACATAATACCATTAAAATGAATAGACTGTAGTAAATCAAGGCTGATCTTATTCAGCTTATCAATACATTACTCGGATTAGACCTCAAGTAAGATGTGCAAAAGGAGATTTTGGTCTTCATTACAAGCTTTGGTTTCCGTTATTAAGATGCATGGAATATTTTCCAATGTTACAAAAAAACGGTGAAATTAAGTTTAAAATTACACAGCAAATATTCAGCACTCTTCTATTTCAGCCATGTGAAATATATTATGTGAAGGTTATTACACTAATTTTATAAATATAAAATTGTGGTCTTACCATCAAGATGTTTAACAATTCCTCTGAGGCTATTTCCATGGGCTGCTATCAAGATACTTTTCCCCTCCTTAAGCTGCGGCACAATTGTTCCATTCCAATATGGCAATGTTCTTTCAATTGTGAGCTTCAAAGACTCAAATTTTGGAATTTGTTCCTTTGGTGGTCCTCCAGCGGCTTGAAGGTGGTCAAGAATGTTCTTATAGTAGGGATGGTCCTCTTCCATTGGAGGTGGTGGTACGTCAAAGCTCCGACGCCAAATTTGTACCTATTAATAACAACTGTTAATATGAATTTATAAACGAATGATATCATGACTTATTACAACCAAAATTACCTGTTCTTCGCCGTACTTGATGGCAGTTTCTGCTTTATTGAGACCAGTAAGAGCTCCATAATGCCTTTCATTGAGCCTCCATGTCTCCTGGACAGGAAGGTCAGTTTGACCGATTTTCTCGAGGATATGAGATAGGGTATTCTTTGCACGGGTTAAAACAGAAGTGTGGGCAATATCAAACTTAAATCCAGCATTCTTAAGGGCCTCTCCTGCAGCTTTTGCCTCATCGACCCCTGCAAAATATTGAAAACATTCCTTCTTATGATTCACAGGAAATGATGCAATTATAAGCATAACGCAACATAAGAAGTAGGTATCTTAAAAAATCTGACTATATATTCAAAGTTGTATTCCGAATGTAGAAGATGGGGTTTTCAGGGTTAACAACTAGTATCTACTGGTTTTACGTAGCTCTTAGATTCAGTAACTACAAATTAAACAAGTGAAGTGGTACATCTCCCTGGTCTTTTTTACCTTGAGCACTTAAATCTGCGTCAAACCAACCACAAAACTGGTTCAATTTATTCCATTCACTCTCCCCATGTCTTACCATGACAATAGCGTATTTTGTCATTTTGTTGAGGAAGTTCAATAGTACCGACTGAGGAGAGTAGCAGACAGCTTACCGTACGACCTGAATGTCCTCAATTGACCTTCAAACACTCGATGTGTTAGATCTATCGAATGCGATATTTACCATTTATATCTCGACCTTTAAAAATTTGAATTAAAAGTCAAATTATTGCAGATTAATTCAAAAAAGTTTTCTATTGTTACTTTGAGCATGTTTTTACTAAAACACCCAAGAGACAATTATTGATGATCCAATGCAGTCGTATTCTCATGCAAGATTAACGATATTTCATTGAATTCTAAATTATTTAATAAGCGTTTTATCATAAAGTAGTTTTTCATAATATAGTTATGTTTTATCTAATTTCAAGATACCAACTATCGTTTTGAGAGAAGTCGTTAATTGTTCAAAAATTTCAACATATAATCTTACCATAAAAATTGCTAAGTTGGCTACAGTGTTTACAAATAGTTGCGCCTTTGCTTAAAAATAAGTCAAGTTACCATGATAGGTCTTTTTAATTCAATTTTATACTAATAATTGTGTTGTAAGCATGACTTCCCTTAATACAGATAAGTTGGAACTATCTTGTACATGGAGTACCGCAAACGAAAGGAGTATCAAGAATGCTATAACGATTGAAACGTCAAAGAATAAGGGATTTGAGTAAGCAGAAACTATGACATCCACTTTTGTGTTTACTTTATTGCGACGTTTTGGAGTAATTACTTAATATTTTCAGGTCGGATTTAGACGATCTAGTCCGGGTGGAAACTTGTGTGCAGCTATTCACTCCAAACGCTTCGTCCTCCCCACCCGAATTGAAATTTAACATCAGTCCTGGTTTGAATATTTTTGCCATCAAAGTTATATCTGAGGTAAGAACATCAGGAAGCATAGTTTAGTAATTGATTGATCAAAAATTAAGTAATATCACTTGAACATAATATGTTTATAATTCCTATTTAGAACGAGGTAATTACTTATTTGAATTTTTGCCGTGATAAATGTGACTTTGCATTTGATATGGCGTGTATAAATGATCTGATGGCAGACTGATAAAAATATTATTCTGATACTTTCTAATCTAAATTGATTTATTTTGATCTGTCTGAGATATATTTGGTATATATTGGGCTATCGTGGATCTTCATTTGCCTAGGCATTGCCTCATTTTTTGGTTAGCATCATACAAAAGGAGTTCATCATTAGTTCTATTTGTTTGGGATTTTGAATAATTTAGATAGTCATATGGGAAAAAACGTGTATCTGGGGATAAATTAGGCAAAAATACTTAGCATCTTGTTTCCACTAATTATTAATCAAATAATTCAAGAGGATCAAAGTTTTGACCTGAAATGTCACGTTGACCATAACTATTGGTTTTTATTAGTCTTCAACTAAAATAGTAGCCAAAATCGAAAAATTGTAGCTACGTTCAAGTGTTATGCAACCACCAGTTTAATGAACATTTCAGTTAATGTAAACAAAAATTGTGTAAAATGTTTTGGTGTGAAAATTGTTTTCATTATTACAGGGTAGAATATGATAAGTACTTAAGTGGTAAAAAGACATTACCATGGAAACTGCCAATAAAATAAAGGGATGGTAGTCACATTCCACTTGCAAATGATTGAATTTTACACTTCATTTATTTATCATATCCCATATTTTATAAAGTTGTATTTATTGTGTCTATAATCATTTTAGTTATCCATGGCAGAGAGTAGTAATGTGATGCAATGAGGATGGAATGTGATCAAAATATTAATCAATTGTAAATGGAAATTACGATTGTGTCATATTTATATACATATATGTATAACCATGCTTTAACATTGGTGTATGTGGTATAACACCAATCGAGTTTTTTCATAACATCTTTCAGTTTCAAGATAAAGGTTGTTGCATATTAAACTCCTTAACCTTGTTAGAATAACCTTATGAATATAATAAAAATATAACTATTTATAAATATTTTATGCTTTATAATCTTGATCACCTCCATATTGAATGATGTTTTTTTAGGCTCGCATAATAGAACTATATGGTCGAGGTGGAGAGTATTTATCAACTACTCACTCTGAATTTGTGGATGACTTTGAAGGAATGGCAGTCTTCTCAGCCTTTGTCCAATTGGACATCCCATCATCTGAATGTTCTATTAAGGTATAAATTTTTTATTCTAATTGTATTAACTATTCATAGAATTATAAGGTTCCTCTTATGGCTAAGATTATACTTATGAATCAGAATTTTCCAAAATCCATTAAATGGTTGTGTAAACCAAATACAAATTTTGGTTATAATCAGGGCCGGATTAAACAGTATGCAAAACACACAAGTGCGTGGGGCCCATAGAACAAGAGGAGCCACATTGTGCCAACCTAGTCTCGTCTCACCATTTCCAAGGGTTACCTCACATATCATAAAACCTGCAATTATCTGTTTCTTGTTAAAATTTTACGATTTGGGTGGGGCCTTAAATGTGCTGTGCATGAGGCCCATGGTCTTCTAATCCGCCCTGGTTACAATGCAGCTGTCATTAGTAGTTCTTTCTGTAGCACACACTCAGTGAATTACCACTGATGATGGCTGCCCTGTAGCCAAAATATCCATTAGGTTTTCATAACCATTTTGCAGCTTCTGGAGAATTCTGATTCACGAGTTTCACGTTAACTGTGTTCAGCTAAATAATTTTTAATGTCTTGATATTTAGATTTAAAGTCTTATTACTTTAGCTGTTTATAACTAAATAATTTTTACAATTTTTTTCAGTTTAACAGGCTTAAACACCAAGACAACTTGTGGCTGTATGGAATTGGCATTTATGTTGAGGAATGTGAAGATTTTAAGACTAAAAGTGTTCATGTTGATCTTAAAAGTGTTAGTGAGAGACTTCAGCAATCTGGATGCAATCTTACTGAAAATGCCGGGCAGTGCATGAAACTACTTCAAACATTTCAGACTCTTGGAAATAGCAGTGATAAAAAAACTGTACAAATGAGTAATTTAGATAGGAATCAATCTCAGAAAGCTATGACTTCAGAGACTTCTAGAAAACTGTGCGATTTACTGTTGCATATGCCTCCATTTCACAATGGATCAAAGACTATTACAAACTCTGTCAGTGCTCTTCCTGAAGAACTTAAGAAATTATCATTGTACGATTCGACAAATGTTGACATTCAATTATTAATCAGTGAACAGTTCAAAAAAATGGAAGAGAGCTTAATGGCAAAAGTAGATGAGAGACTGAACACAATTGAACAAAAATTAGACTCTTTGTTGTCGCTTTTTCAAAGAGGAGATTTGAATAAACAAAATGATCAAGGTTTGTAACTATAGCAATTAATAGTGTTTTAATGTTGAACGTGTTATTTTTCTGCTGGAAGAAAAGTTTCTTCTAACTGTCCTATCTGGGTTATATTGATGAAAAGTGAACTATGTGTTAAATTCAACAGCTAATTGAGTGCTGAAATGTCTCCTGAACAAATCTCATAACAAATTAGCATTTGAGAATTCATATGGCTCCCTAGTTTAATTTTACCTTTAGACACATTATAGACAGTGGCAAAACATGATTTTTCCATGATGTCAGAATTATTTTTAACCTGAAGAAATTTTTGGATTCTTTAGAAATATTGGCTTCAGTTCAAATTCATGGAACACATGTAGATTTTCCCATTTATATGTACTTACTTTGATAATTGTATCAAACTGCATTGTTTATTTCACAGCACACTATTCAAATGGGCAGTTCATACTTACTTGGAAATATCCCAAAAGGAGACTAAAGGCTCGGAGTTAACATTGATACTTTCTAACCTTCATGAGCTGCAGAGTTGTGGGACACTGCAATGATGTGTCCTGAAACATCCTGACAGTCATGCCTGCCATACAGTGCATGTTAACTGATTTGAATTCTGTTTAGTCATTGCTTCTTTAAGGAAAAAACCTATTCCATATGTTAAAGTAAGTTCTTGTTGATTTTATCACAATACTTTGTTTTAAAAATACAGGCGACTCCCAAGATTTGACAGGGATGCATTCCTGAAAACGTGGTCGAATCTTGAATTGTCGAATGCCGTTTTTCCGTAGACTTGCATGTTATAATTGGGGGATATGTTTCCGCATCTCGACTCGTGCGAGCCAGACTGAGCTGTCTGCAGCACATCCCTGCATACATCTATCTATACATACAACTATATATCGCAGCGAAATTAATATAAAAGTTATTAAAAAGCACAAAATAACTTGCAGCCTCGCCAGTTAATTTAAGGTTATGCAAACCTGCCCTTCTCTTAAATCTGTCAAACCAGCTATCAAATTACGTGAATTTATCGCGTTCTAGAATTTTCTCCTCCTGTTTCACATAAGTGCTAATAGTTGAATGACACACTGTTATTTGATTCACTTGCATTATCACTATTACATTTCCTTTTAAATATCATGTCACGTGATAAATTTATAATAAATCAATAAAATAAATTTAAATAAAAGATTAACAGAAAAAAGAGTGAACTCAGCACAAATTCAGACAATTAGAGCAGAAATAACTATGTCTACACTGAAACTAAACCTCACATGGTTGGTCGGGACGAAAATTACTTCGCGTAAACTAGTTCTCAAATCGATCGGCTGCGTCGAAATCTCAAATTTGTCGAATCTCAGGAGTCGCCTATACTCTAAACTTTGCTATAATGCTAATTCATGAGTAGTGAGACACTATGGTAGCATACAGGGGCAATTATAGGATTTTATTTCGAGGGGAGGGAGCAAGGTCCTAAGAGTTCCTATGAGGATCATTTTTTAGTATTTATGGTACATTTCTATACTAGTTTGAATTAAACAGTCTATAGCTTATCACTATACAGCGTGGTCGGAAAAAAATGTTACCAATCATATGGGAAAATCATTTTTTGTGTACCTGTACTTCGAATTTATAACTTTTGATAGTGTATTCGTAAACAGTATCTCAAGAAACCCCAGAATATTAATTTTTAAACAATTTCGTGATCCACAAATGATAATTTTTCCCATATAAGTGGTAACCTTTTCCTGCCATGCTATATTTGCTTGTATTCAAAATATACTGCAAACAATACTACAAACGAAGCCCTTGGTGCATGAAGGTGTTAACTCAGTTTTTATTACTATGAAAATTTTGGATTTCAAGTTCAATTTCTGGAACTTTTAAATTGGCAAAATTTGTTCTTTCTTTTTTACAGCATAAATGGATTAAATAAGTGTTTTATTATTTTAATTTATATTTTTTAAATTTATATTTTTAAATCTTTTTATAAAATATTACAAGTTATTTTAAAATGTTCTTGTTACATTTAATATTATAACATAAATAATAATAAACAATTATTGTTTACCTATTTTGGAAAGAGCCAAAACTTAACTTTGCAATAAGTATTCTATAGATTCATTTTCCTTGGCACACTTGCAAATTTTTCTCTCACTTCATCATCAGTCACATGTAAGTCTCTGTGAATAGATAACAGAGCCAGTCCATTCAACCTATTTTCCGATGTTGTATTCCTCAAATAAGATTTTATCCTACGAAGGCTAGAAAAGCTTCTTTCTACAGTTGCAGTGGATAGAGGGAGAACTGCTAACAATTTAAAAAGAATTAAATGTTCGGAAACAGTTGTTTGTCACACTGTGCTAAGCTTTCTAGTGCAGTTTTGGGAAGGTCACAGTTTTCTCGCTTCCATTTAGCACACCATGACTGAAACTTTCCACTACATCTTCATGACTCAAATCTGACCCATAGAATTTCACTGCAGCTCTATTGAAATATAATCATGGTTTTGACATCTAGATGGCAGAACACACTTTAGTGAAACAATAGTAGTTTTGTGAGATTGGAATCTGTCATCTAAACTTCTCATTAGATCATCAAGGAAAGAGATGTAAACTGCTCGGCAATAATATTCCTCTGGTGTAGAATGTGGTACATTTGATCGATGCATTTGGAATTTGCAGTTGCGGGGAACAGCTTCACTGATGTTCATGCTTTCTGCAAAGGTTTTTGCCTTCACATAAATGTGGTTGAAATGTTTTTGTGGGTCATCTCTCGTACTCTTATGCATTTCCAAAATATCAGTTATCCTCTGCAAGGCTTCAGTAAGATCAATTTCCTTACTTTGCAGAAACTCAAATAAATTGTATGTTAATGACAACATTTTGCTCATTATGAAAGTTGTCACCAGGGCTGGTTTCATTTAAAAAATATGTGTAAGCGAGGTAAAAATTTGCCTCCCCCTGGTAATGGTATACTAAAAAAGAAAATATACATTTTACTCAGTTTTATATTTTCCAAAAAATATTCAGCTAAATATTATCAGAAAATAGAAATAAAACATTCACTGACCTTATAACAAAATTACTATGTAATGATTATATTACCGAATATTTTTATATTGCAACTTTACAAACCCACTTTTTGAAAAGGACGAGATTAAGTTTTTTCGTGCTTTTTTCTTTGCAAAGTCATCAGAGAGGGAAGCTATGTGCAAAAGGTAGAGGTCCCGAATGTTAAATAGTTGCTCAAAGAGACAAACCCCGAATAATCAAAGGTTATATTACGCTAAAGAGGTTAAGGAAAGTGCACAGTGTATCGGCGTGTTTTAGACAATGCAAAACTTGAAAACGTTCCTCTTGCTGCCCTTCTTAGGTGACACCTGTAAGTGGTAGGTTTCGTCGCTTACAATTAGACCTTAAACATCCTGAATGTAAATGAAATATCATGACTTAAAATATAATTTTTTCACGATGTTTTCAAGTTCTGTGCAACAAACCTTGAAAAAAAATGAACGTAAAAATCCGAAATATTGATTTTGCCACCCCTCTGAAGTGGCACCTGTAAGCGATCACTTATGCCTGAAACCGGCCCTGGTTATCACTAAAAATGAGAAACTGAGTTCAGCAGTTTGTGTTCCTTTACTGAACCATCAGCTGAGGTCTGCTCCAGTGTGTCCAGGACAACCAAAATTGGCTTCCGGCAATCTTTAAACAACATGATAGCATCATGCCGTTGAATCCAATGAGTTTCACACAAGGATTTCAGAGTCATGCTCTTAATATGAGACAGCAATTGTTGAATTTTCTCCTTTAATAATTTAGTGCATTTGGCCGACATGTAGAAAGAAGATATTGCTTCTGCAATAACTTCCATACAGTTCCTAACCATGGGCACTTTACTAGCATCTGATAGGCACAAATTTAGAGAATGAGCAGCGCAATAAGTGTACACAGCTTTAGGAAACCTCTCTCTTATGTGGGCTTGCACACCACGAAATTCTCTGCGCATAGATGCAGCCCCATCATATCCTTGTCCTCTCAAATAATTTAAGTTGAATCCCAGTCTTGATAAATTTTCTAAAATTGCAAAGCCAGAGATGAGCCCGTAGTATCAGTAACCGGTATGAAGCAAAGGAAATCTTCTCTCAATGTCAAATTTTCTTCATCAATGTAACGCGCACACAGCGAAAACTTCTATTTTACTAATATCAGTGGTTTCATCTGCTAATACTGAATAGAAGCCTGATTTCTTAACTTTCAGTAATATTTTCTGTTGAATTAGTAATTAATTCATTTTGAATTACGGAACTAGTGTACACAGCTTCGCCACCGCTGTGCTCCAAGTGATCCTTCAAAACTGAGTCGCCGGAAAAGTCGCGTGATGAGGCGCGGAGAATCTCGTCGCGGAAGACGTGCTCAAGGCGAGCAGCGCGGAGATTCGTTGCGGGCGTCGGTCGCAGAAGCTCGCAGAGTTCGGAGGTCTCGATGCAGGCAGCGGTCGTGCGAAGAGCCGAGAGGTGATGGACCGGCGGCGCGGAGTTCGGAGGTCTCGACGCGGGCAGCGGTAGTGCGAAGCTCTCGTGGCGGGTGCCGCGTAGGCCCTGGACGCGGGAGGCACGGCGCCTCTGACCGCGTGCGGCCCGAGTTAACCTCTGCCGGGCGAGGGCGACACCGCCCCCCTGTTCATCGGCTCGCTCGTCTTATATTCCGCTGTGGAGGTGATGAGTCAGATCTTCGCCCGTGTCCATCATCTCGAAACTATGCGAGCTCGCACGTGTTATGTTCCGCTGCGAGGGGCTCTCGGTCACGTCTTCGCTCGCCTTATCGTCTCGGCTCAATGCAAGAAAGATAATTTTACGGCAATCTTGCACTGAGCATGGCTCGTTACTTCGCCCGCCTCGTATTCGCCACCTTCGCCCGCCTCGTAGTCGCCACAAATGTGTCTCATCCGTTTTTGTAATTTGTTGTCCCTTTCACTGCTGAACACAAAATAATGAAAAATAACAGCAGCAGCAGTTTGTGAAGGCGCGCGATCCTTCTTGTCCAAACAGAGTAATGCTGCAAGAATTCAAGCAACATCTACGAATTGTATGAATGCGTGCCGAACATTATTTGACATTCTCTCTCTATCTCACCCTCTCTTCTTTGATTCCACAAAAAAGCCTATACTAACGTTTAGGGACTCTATATAATAAGATATCGTATAGAGGGCTGGATTATCGTATGCTTATTCTTACGCTCATTTGCGCTTCCGGCCGAAGTGGGTTTTTCGTGTAAATATTTTTTTTTAATTTTTAAAAATTCAAAATTTTCGGAGAAATTTCGGGGGGGAGGGGGGCAGGGCCCCTTCGCCCCCTCCTATATACGCCCTTGGTAGCATATTACCAAAATCATAACCAACACTACCTAATTGTAGCTACATAGTAGATATTACCAAATCTTGGCGTGACGGCTGCATAAAACTTGTATCATTTGGGCATATGCAAAACATTATTCACTACTGAACAACAAAACAGTGCCACTAACGGCATGTTGTGGACGTGGGTTCTCTCACTGTATTGCTTTGGATACAGGCTACATTTACCCTTTATAAATTTATGTGTAAAGATTGTGTGAGTCCTGCCCACGGACGTAGCTAGACTTTTATTCTTGGGGAGGCCAAGGAGGGCCAATGAAAATTGGGGGGGGGGGGGGGGGGGGGGTAATTTCCAGTATTTCCAAAATAAACAAAAGAATGCAAACATCTTGCTAGATTTTAATAGCTGAATATCTTTTTCGTAAGTATTGAATACTTTTAGATTAACGGATAAATACACTTTGCTTCATTTTAATTGAGGAATATGGAAATTAATATAAAATACAATGCCCATTAATGACATTTTATACAGGGTTTTCATTTTACCGCAGAGATATACATAATATATAAATTAAATATATTTTTTGAATTTTTATATCGCACAGGGACGTAACTTGCCTATCAACAATAGGGAGGGCAGCGTTTAAGTCAAAAATATTTGGGGGCCAAAGTAATTTGAATTTCTAATACATATTAACAAAGGAGCTATTTGTTATAATTTATAATGCATCACCACTTTTCAAATGCGAATTATGTTTGTATTAAAAGTAATATAATAGCCTAGATATTTATTTGATGCAAGCGCTTTGTTTATATTATTAATCCACTACTTTCCTATGTCTTCAACTTATAACTCTGTTTTTTCTTATTTTTAGCAATTTTTTTAAATAGCTCATCTTGGCACTTTGTCTGTCTGTCTGTATGTGAGCGATGAATATCTTGGAAACCGTTTAAGCTAGGGCTGCCAAATTTCAAGGGTTGGTTTAGGGGCCCGACATACACCTTCCAACCAAGTTTGGTCTGGATCAGTTACAGGGGCGAAAAGGGCCTGCCGAAGCACATTTAAATTTAATGTCACCGGTGGAGCCAACGAATAATCAAAACAATACAATTGACAAATTTTTTAAAAAATCGCCCCATTAAATTGCTTTTAGCAGTTTGGCTGTGCTGACTGGTTGTCTTATGTATAAACAATTAGGGTAATTTCTATCAATAATTTTATATTCCATTTGTAATACTTATGATAATAACATACTCCATAAGGAAAGGATGGGATATTGCAATATTTTATCGAGTTTTTATCTACTTATTCACAGCCGTTTGGTGTAGCACAGTGTTTCACACTTAAAATCCTCTGGCGGACCAGAAATTATAGCGTTCTCTTTTCGAGGGCCAGTGATGTTTATGTTTTGCTAGTTATTCACATATCCTTATTTATGTAATGAAGTTTCATTAACTTAATAGTAACACATAAAACCTGAACGGAATGGCAAATAGCTACAGCAAAAGTACACTTCTTTTTGTAACTTAGTGTTAATTAAGGTAATGTTTTATAAAAATTATTAAGTCAAATAAATATGTGCTGACCAATAATTCTCAAGCATCTGTGATAAAGAAATGCTCTAGCGGCCATTTTCTGTAAAGGTCGTCCTCTATACTAATTTATTTAAATGTTCTTCACAGATGAAATTAGATCTATGTAGAGGAAATTTTTAATTGTTGAATATGAAGAACAATTCTTAGGAAACCAATGCTAATTTATATTTGGAACTTAACCTCTCTGGGATTAAAACAAAAAATTTATTTTCCCATTCTATTTCTGGTGATTTAATTTGAAAATTGCTTAGATAACTACCGTGTGATGCGATATCGGAATTACAAAAACATCAGTATCTTTTAAGCATAGTTGTAGAAATTTACGATAATTACTGTCATCAGCTGCTTTAGATTAATATATTAGAACTCATAATAAAATTGAAGCTTTTTTCGGAAATGTCATTGTCAAAATTACGTATACTTTTGATGTACTTCAGTAAAATACTTAGAAACAATCAGCAGTTGAAACATAGTGACCATTCTCCAGTTATTATTCTGGCCGACGCATCGATCCGACCACACGATGAGCTTAGGGTCTTCACCACTTTCGAGAGGCTTGTAAATCTTAGTAATGTACCGAAGAAAGCACAATGCAATTTCAGTAGAACCTCGTTGCCCTACAGATTCATGCCATACTATCATGCATGCATTTCCTGATCCACCACCATGCACTGCATAGTTGTATGTTGCATACTGCCTTTGATAGAACATGGAAGAATGTTTCAAGACAGGGCAAAACAAAACTTGCTGCAAATCATTAAATAACACTACAGTGTTTGGATTTACTTTAGCTTTCTCTTGATCTTCCTTAAGATGTGAATACGCCGCATCTGCTCTCATGTGGTGTAAATCACTTTCTAACTGCAGTGATTTCATCTCATTGTCATTTTGTGCAGCACACATCTTTACAAAATAAGCATCACAGTTTTTATATGTGTCACTTCTAGGTAGGCCAAATTTTAGTTTGAAATCTGAGAAAAAAAGATCTGAATACACACGGTATGAAATAGCAATATCGGGATATTTCTCCCTAAATAAGTCAAACATCTTAGTCAAATTTAGTTCAGGCGATAGGTATTCATTAGCAGTTTTACCACGACTGTAGTGGCTTTCTTGCTTAGGAAAATATTTTATGTGTTCACGGATTTTAGCTTTAGTTTCGTCGTGTACTGCATGCAGCCTGTTTTTATGTAAGCCTCTCTTACGAATAAAAAATTTATTTAAACATTTTCCCGAGATAAACCGGTAAATACAATCAGTCTGGGGTGTATAGAGGATGGGGGTATAACGAAAAAGACTCAATAGTAGGAATAATATTATTGTGGCAAAAGGTTGTGAGTATAGCCTATGAAGTTACAACGTTGTTACACCACCTCAGTTGGTGGTTGTAGGGCTGGTATTTCCTTTTTTCTTGAGGATGTGTACGGTTCTCCACGATCTCTCTTCATTTTACAAACATTACACTTCCACTTTTCGAAATGTATGTTCTTTTTTTTACCTCTATTTAAATGGAAAATGGTATTTGCACTCAGATTCACACTGTTAGACGCCGCAATTTTTGTAAGTTACAACGTTGTTCCGTGTAAATATGAGATTGAACCAATTGTTGGAGCTAAAATATAATAGTTGAAAATCAATATTTCCCTAGTTGTCATTCGGCTATAAGTGACCTAGGACAATGAGTCTTTTTAGATGATAAATTTAAATAGCCAATCTATTGTTTACTGAGCTCTAAGTCTGGTAATAAATCAAAATTATTTGTTTTTGGATATATTTAAATTGGCACATAAGCTAGAAAAGGAGCCAATTTTTGTAATTTTGGTATGTGAACAAAAAAGGTTTGACATCCTTGATATAGGACCTCGATTTAATATGAAGAACAGTTTCACCACTTATTTGTTGAGTGGAAGAAGTGGATTGATTGCCTAAACACACTTTTTTACCAAAAAAGGTTCAATGTGATAGAGATGGTATTTATTACAAATATGTTGAATTATAATTTGTTAATTGCTGTAAAATATTTTCCAATTTAAAGAAAAAATTATATTTTTAATGTAGATCATATATTTATTTTTTATAACTATGCTTGTTGATCATAATTTGCATACCAGACTATCAACATTCAACTGGTTTCAAAATCAATGATTCCTCAGACTGAATGCAACATTCAGTCACTATTAAAACCTTCTATTGTTGATTATAAAGAGCTGTCCAGCTGCTTCAATAATGCTGGTTAGATATTTAGGATTGCTTTGTATATTCTTTACATCATTTCCCAAATATTTCTTTTTCAGCACCTTTTGTTGTCTTTATAACCTTTAGTGTAGCTGTGACCCAGGAGATTTGATATACATCAGTCTTGTGGTAAATAAGTCATCTTATTCATGACATGATACAAAAATATATGCAATATTAGCATAAAAAATGTGCCTCAGCTCTAACACTCAGATTTGGCAGTAACTTACATTTTGGGCATACCAAGCTATGCTCGAGCAGGTATTTTACTGCTATTAGTCTCTTATCACAAGAAAACAATTACAGGCACTCTCCAGGTTACGTAAGGAATGCGTTCTGGCACCCATTCCGTAACTCGAAATTTGCATAAATTGAAAATTATTACAGATGCCATGTGTTTAAAGTATAATTTACTGCATCAATACAGTACAAGAAATTGGTTAAAATAGAGGCATGTAAACTAGCACCTTTACTCTCACTGTGACACTTATCAGCCATGATTGCAAGGGCAACACTTATGATAATTTGCACAAAAGCGAAACGTTAAGAGATCAAGCAAATGTGCATAAGCAGTAGAACACACTGAGAACACTGCAATACAACCCATGCCCTGCATTTTTCCTCTGCGCATGTATGTAGTTCCTGCTCACGCAAACCACTAATGTAAACTTTCTGCATAATAAAATTTTTTTTAGTGATTTATGGGGCTGCTTATGTAAGTATGGGTTTATGTAAGTCGAAGCTTACGTAACCCAGGGAGTGCCTATGCATGCTTGGCTTTAAACTAAATCACAATGACATGCCCACTTTGATCTCTAATAGGGTTGCCAAAAGTGTCATTTTGGCCTGGATACTCTAGGTCAAGCGACCTTTATCCAGATTTGGGATTTTTATGGAATCAGCATGCTGGTAGGCTTGACTTATTCACTTGTAATTTGGGACAGATAAAATCTATTGCTTATGATTTGTAACAGAATATTTTAACTAGTGAGAATTTTGTCATAATTAGTGTTTTAATTCATGTATGTTGTTTTTATGTGTTATATATCATTATTTTATTTTTATTCTATCTCCTTATTTTACATTCTGTGATACTTATAGTTGTTTAAATTTGTTATATTTTTATGTATGTAAGCAAGTAAGTGAGCATTGCCCGTGTATAAATAAATAAAATTTCTTTGGGTCAGCGAGTTTATCCAACAAAATCATAATATGTAAAAAGTGGTAAATATGTTAGCATTTGTACCTATGCTATGTGCAACTCTAACTATGCAGTGTGAAGTTTATATCCATAATTTTGAAATTATAGCAGTAGTCCTAATTTGTTGCAATGTTAACTCCGACTGTTTCCCAGCCCACTCCCCTATCCTAGATATTCTATGGATTGAGAACCCCACTAGTTCCTTAATGTCTCCCTCTCCTAATGCTTACCGCCCCACATGTCACCCAGAATGTGGTAACTTTGTTTGCTAAGAATCGTACAAAGTTATCCCAGCTATTCTACGATTGATTTCCACAGTGACAACCGAATTAGTTGAACTTTTTGGTCAGTTGTCAAGTAGAATGTGAAGGGTATAGTTTGGGCGCTTGTACTTATTCTTTATACAGGTTTTAGCCAGTAATCTCCGCAAAGGCAGAATTCCATTAAGGTAGAAAACTGGATGCTAAAACAAATTGCCAATATATTTTTTCATTTATTTTCACAAAACCATACACAATGTGCATAGATAAATAAATAATATTGTAATTAATAAATGAAAGTATTGCTTTAATCTACATATTTTAATTAGGCATTCTGTCAAGGCAGAAAACAGATTTTAGACCAAATTCTTTGGACCACTACTGACTTAATGCTGGCAACTCGAATTCTAAATGATCTGCTTATAATTTCTTACATTTGGGTCTAAAGGAATGAATCAGAATTGCATCTCCAATTTGGCAGATCTTTTTAATTCTTTCTATATCTACCAATACTTCTAAATAATACACTTATTGTTAGTTGGAGATTATCATCATTTAAAAAAGTATCAAATTTCCATCTGTGGCAAGTGGCTGCTCTGTAACTTTCTCTCTTTGCCAGTGATGAGCAACCTTTTTTTCCTGTAGACACCATTAAATTTTGAGGCACAAATTTATATACGTATAGGTTACAGAATGAAAATGATTGGTGCAACTATTTTGATCACTTTGTCCAATGTTTATACTAGAAGAGTTAGACTTCTTGAGCCGGATTATCCACTGGAAGGCTAAATATGTCTCTTTTGTCAATCCCTGTGATCACAAGTAGGTCACTGGACTACATGTGGCATGCAAAATGTCTTGCATAATTCAATGAAAATGAGAGAAAATATTCCAGAAACAAAATCATAAAAGTAATATTTTGAGATTATATCAAACTGTGTACATATTTCTTAGTCTTTTGATACATGCCTTTACAAATAAATTTGGCAATGTTCTTTAGAAATCATTACAATGCGAGGCAGAAGGTTGCTAAGAAAAAATTAAAACGATATTCCTTTCTTTTTCTACCCTTTCTGTTTTTTTGGCTGCTAAGAGGATGTCTACTCACACCCTCCAGTTCACACAACGAAACAATAAAGAGGATTTTTAGCTATAAAGAATAATGTTTTAAAACATGGTTTAAATAAAAAAACTACGTATCAGTCGTAAGTCATTCTTCCTCATAAATAATGCAATTTGGCAAAGAATCTTAAACGTATTCCTCTACTATTTTTATAATTCCTTGGATGTTACCCTGAATGCTTATTCTCTCATTTTAAAATTTATACCTATATATTTTATAATACGGTCCCTTTGAACATAAATAAGCCTGGTAAAAGTTTCTACAACATTAAAAGTTAAAAATATCTAAAAATCTGAGTTAACTTGCATACTTTAAATATAATCATAACAATCTTCTATATAAGACTAATTTCGGGTTAACGTAAAATATAAAAGGAATCCCACAATCTACGCCTTCATACCAATTACATTACACATCTTAATTCACTAACAAAAATTAGAACTTCTGAAATAAAAATATCTACAAACTATTTTATGGTTCTCAATCGTAAATTTTCGTAGAATTACATACATTATAACTTCGTCTAAAGAGTAAATAAAATATAACGCAAAATTACCGCCTTTTCTTAACAGTGCGCTTCACGCTTTTGTTTCAACCACGATGGATGCACAAGTTACGAATTCAAGTTTAAGCGTATTTATATTTTGGGGTTCTATTTAAGATTAATACTATTCACTTCAAAAAGTGACCCCCTCATCGATTGGTAGTTCTTATTATGGCAGATATTTTTATGAGCCAGAATATTAAGAAGCTAATCAAGGGAAAAGTAATTTTAATCATGGGAGATTCAAGTAAGCTAACTTCAATTCACTGAACTTATCACGTGTTTCTAAGGATTATAATCTTTATAAAGTTTAACAGAAAACGAAATGTTTACTTTAAATTAATTTAATATTAAATTTGTAAAGCATATGTTATTAATTTTTAGATCTTCGGGCTCTATATCGCGATGTAATTTGGCTGTTGAATAGTAATTCAATAATCCCAGCCAGTCATCTTCGTCGCAAGGTAATTTTTATTTCGATTGTATTTCACACGAAACAGCTATTGAGATGTAAAGTATAAATTTAATTTATTTGTAGTTGGACCTTTCTTATCTCGGAGATAGATTATTAAAGCAAGGTGAACTCAACCGAGGGAGAGACTATGTTGAAATGAGGGAGTACACAGTACGTGCTTCGTCTCCAAAATATATTTATGTATCTAATTTAAATTGACAATATGAAATTTATATTAATAAAACTTGAAAATAATTCACTCATGTATCGCTTCCAGAAAGACGATTTTAACATTAAGTACAATTTTTTGACTAAGTGTTATACAGAAGAAGTGGAAATGCTAATGCATGATTACAAAAGCAATAAGAGTAAATCACCAGATGTGATTCTAGTCAATTCATGTTTGTGGGATATTACAAGGTATGAATACTCTGAAAATTCTAATAAGTTTTAAATATAAATTTAACTGTAATTAGTTGATGATCTTCATGGATACACATTATTGTTTGAGCTTATGGAGTGTTATTACGAAAATACATACTACAAAACCTTCAATATTCTTAAGATTCTATGATGTATATACAACAGATGTAGTGATTTCTTGCTTCTTCAGTTTCTTTACATTTGCCAGCAGGAAGTGTCATTAGATATCGTTAATGAAATATAAAGAATATTTATCGAATTTATGGTTGCAATATATGTACTATTAATGTAGGCATGTGGCTATTTTTACAAAAAAATTCTTAAGACTAGCTCTTTGATAAGTCATTTGATAGGTTGTATGTGGCCAACACAGTGGCATATAGGGTCTCATGTGACCCTTTCAGTAAAATGCTGAATGAGTCCTGCTCGATAGAAATAGCATTATCTGCTGCTGAATTCTACTTTATATCACGATGCTTATTATAGTCTGTTCACTATCTAAAGTCTCTTGGCCTTGAATAAGGGGCGTACACCACTTAGCAGCAGCCAATAGGAGACGGTTCGTTTGGGAAGGTAGTGGGGGGAACTCAGTGTTACTCTTGATTTCGAAGCGTTCACATTGGTCTAAGTTGCCATTTCTACTGCCGTTTCCTTGCTGTTGCTGTTCGTGATTGGGTATCTGTCTTCCCGTGCGAAAGTTGTGAGGGACGATGGAAGGGGAAACGTTCGTGATTGACTACTTGCTCTATGAAGGCCAAGAGACTTTAGATAGTGAACAGACTATAGTATTCTAGCATATTATTAACATAATTTTAAATATGGAAGATAGAAAAACTCCTGAAGGCTAATGAATGAAGTTATTTCTTTTGGTGTAAAAATATAATGATTAAAGTTAATGTATATCAAATATAAGATCATAATTTAAGTAATTTTGTAATGTATTTGAATACATTTTTAAAGTTGGTATTTACTGCAATAAAATAGAATATACTCATTTTTTTAAATTCTTAATTATAGTTCTTCAATGTGTGTATATAGCCAATATTTTTTTCAGTATTCAATACTATTATAAAACCTGTTGCATTTCAATTAATAATTTTCATCAACCTTTTACTCTTCAAGGTGGGGTCCAGATGGAGTTAATCTTTATAAGGAAAATATGCGTAAGCTTTTGAGTTTATTCAAAAGTAATCTTCCCTCTAGCACCTTGGTAATATTCAGTACAACCCTTCCTGTTGGAAAATCATGTAGAGGAGCCTTTTTGGTCAGACAGGTTAGGAATTGCATTTCAGATTAATTTATGGGCAATTTAATTTTGCTGGGCCCTATATGGTAATGAATCATGGTGTAAAAAAATTTCTGAAGAAACAATCATGGTGAAAAATACTAATGGAAGGTCCAGTTAATGCTATGGTTTAGATTTAAATTATCAGTATATCCTGACTGCTCTTGCCTCACTAATCTTTCTGTTATGCATTATTATACAATTGAAGTCCTCTCCATGAAGTCCCAGATTGACATTTGTTTTATCAATCTGGCTAAAACCATTGATTCCCTCGATCACAAGCTTCTACTTCACAAACTGACCCATCGCTTTGGCCTCCATGGCTTTTATCTTTCCTTAGTTCATAGTTTCCTTGCTGGCAGGAAGCAGCGCATTGTCATTTCTGGTTCCTTTTCTCTTTCGACTTCTGTCCTTTCAGGGGTCCCACAAAGCATGCCCTTAACCCTTATATTTTTATTTTGCATTTTGATGATCTTCCTGAATCAGTCCTCAACAATTGTCATCAATTGCTTTATTCTAACAACTGCAAAATTGCCCGAAAGATTAATACTTGTCAAGACTGTGTGTCTAAACGAAGACTTAGCAGTGATTGGTCGTTGGTGTGCTATATGGAGAGTGACTCCCAACCCTGAGAAGTACAGCCTACTCTCTATTTGTTTGCTTTAACAAAAACCCTTACTTCTTGAATGACAGCCCAATCCTAAGAGTTTCTCATTAGAAGGATCTTGGTGTCATTCTTGACTCCAGACTTACTTTTCTTCAACATCTGAGTTCAATCAAGAAGAAGGCAATGGCTCGCCTTGGGATTCTTTATCGCTTTAACGACATTAAAGACCCTACTGCTCTCCGCACTTATTTCTATAGCATCATTCTCCCCATCATTACCTATTGCTCAACTGTTTGATCCATGTCTGCTCCATCCAATCTCTCTTCTCGATCCCATCTTAAATTTTTTATCAAAATAGTTTGTCATCATGTAACCTTGTTTCAAAATTTATCCAAATCCCTAATTCAAACTGCCCTCAAGTTACACTCCCTCCATAGACTTAAAATGAGCTCTGACATTTCTTTCCTTTATAATGTGGTAAATGCCAATATTAACTGTCCTGAATTACTTGCCATTTTGAAATTTTATGTTCCCGCAAGAAAAACTTGCCTTCATTCCATTTTCGCCGTAAATACTACCTGTGTTCGCCATTCTCTTTTTTACAGATTACCCCTTCTTCTTAATTGCCTACAGTTTCATCCCAACTTTGACATTTTTCATGCTCCTCTGAGAACTCTCTTCAAAAATGCCTCCAAACAGTCATTAATATTTGATGTAGTTGTCCTTATTTGTTGTTATTCTGCCTGTTTCCATGTTCATTGTTAATATGTTATATTCTTTTCTTGATTTTGTCATTTTAGACGTGTTAATCCCTTGTTGGCCAAATCTGCTGTAATTGGCTCTGTGCTTTAGGATGATGTGCTTTAACCGACTTTATTATTATTTAAACCTTATAATCAATGGTAGAAGCTTTCATGTGGTAGAACTGCATCATATTTAATAAAACCATAAAACAGTAAAACCATACAACGGTAGAAACTATAAAAACAATTGGTAAAAGTTCCACAAAGTATAAATGTGAAATTACGACATGTTTCGACTAGTCATAGTCATCATCAGGTGAGGGAAGTGGAAGGGGGGGGGGGGGGGGGGGGGGGGGGGGAAATGGAGTAGGAGAGGGAAGGTAAGGGGTAAGAGATGAACGTTGTAACAAGGAAGAGGGGATGTTAGGAATTCAAAGTTAAGAATTTGAGGTAGCTGCCAGTAAGATAGAGGCTAGTAATGGAGAGTGGCTTAAAAACAAGTGGTCATTAGTGAGAGTATGTTGGTTGTTTTTCAAATGTAAAAGAATTTCCAACTGTTCGAGATGATTAAGTCTAAAACCTTTCCGTTCGACGTGGATAATTTCTGGAGTGAAGTCAGAGGAGTGGTTATTTTCAAACAGATGTTTAGCAAAATGAGAAGAGTTGGATTCGATGGAGAAAGCATGCTTGTGTTCGTTGGCCCTAGTAATACAATTTCTTCCTGTCTGGCCGATGTAGATAGCATCACAATCTGCACAACAAAGTTTATAAACACCACTTTTAGAAAAAAGGTCAATTTTATCTTTTCCATTTAATAATGACATCCCAATTGAATTGTTGTTGTAGAAAGCTGGTTTCAGTGTATCTTTAGGAAAGGAATTGGAGATGTTGAGTGAAGATTTCCAGTGTATAGCATTCGGCACCAATGTGCCTTCTTGTCATCAGGGGTCGTCAGATTGGTAAAGATGTTGTTAAGGAGGATTTTCCTTAGTTTTCTAGAAAGAAGTCTGTCAATGAGTGAGTCTTGATAACCGTTGGCTTTCGTGATTTGCTTAATTATGCTCAATTCATTATTAAACATACTCTCACTAATGACCACTTGTTTTTAAGCCTCTCTCCATTACTAGCCTCTATCTTACTGGCAGCTACCTCAAATTCTTAACTTCGAATTCCTAACATCCCATTCCCCTCTTCCTTGTTACCACGTTCATCTCTTAACCCTTACCTTCCCCCTCCTACTCTGTTTTCCCCCCCTTCCGCTTGTCTATATATTTCGCTGCTTCACCCACTTCCCCCACCTGATGATGACTATGACTAGTCGACACGTCATAATTTTTACTTTTATACCTTGTGGAACTTTTACCAGTTGTTTTTATAGTTTCTACCGTTTTATAGTATTACTGTTTTACGGTTTTTACTGACTTTATTAAATATTTAAACCTTGTTTTTATCTCTTTCAAGGTTGAGTTCATGAAGCATTCCCTTCGATTTGAGGTGATGGAAGCAAATCTATTTGCTAGGCAGCTGGTACCAGCTTATGGCTACAACTTACTTGACTTTCATTATAATTTTAGAATGCAAATTCACAGGTGCATATTTTCTTATTAATTCCTCAAGTAAATTTTTTTATCATAAGGATTTTAGCTTAATTATTTACTTGATCTTATAAATCAAGTATCCAGTAATATAATTTGCAAGGGTGTTGGGGTAATACTACTGTTTTTTTAATTAGATCTTATTATATAAACAAATTAGTAATTCTTCTCATTATGCTATACTAATATCAGTAATTATATACCAACATACTTAGATGATATTTTTCTAGGAGAGAGAAGGATGGAGTGCATTGGGTGCCTCAAGCTGTGCGTCACATGACAAATCTCTTAATGACACACATATGTAAGTATATTTTTTAAATTTTCTGGAACATAAAATGTAGCAACACTCAAGAAACACTTCCAAGTTGAATTTGATAAAAATGTCTATTACTTGATACAATAGATTAGTTGTTAAACCTTTAAGTAATTGATTTTAAATCCCCTGGACACAAATTTAAATGACCTGAAATTTTCTTATTTTGTTATATCCATATTAATGTGCTTTACTTGTTAACTATAAATGATCACAAATTTTCTTGACTGAAGAAAGCCCTTAGAATGGATGGGAGTTATGACTAGAGGTGATTTCCATTGCCAGCCAGATGGGTAGCTCCCATGTCATCTAATTCTCTTGAGGGCTCCCTCACAATGGTCTACCCATTGTTTATGTCTAGATGGGTGAATGATGAATAATAATAACTGAAAGACTGAGAATATCCACTACATTTCTTTAAGATTTTCTTTTTAGATAAGTTGACAAGTATGCTAAAAAATTTTTTTTTTTTTTCTGAATTTTTAACTTGAATATAACCTTGCCTGGGGTGTCAAAAATAATTCAGGCCAGTTCTATTTATAGAAGTCCATTTAGCCTTTAGGAGCCGCCTGGCCATAAAAGGTTAAACTAATTTAATTTTCTACGCACAACTATTGATAGACTATGACTCCAATAGTTATATAACCACTTCATGGCTATAGTAGAGGCATAGTAAATTTGATTCCACCTGTATTTTAAGGTGGATAATTCTATTTGGAGCAAGTACAGTCAGCCCTCGCTTTACGATGATCAACTTTTATGTCATTTTCCCCAAACCATAGAACTAATAATCCAGTTTTAAGTCGACAAATCAAATTTTACGTCAGTAATAAATATTGTCTACATTGTTTTTTTCTTTTTCTATATTGAAAATGTTTACCTATTTATGTTTATATAATCTTTACATAAGTTTATACATGCTTGCATAACATCTATAATGTCAACATGCCCCAAAAATAATAGGTTCCACCTTAACTCAGAATCCACTTTATGACAGTCTCAGGAACCTAACCTTTCATAAAACCAGGGGCTAACTGTACCTATTGCTCAATAAGCTGTATAATTTGTAGCAGTTCTTTAATACCTTTTTAATTACAGTGATTTTATAAGTTTAGCCTTTGGAAAAGAAATTCCTCATGTAAATATATTTAAATCTTACTCTTAACCATTAAAAGGAAAATGATTGCTCATTAATATTTTAACATTTTTCTTGATTTCAGCAATGTCGTGGGGCATACCTCTGCCAGGGAACTTTAAAGGAAAACTCCTTGCAAGAGTGATAGCCAGTGTGAATTCTATAAAGAAAACTAATGAAAATGTTGAGCTACCTAAGTTGAGTATTTTAAAAGATCCTGTCATGCCACCTCCCAGTAAACCTGCTAAGAAAAGAAAAAGAAGAGGAAATAAAAATAATAATATTCCAAGCAGAATGTCGACCATCCTCAATCCCAGTTTTCCAAACAAGCTATTCAATATGCCTTCCAGCATTAATAGCTATGGCATAGAAAGAGTAATAGATAACGTGACTCCAAATCAACAGACATTTATTTTCTTCGAACCAGGGGTACACTATTCCTCCACTGCTTTCTATGAAGATGATTTTTTCTTTAATCACAGACAAGGCCATGACATTAATCAAAAGTTTAGAAACAGTCATCGTTATACCTCACGTAATTTACCCTATTGAAGAGAAAATTTCATATTTCACATAAAATAAGGCAATACCAATGAGGCAATGATCAAGTGCAATTTAAGAATATTTTTATTCCTGCTTTTGAGTCACAAGTAAATGAAAAGTGCAATATTTGAGAAAATTTTTAATGGAAATTTTTGTGCATGTAATGTAATGCTTAAAAGGAACCTCGAGTATTTATCTTTTGTTAAAGGAGCTATTGGAAATGACTATTCTTCTGGATTTTCGTCTTTTAGAAACAAGTTTTTGCTATTATGTTTGAGCTTAATTCTACTCCAGTCATATTTTTTATTTTATGCATTATGTGAGTGGTTGAGCTTTAATTATAGTTGTTTTTAGTTAAGAATATTAATTTTTTAAATGTCCTGAGTTTAATGTATTTAATTTTCCCATTACATTATGATATATTTGATAATTATGTGATAATTACATTATCGTGTATATAAGTATTTGTCATAAAAATATCATTCTTTAATAAAGTTTTCAGCAAAGATAAATTGATTTTATTAAAACTTATATAGATAACTTATTGGTTTGTAACATTTAGAAAGTAATACCCATTCCATTTTGAGAAACGATAAAATTTACCATTTCTAAAAAAGAGTGGCATAGGGATAATTATGTTATTGGAATTAGTTTTATGTATTATAACTCCGACAAATGTTATTCATAGTATTGTTGTCATGCTGTAAATGAATGTAAGGTAAATTTGAAGCTAAAGGATTTTCCACAATCACTTTTTAGTTTAACAAATAAGCTCTGAGATTGTTGAAATAATGTTTCACAAGCCCCTATAAAGAAGAAATGACTGGGGAAGGTAATTGAAGATGTCAGAGGTCATGAGAGAAGTATATTTACACAGTTCATCTAAAGGTACGTTTATGACTTGTCCAATATTTGTATCCAACTAATAAATATTATTATTATATATTATTATTATATTATTATTTGTGCAATGGAGTATTCTGGTTCGTTTCTTGATGTATGTAATTAATATATAGATACCATTCATTCACAATTAGATTTCTTTTATTTAGGGGGCAGACTTATCAAGCAAAGTGAATTAAATCGTGGTAGAGATTACATCAAGATGAAATTTAAGCTACAATGGGATATAGTTAATGAAAATTCAAATTATATTTATTTTTGTCTTGCTAATTTTCAGAAGAATTCCAAGTCAGATAATTTTCTAACTAAACTACACCAATAGAGAACATGATGACTGACATTAAAAACAAATACAAGCCACCTGATGCTGTACTGATTGATTCATATTTTTAACGTAACTAGGTATGCTAATTTTTTAATGCATTTTTGTCCTCTTTGCCAGGGCCTGTTTCTTATTTTTCACATGCTAATTATATGATGGTTACAGTATCCTAGATAAATATTTTTGCAATATTCAATTCCTTCGTCAAGTTTTCAATAAGAATATACTGATTTTATTACAAATTTAAATAACCTTTTGGTCTGTTCTGTGCTGTAACTAGTGTGTTTTTCCTTAACAAAAATTGTTGGTTCCAGTAACTTAACAATAGATAATTTTTTGAAGATGTGGCACATGCTTAATAGTTTCCCCAGTGGCTTAAATAGTGATTTCGCATCTTATTGTCACAATTTTTGTTAATAAAATGTAATTTTCACTTATAACAGAGCCCGTTTTTGGGTGCGGTCGCCAGAATGCCGAAGGTAAGAGGGAGCCTTTGGCATTCCTTTATTTTTATTAAGTTCCTTACAGAATTTCATATACACACTACAAGATTTTCAGCGACTGCGACTTCACCGAGTCCCGCGCTCTCTAAAAAATATTTGTCGTACGTGTATTTTTTTTAATCTGAAAAATATCGGTGTCATCAAGATTGCATTCGATATTAAAATTTACGATTAAAAATTTTTGACGCAGAAGAGGCCCGCCATTTTCCTAGCCGGCTCTGATATTCGGTATAACGCTAACTTAATTTCTACATGACCTTACAGAGCATGTCTCTTTTTAGAAACAAGTATATGTAATTATTTACTTCACATGGATTCAGACAATGATTCATGTGAGACCGAAAAATAAATGTCTTAAATTTTGCTCGCTGTAAATAATTTTTAAAAAATTATTATTTATTTATAGCAAAACGCTGCAATTGGGAGCAAGTCCCGGTGGCAGCGGTCCACATCTCATACACCAAATGAAGCACCTCGTAATACAACAACATTACATTTAAGTGCCAACTTACTAAAAGCACATTTTTACACAAAAGGGATTTAGAATTGAATAATAAAATTAACATTTGAAATGGGATATATTGCAATTTCCCGTGCAAACTCTTAAATTACAATTTCCCTGAATAATATAGCTTAATTTTAAAAAATAATTAGTATTAAAATATTAAATAGATCCGTCCTGATGGCAACGCCGTCATGACAAGAATGTGTGTGTAACATTTTGAGAGTGTACCACATATTCCCTGCCTGGTATTTACCCAGGGATGGGAGGGAACCCCCAGGGTCCCGTGCTCATAACGTTGAGCGTCGCGAGGATGGGAACCCATCAGAATGCCTCCCGTAGGTAGGAGTTACAATACAGTTACGGCATACACTGGCGCCCTTTGACCCGAGCAAGCGGGGTCTCTGCCCCGGGCCCCGCGCTTTGGCGGTTCGCACGTCACAAACAAAAAATACGTGTATTAAATAAGAGATGAAATATGCAGAATCAAATAAAATAATTATATGGACGATATTCACAACCAAGCGTATATTACCGTATCTTGTATGAAAAACAGGAATGAAACATAACGTCTGAGTACACCTAATTATTACAGTTTATTGCACAAAATAAGCAACCTATGTAAACATAAGGAGTACTTTCCTGAAGAACGGAGTTATCTTCAGTCAGCCAATCTTCCCGGATTAGGCGGGACAGTCCCGGATTTCGATAGTTTGTCCCGCATGGTGAGGAGTCCCGGAAAATGTTTCGCATTCGTACAATTTGTTCCGCTTGCTCCGAATTTTCACAAATAATCACACTTGAAAATTGAGCGAATCGCTAAGCGCTCTTACAAATATCGCCCTCGCTCCATGTTATCCGTCATGCATCGGTTCAAATTACAATGTATACTGTTGTTTTAATACATTGTTGCGTAGGATAAATTACATACATTGCCACATACAAAATGTGGCGTAATTGCTGATGCTATCAGTCAGTCGCATTCGAAAACTTTAGTGTCAACATCGCAGACAAGTAAAATATTTCGATATTCTTATCTGACGTAAATATCAAAATATCGTTGCTGAATTTAATGTTTTTCTTTTGATATCTCGAGTGCGTTCTACGTCTATAATACGGGAATATACATATCTAAAAATATGAAATACTTTTACAATTATTTTTTAGTGCGCGAATTATACCTTGATAATTTTAGATTGTTAAGGGGCCCCGCACTCCCCTAGGGGCGGCCCTGACAGCATATACTACTATTTACAAATTATAAATTATCCTATAAATATAAATCGATCCTATTAATTACATCAAAACCATATTTGAATAGAATTTATTTCATACATATATGTAAATGTCCCACCGTCATATTTAAAAAATGTGCAAATATCCCCATCTTATGATTTAAAAAATCTGGCAACCCCCATATATAACATTGCATAATACATAAATGAGTATGGTAAAAATTTCTACAACATTAAAAGTAAAAATATCAAAATCTGAGTTAACTTGAATAATTTAAATATAACCGTAAAAATCTTTTAAATAAGACTAATTTTGTATTAATGTAAAATATAAAAATCTAAGACTTCATAGCAATTACATTACACATCTTAATTCACTAACAAAAATTAGAATTTCTGATATAAAAATATCTACAAACTATTTTATGGTTCTCAATCGTAAAGTTTCGTAGAATTACATACATTGTAACTTCGTCTAAAGAGTAAATAAAATATAACGCAAAATTACCGCCTTTTCTTAACAGTGCGCTTTACGCTTTTGTTTCAACCACGATGGATGCACAGGTTATGAATTCAAGTTTAAGCGTATTTATATTTTGGGGTTCTATTTAAGATTAATACTATCCATTTAAAAAAGTGACCCCCTCATCGATTGGTAGTTCTTATTATGGCAGATATTTTTATGAGCCAGAATATTAAGAAGCTAATCAAGGGAAAAGTAATTTTAATCATGGGAGATTCAAGTAAGCTAACTTCAATTCACTGAACCTATCACGTGTTTCTAAGGATTATAATCTTTATAAAGTTTAACAGAAAACGAAATGTTTACTTTAAATTAATTTAATATTAAATTTATAAAGCATATGTTATTAATTTTTAGATCTTCGGGCTCTATATCGCGATGTAATTTGGCTGTTGAATAATAATTCAATAATCCCCGCCAGTCATCTTCGTCGCAAGGTAATTTTTATTTCGATTGTATTTCACACGAAACAGCTATTGAGATGTGAAGAATAAATTTAATTTATTTATAGTTGGACTTTTCTTATCTGGGGGATAGATTATTGAAACAAGGTGAGCTCAACCGAGGGAGAGACTATGCTGAAATGAGGGAGTACAAAGTATGTGCTTCGTCTCCAAAGTATTTTTATATATCTAATTTAAATTGACAATATGAAATTTATATTAATAAAACTTGACAATAATTCACTCTTGTATCTCTTCCAGAAAGATGATTTTAACATTAAGTACAATTTTTTGACTAAGTGTTATACAGAAGAAGTGGAAATGCTAATGCATGATTATAAAAGCAATAAGAGTAAATCACCAGATGTGATTCTAGTCAATTCATGTTTGTGGGATATTACAAGGTATGAATACTCTGAAAATTCTAATAAGTTTTAAATATAAACTTAACTATAATTAGCTAATGATCTTCGTGGCTACACATTAATGTTTGAACTACTGGAGTGTTATTACGAAAATACTACAATACCTTCAATATCCTTATGGTTCTATTATGAAAAATTCCCATCCATTTGGAAGATGCAAATAATAAAAAATTGCATAAAGTTATCCTTTCTATAGAGCAGAGATCTACATAATAACGAAGGAAATACTAACTATTAAATTCCACAATTTTTTTTTCATGACCGGTATCACTAAAGAACTAGCATCATCTAACTTGCTTCTTCAGTTTTTTTATATTTGCCAGCAAAAATGTCATTAGATATCGTTAATGAATTATAAAGAATATTTTTGGAATTTATGGTTTCAATATACTATTAATGTAGGCATATGTGGCTATTTAAACAAAAAATTCTCAAGACTAGCTCTTTCATCAGTCATTTTATATGTCGTATGTGGCCAACACAGTGGTATATAGGGTCTCATGTGACACTTTCAGTAAAATGCTGTGACTCCTGCTCTATAGAAATTGTGTTCCCTGCTGTTCAAATTTACTTGATACCACAATACTTATTAAACTTCTGAAGGCTAATGAACTTTGTTATTTCATGTGATTTAAAAATATGAATGAAGTTGATGTATATCAAAAATAGCATCGTAATTTAAGTAATTTTGTAAGTTTCTTGAATAAATTTTTAAATTCGATATTTACTGCAATAAAACTGAGAATATACTCATTTTTAAATTCTTAATTATAGTGCTTCAACATGTGTATGTAGCCAATATTTTTTTCAGTAGGCAATACTTTTATAAAACCTGCTGCATGTCAAATGATAATTTTCATCAACCTTTTACTCTTCAAGGTGGGGTCCAGATGGAGTTAATCTTTATAAGGAAAATATGCATAAGCTTTTGAGTTTATTCAAAAGTAATCTTCCCCCTAGCACCTTGGTAATATTCAGTACAACCCTTCCCGTTGGAAAATCATGTAGAGGAGCCTTTTTGGTCAAGCAGGTTAGGGCTTGCATTTTAAATTAATTTATTGGCAGTTAATTATGGGCAATGAAATTCTGGTTATTGGTAGGCCCTATGTAGTCTAATGAACCATCCTGTAAAACATTTCTGAAGAAATACATCATCATGGTGAAAAATACTAATGGAAGTTCCAATTATTGCTGTGTTTAGATTAAAATTATCGTTATATCATTTATGTTATGATTGAAACATGAGTGAACATAGCTGAAGGTAAGATACTTTATTGTTATTTATTCATTGTTATTTTCTCTTCCAAGGTTGAGTTCATGAAGCATTCCCTTCGCTTTGAGATGATGGAAGCAAATCTGTTCGCTCGGCAGCTGGTACCTACTTATGGCTATAACTTACTTGACTTTCATTATCACTTCAGAATGCAAATTCACAGGTGCAAATTTCCTCATTGATTCCTCTCTTTTTTTTTTATCTTGAAGATTTTAGCCAATTCAGTTACTTTATCATCTTATAAATATAATAATCAGTAGAATTTGTTAGTGTTTAGGGCAGGGGTGGGTAAACAATGGCTCATGGGCCATATGTGGCCCCCGAGAGCATTTCATGCAGCCCGAGGAGCTTTGATGAAAAGCGATCCTTAAAATTTAACACAATATCATATTACTTTTGGTAAAATTATGATAATAAAACCTTTAGTTTTGAAAATTTAGCCTTAAAATCCTTGTTTGTGATTATTTTTCATTTATGTATGATGCCCAAGAATCTAAGTAATTTCCTATTTAAATTCTAATACGACCCGCCTAAGCATTGGCAGCTTTCAATGGGGCCTGCTGAAAAATTCGCAAACACGGATGCGGCCCACCATGCAGAAAAGTTTGCCCACCCCTGGTTTAGGGAGATGTCATTGTTTTTTTTAAGTCCTCATCTAAGAAATGTAGTAATTATTCTCATTATGCTGTACAAATATGAGTGATTATATACCAACGCACTTGGATGGTATTTTTCTAGGAGAGTGAAGGATGAAGTCCATTGGGTGCCTCATGCTGTGCGTCACATGACAAATCTTTTACTGACACACATATGCAAGTATATTTTTTTAATTATTGTGTACAGAAAATGTTGCTACACTCAGTAATTACTTTAAAGTTGAATTTGGAGAATTTATTTGGTAAATATTTCTATTAGTTGATAAAATAGATTTGGACAAGTACCTATTTAATAATAAGCTCTGTAATTTGTAGCTTTGACTTAACATATTTTTCGGTGTACAAGACTCCCCTTATATAATACGCACTCCTAAAATCGCGTCATTTTTCATGTTTTACAATATTTTTCCATAAAACAGATATTCATTATAAAAATGTTGCATAAAAGACTTGAAACAACACAAGTTTACAAAGCTTTGAAAGTATCTATTGCCAAATTAAAAAATATATTTTGATTAAAAACAAAAATGTTATTTGCCCTATAAATTTCCATCTTTCGGTTATACCAAATATTTCCATACTTTTTACTTTCTCATACGAAGTATCGAGAAAGTATTGTTATCGCAAAAAAATTCTACATCGAGATTTTTACGGAAATATACATTTTAGGTGTGAATCCGAAAAAGTGGTTTTCGCAATGCCGTCTGTCTTTTACAGGCTCTGGAGCCTAGACGGTAGAGCGAAAATGAATGAAATCTTGTACTTAGGCATATTATCATACTGAGGAGAGTATACATAGAAATGGTTGACATTGCTCAATAATTCTGCCCCTTAGGGGAAGATAATGGTAACCAACATGTTTATAAAATATGGGAAATTAAATTTTAAACTTTGATATTTGCTACATTTCTTGTTTTGGCCAATAATACTTCAAAAGCTTTTCTGTTATAAATGTATACTCTAATATATTGAAACATTGTTACTGTTGAATTTAAATAATTTTTGACAGAAAACCATTAATAAAGAGAACGCTGCACGTGAATATTTAATGTGGGTTACCATTATCTTGCCCTAAGGGGCAGAATTAAGAGTAGTTTATTCTACGCATTTTTAACAACAATCCGATTTTCTCAAAAACGGCTCCAACGATTTTGATCAAATTTTGTACAGTTACTTGAGTTTACGTCTTCAATAATACTGTATAGTTCATATTTCTTAAAAAATGAATATAAGGCTAGTTTATTCTAGGCAACTTTAACAATAATTCGATTTTCTCAATAACGGCTCTAACGATTTTGATTAAATTTCGTACAGTTACTTGAGTATACATCTACAATAATAGTACGTATTCCATTTTTCTCAATGAATGAATATAAGGCTAGTTTATTCTTGGGCAACTTTAACAAAAATTGGATTTTCTAAAAACAGGCTGATACGATTTTCATTTTCTAAAGATAACTAAACGACGCATTAGTACCTATATATGAGAAAGTTTGTACCGATTTTTTAATAAGCTATTACTTCTAGTTTGTATGGCACAGTATACTAAATTAGTTTTAGTTTATCTATCTTAGACAAAATTAGGGGTTAAACAGAAACTTGAACTAACAAGAAGTTTAAAAAAAAAAATACGCAAATGAATACTCCTGCAATACACATAGCTCAAAATGAATGAGAGGAATTACTTAGGTATTTATCAATGGAGAGATACCTAAGGAATACCAACTTTTACCAATATATTCAATAAGCTGAGATCAAGTCAGTTAATTTTAGGTTTATTTTTGCGCTGCCTATCCAATACAGGCATCCATTTCTTTCCCAATCTGACTCAACTGACGTATGTCGTGGAATGTTTTGTTGTTTTCTTGATTATGCCGTATTTTTACTTTCTCAGACGAAGTATCGAGAAAGTATTTTTATCGCGAAAAAATTCAACCTCGAGATTTTTACATTTTAGGTGTCGCTGAATCCGAAAAAGTGGTTTTTGCAATGCCGTCTGTCTGTCTGTTACAGGCTCTGGAGCCTAAACAGTAAAGCGAAAATGAATGAATCTCGTACTTAGATGTTTTATCATACAGAGCAGAGTGTATGTAGAAATGGTTGACATTGCTCAATAATTAAGAGTAGTTTATTCTACGCATTTTTAACAACAATTCGATTTTCTCAAAAACGGCTCTAACGATTTTGATCAAATTTCATACAGTTACTTGAGTTTACATCTTCAATAATACTGTATAGTTCATATTTCTCAAAAAATTAATATAAGGCTAGTTTATTCAAGGCAACTTTAACAACAATTCAATTTTCTCAAAAACGGCTCTTAAGGATTTTGATAAAATTTCGTACGGTTACTTGAGTATACATCTACAAGTACAATAATACTACGTATTTCATTTTTCTCAATGAATGAATATAAGGCTAGTTTATTCTTGGGCAGCTTTAACAAAAATTGGATTTTCTAAAAACTGGCTGATACGATTTTCATTTGCTAAAGATAACTAAACGAGGTATTATTATATGAGAAAGTTTGTACAATGTGTGTTGTACCGATTTTTTGTGTGTTGGGTTGAAATAATTCACAATTCACTGAAGTGTTTAATCATTACAACACCTTACGGCTGCTATCATGCTACTGTCATCTTGTGCTGACCTTATAAATCTTTATTATATCATGTTATCGTAATTATTTATTCTATTTTTTTATTTTTCGAGAAAAACGTCCTTATCCTTTTCAGATATTTTTGGTATAATTACGAAGTAATTTGTATCTCTTGTTCTAGAATTGTTTTCTCATTAGTATAAATTTGATTTCTTCATGTAGGTATATATTCTTGTAATTGGAAAAGAAACTAGAGGTCTTTGTGCTGCGCCTGCTTCAAAATATTTTGTACTTTGAAGGCCTTTCAGCAGTTTTAAATAAAAAAGCAATCAACAAATGTATTAAATATTTTCAGATCTTAATTTGAATAAAAAGATACATTTACTTAACTTTTATTAAATTGAAAGTAACAAAAAATCGAAAAACCGTTTAATTTAGATAGACTACAGAAAATAGAAAATCTTTTTCCGTACCAAAGGCAGCCTTAGAGAATTATATAAACACCAAATTTAATTAAAATACCTCCCTGGCATTTTAATATTCGTTGTATGAGACGCAGTTTGATTTGAGGAAGAGTTTTAATAAAAAAAAATGTTTTATGTACCGAAAAATATGGTAATACCTGTTTTAGTGCATTGATTTTGTAACTACAGGTAGTTCTCGATTTGCACGGTTAATGCGTTCCTGAAAACTACAACATAAATCAAATTCACATAAAATGAGAACAATTTTTTTTATAACCTTTGGAAAAGAAACTCCCCATGTAAATATATTTAAATCTTACTCTTAACCATTAAAAGGAAAATGATTGCATGTGAATATTTTAACATTTTTCTCAATTTCAGCATTGTCATGGGGCATACCTCTGCCAGGGAACTTTAAAGGAAAACTCCTTGCAAGAATGATAGCCAATGTAAATTCTATAAAGGAAAATAATGAAAATGTTGAGCTACCTAAGTTGAGTATTTTAAAAGATCCTGTCATGCCACCTCCAAGTAAACCTGCTAAGAAAAGTAAAGGAAGAAGAAATAAGATTAATAACATTCCAGCCGTAAAGTCAGTCATTGTCATTCCCAATTTTCCAAACAAGCTATTCAATATACCTTCCAGCATTAATAACTACGGCATAGAAAGAGTAATAGATAATGTGATTCCAAATCAACCGACACTTACTTTCTTCGAACCAGGGGTACAATATTCATCCACTTCTATCTGTGAAGGTGATTTTTTCTTTAATCACAGTGAAGGCCATGACATTAATCAAAAGTTTAGAAACAGTCATCGTTATACTTCACGTAATTTACCCTATTGAAGAGAAAATTTCATATTTCACATAAAATAAGGCAATACCAATGAGGCAATGATCAAGTGCAATTTAAGAATATTTTTATTCCTGCTTTTGAGTCAAAAGTAAATGAAAAGCGCAATATTTGAGAAAATTTTTAATGGAAATTTTTGTGCATGTAATGTAATGTTTAAAAGGAACCTCGAGTATTTATCTTTTGTTAAAGGAGCTATTAGAAATGACTATTCTTCTGGATTTTCATCTTTTAGAAACAAGTTTTTGCTATTATGTTTGAGCTTAATTCTACTCCAGTCATATTTTTTATTTTATGCATTATGTGATTGGTTGAGCTTTAATTATAGTTGTTTTTAGTTAAGAATATTAATTTTTTTAAATGTCCTGAGTTTTATGTATTTAATTTTCCCATTACATTGTGATATATTTGATAATTATGTGATAATTACATTATCTTATATATAAATATTTGTCATAAATATCATTCTTTAATAAAGTTTTCAGCAAAGATAAATTGATTTTATTAAAACTTATATAGGTAACCTATTGGTTTGTAAGGGAATTAATACACATGCACTACTTTCATTTAGAAAGTAATACCCATTCCATTTTGAGAAACGATAAAATTTACCATTTCTAAAAAAGAGTGGCATAGGGATAATTATGTTATTGGAATTAGTTTTATGTATTATAACTGTGACAAATGTTATTCATAGTGTTGTTGTCATGCTGTAAATGAATGTAAGGTAAATTTGAAGCTAAAGGATTTTCCACAATCACTTTTTAGTTTAACAAATAAGCTCTGAGATTGTTGAAATAATGTTTCACAAGCCCCTATAAAGAAGAAATGGCTGGGGAAGGTAAATGAAGATGTCAGAGGTCATGAGAGAAGTATATTTACATAGTTGCAGCTAAAGTAATTGTTAACTGATAATATGATAAATATGGTAGAATTCAGGCTCAAAATAATTTTTGGTAGAATTTTAATGGACTCATTATTATAGTGCAATGAATACAATGCTGAAATTCAAGAGGTTTCTGATGAGCCTGCTTATTATGGCATGATGCATCATGTTCTAATACTGACAGTAAGTTCATGTGTATGATTTTTTATTTGTTTTTATCCAAGATTGCTTTGAGGATAATTTGTTAGTTTTAGTTTTTTCATGTCGTATATACTTTATTGTCTGGCATGTCGCCACATATACGTTGTTGCTATGTGATGTATGGCCAACCATCTTGACTTCTTTGATTGCACTTATGCTTTTATATTTTAAATAATTTGGATGAAAATCTTATGTATATTGTCTGGTAAAATATTAAAAAATGGCAACACCTCAAGTCAAAAATCACCACCAAAATAAACTCCAAAGTCTTATCTTAAATCTCCATCTAAATTCTTTTCAAAATCCTCTAATAACAGTCTTCCGTCTGATATTAATTTTTTCTACCAAGTAACAACTCATCTGCTATAGCAAGTGTTGAATATGATATCATGCAAGGAATTGATTTTTAAATGAGTATTTATTCATACTTATGTTTGTCCTTAATTTATTGTTTACATGCTTAAATTTAAAGTTTGGTACTTAATAAATGCAGTTGCACAATATTCCAGCTAAATTTTTTGTTAAAAAAATTCATAGATTTTTACAAGAATGCATCTATATTTATAATGTGAGTACACATATGGTAAATTGCCTTTTGTTTAACATGTTTTATGGGACATAACTTGTACGTTTATGTAATGAATTGGTGAGAGATATTGGACTTTCAGGTTGTTAGAACTTTAAGAAATTTTATTCCTAGTTTTGTCATTATGCATGAAGTGAATGTGTGAATTTGAAACTAAGAATTTTCCTAAAAAACTGGGATGTAATTTTTATTGTAAAAAATTAAGCTCACCTTTCTATGGCAAAGAAATGTTTCTTGGCCAGGGTCATGACTGGGGGGGGGGGACCCTGTCCCCCTCTTAAAAGTCCTTGGCCCGCCTTACCATTGGCTGAATGCCATTAACCGTTTGTGCGGCATTGTAAATAGCACAAATAAAGTGAATACTTAAACATTGGCCGATGACAATTGTTTGGCTAATCATTATAAATGCTTCCCACATGGAGTTTCCTGAATAATTATCAGTATACTAGTATAAATGCCCGTCAATATGACGGGATATCTTTAGTTAACCTTAAAATAGTTGGCTCCCACCCCCTCCTCTCTCCCTCTCCCTCACTTCCCCTCACTCCCCCTCCCTTTCTCCACCCCTATCCCCTCTCTCCAGCTCCCCTCTCCCCCCCTTCCCTCCCTCTCTCTATCCTCCTCCCTCCCTCTCTCTCCCTCCGTTACCATCCCTCTCTCCCCCTCCATTACCATCCCTCTCTCTCCCTCCCTATCTCGTATTAAAAGCATTCAAAGCATGCTTACACCCATAAGGGCCCCTTCACACGGAGCGATCGTGGTGGCGCGACCAGATATGTAGAGCAACCAGCGAAGTGACCAGTCGCGCATCCAATATAAATACTGTGATGTCAGCAGAGCCATACAAACAGAACACTACGGCACGGCCCTGGTTGTCAGTATGAAAATGGAAGTCGAAGAAGCAGTAGTGCTATTGTATCTGTTGAAACGAAGAAGATGGAGAAAGCGGAAATTTTGGGTTCACCCAATACCGGAAGCGAGGTCATATGAAGATAAATTTTTTAACTACACGCGAATGTCAACAAAATCATTCGATGAGTTATTGCTTATTGTGAGAAAAGAATTAACTGGAACTGAAACCAACATGAGCCAATGCATGACCCCTGAAGAAAAACTGCTCGTCAGTTTGAGTTAAGTATTTTATTATTACAAAAATTTATATATTAATTGAAACATATTAATATATTTAGTGATATATTTCATGTGATCTTTGACATTTTAAATATAAATTAAGTTAATGAAATTGAATTCTATAAATGTAACAAACAGTTATTATATATAAAATATATCAGATTCAGTTTCTGATGAAATGCTTGCAACCGTTGACATGAAAAAATAGGGCTTATTTCCTGGTTTGAGGTGAAGGGAGTGCTGACATCCAGGGCTGAAGGTGAGTTTTCCAATAATTTGGGGTTGGACAGGCGATGTATAATATGACGTTCTTGTTCATATCGTCCAGAATATCCTGGTCGCAAAGCATATCGTCTTTCTTGGTTATATGATGGATATTCAAAACGTTCTGGTTCCTGACGTATAGAAAAAGGTTGTGAGGCATATATCTGATGTGCTGTATCAGGTGTGGATGTTACAGCATTAGGATTATAAGGAGAATAATGTGGTTGAGCTTGGTCATTCTGAATTATCTCCATTTTGGTTCCTAAACGGAAATGTTCAGGCACTTTCTTCATAGGCTGTAATATAGACAATAATCTGTTTTCATCATCTTCCATAGAACTGTTATGATATTCTCATTTTTTAAGACTCTTGAAGAACATCAACGAGCTGCTGTTCCAAGGGAACTTTCTTTTTTTCACGGTATTCGAATTTTTTTCAGTTTCTTGTGAAAAAGATCCTTCTGCTGTATGAAGTTCCACTCTTCTATCTTCGAAATCTGCTCCTTCTTCTATGTTGGTCTCAGTAGCTCTGTTTTGAACAACTTTTATCAAAAACGAAAGTTGATTATAATAAATATATGGATTCTTCCGTGGATATGAACTGCCAGATTTCAGTTTTTTCCTCCTGGTCAGCTCTCTAGAGAAGTAATCTTGCAAACCTTTCCGTTTTTGTTGGAGGGTTTTCCCTACAACATAAAACAGCGAATAAAATACACAAAAAGTAATATAATAATTTATTTTGTTTTTGTCTATCATATTTATTGTATGTTATGTTTATTTTAATATTTTAGGTATTAACACCTAGTATCTAAAGGGAAGACTCACTGTAACATATTCACACTTATATTCTTCTTTTAGGTATTTGGCTAGTGGATTTTCCTTCACCGATTTGCATCACGGATACCGACTTGGATTATCGACAACTAGTGCAATTGTACAGCAAGTTTGTCAAGTCGTGTGGAAAAAATTAAGGGAAATATGCATGCCTCCATTATCAAGAGAACAGTGGTTACAGATAGTGGAAGGTTTTGAAAAGCATGCAAATTTTCCACATTGCATAGGTGCCATTGATGGTAAACACGTAAGGCTTATTAAACCGAGTGACAGTGGTTCGCTATATTACAACTACAAAAACTTCTATTATATTGCTAGCTGTAGGTGGCTTCAATTATCGCTTCATCGTCATAGATGTTGGTGCGTATGGTAGAAGCAGCGATTGTGGTGCTTTTAAAGAATCTTTATTCTACAAGAAGCTCATGAGTAATTCTTTAGATATTCTGGACCCATCACCTATTTCAAATAAAGATGATGCATTACCAATGCCATACGTTATAGTAGGCGATGAGGCATTTGGTTTAGGAGAAAATCTAATGCGTCCCTGTGGTGGAAATCGCTTAAATGCTACAAAAGGAATTTTCAATTATCGCTTATCAAGAGCTTGCTGATACGTTGAATGCTCGTTTGGAATTTGATGCAACAAATGGAGAATTTTTCATAGACCTTTAAACGGACAAATGGAATTGGCAGAAGACATCATCAAAGCTTGCTGCATTCTTCACAATTTCATTAGAGCTAGAGACGGCTATGTTTTTGAAGATACCCTTACAATTCCAAATGAGGTTACGAATTTAGAAGCAACAACTACAAGACCGTCTAAATCTGCCCTAACTATAAGAGAACAATTTGCAGAGTATTTCATAAATGAAGGCCAATTTGAATGGCAGTACAAAAAATATAATTATCACCTGTGTATCTTTCAGTTAAATAAATGTTAATAAGTGAAATACATATATTTTAGTAAGTAAAATAGATATATGTTAGTAAGTGAAATAAATGTTAATAAGTTGAATGAAGTAAACTAAAATTTTGACTTACCAAACTCATTTTTTTCTTTTTCTGTAGCTTGTTTGTCATCAATAAACATATTAATTATTTCCTCCCATGATTTCTTTTTCACGTCCCAATTGGCATAGTCAGTGCAAGATACGTCCCAAATAGCAGGATGGTTCTCCACCTCCAAAATAAAGTTTTCCGTATCAACAGTTTCTATTTGGTCGCAGGGCTGATTGCTCACCATGTGAAGACTCATACGACTGCATCAGTGGCATATTGAGGGTTTCTGGTGCCTGCAGCAAAGAATAATTTTATGTTCCCAGTAGCAAAGTTATGAGGTCCCTAGAAAAATATTTTCGGCTGCTAAAGTGTCCCGGGTTCGAATCCAGGAGACAATTATATTTTCCCATAAGTATGCCATACTTACAACACTAACAGAAACTGATTGGCCTGTCTCGACATTTACAAACCCAATCTCTGGACAACGTGGAGGGTTTCTTTGGTTCCGGGCGAGGGGAAGGGTGCGGTAGCGCCTGGAGACGACTACCCATTACAACAAAGCGAGCTGAAGGCTCGTCAATATATCCTTTCAATGTTATATCCTCTTGACTGTTTTGCCTCAAATTGAGAGGATATATCGACGAGCCTTTGGCTTGCTTTGTTGTAATGGGTAGTCGTCTCTGGGTGCTACTGCACCCTTCGCCTCGCCCAGAACCAAAGAAACCCTCCACATTGTCCGGAGATTGGGTTTGTAAATGTCGAGACCGGCCAATCAGGTTCTGTTAATGTTATTAAAAAAATAAAATATAAATCCAACAATACATCAATATATCCTTTCAATGTTATATCCTCTCAAACAATCATAACAATACATGTTCGTTTTTTAAGGTATTCCCGTTAACAGGAAAGTACCAAAACAAGTTCCCAGTGAATAGTGTTTTATTTTAAATTGTGCAATTAATTTGTTTTTTATTTTGTTTCAATTGATACTATAACGTTTTAAAATGCTTACGTTGACGACTGTCAGCATTTGTTTACAATTTATTGTTAACATCTGTAGATGTACTAGAAATTTGGTAGGATTATAGGTTTCTCTCTTTTTATACTAAGGTGAGATAAAATGCTTTTTTATTTTAATACTTTGAATATCATTTATATTTAATTAATTATTCAATAAAAGTTATTTCACTAAACCATTAGTTTATTTAAATCGCATTGAGGATCGGAGATCCGGGGCTGCTCTACTAGTATGTATTAACTTCAAATTTTGTTGTGACAAAATATTTTTAGCTTTTGGGCTCTCCCCCCCCCCCCCCCCCCCCCTACTCCTCCCAGAGTTGAGAGGTTAGTTGGCATGACTGGGGTTAAGCAATTCAAAATGCAATTTTCCGCAAATTCGAAGTTGGAGCTAAAATGTAACCGGTAATTAATAGGAAGGTAAAATTTTTAGTATTCGTACACAATTTTTCGTAGAATTTTAATGGACTTGTTATGATTAAAATGCGTGAATTAAAGTTTTTAATGAGCCTACTATAAAGCATTTTCTAATGCTGACAGTGTTGGTTTTTATAAAATACAAGATTTAAAATAATTAATGTGGTGTTTTCGTATCTTATAATTGCCCGCTCATTCTGAATAGTGGCGACCTCTACCAATACACAGGTGCGGAGTGCTCCCGTTCTTCGTAATTCGCGCTCTTACTAGAATTGATATTTCATGGCTTAGTAAATTACTTCGTCGATTTGTGAAAAGTATGGGGGATATATTTTTGAGAGAAGATGTCACAAATCTTCTTCGTGGGAAATATTTGCTTATGCTTGGTTGTTCCAGTAAGTGTATTTTGATTCCAATGTTGAAAGTGATAATTTTCAAGTGCTGGAAATACTTTATTATTGCAGATATGAGAGCTCTGTATCGCGAACTACTCTGGTTCTTGCACAGAAGTTCTTTTGTTCCCGAATCGGACCTTCGTATAAAGGTACATATTTGCATAATGGATTATTTATTCTGATTCGTTTCTTGGTACACGTGAATAATATGTAAATACCATTTGCAGCTGGATTTTTCTTATTTAGGAGATAGACTTCTCAAGCAAGGTGAATTAAATCGTGGTAGAGATTACATCGAGATGAGGGAATTTAAGGTAAGCTACAATGGGATATACTTGATGAAAATTCAAATTGTGTTTATTTACTTTTGTCTTGCCATTTTCAGAACGAGGAATTCCACGTCAGATATAATTTTTTAACTAAACTGTACACCAAGGAAATAGAGAACATGATGACTGACATTAAAAACAATAAATGTAATCCACCTGATGTTATATTGATTAATTCATGCATTTGGGATATAACTAGGTATGCTAATTTGTAAAATTTCTTACGTGTATCCGCCTTTGTTTTGTTTGTCAGGGCATGTTACGCGAAAAGTAATCATTCCGTGTGATGAAAGAGTATTTGAGGTGTGGTTTCCTATCAAGTGAGTTTAATTGCTTAGCCATTTGTATATCAATATTGTTCGATTTGCTATAACAACGTATCTGTTATGCATTTCTCTTTAAGAACTGGATGATTGTATGTCAACGTCATTCAACGGGAGTCTTCAGCATTGAAAATAGACACTGAAAGCAAAATTAGAACATTTTCAATACGACACTTCCATTTTCTTGCTATAAGTAATTTTCTTCGATGAGTTTTTTATTGTTGTTACTTCAGTAATCTTAATGTTTTTGCCCTTATATGATTTAATTCTTACTTCACCATGCTATTTATACCAAATTCGCAAGAGTTTATATCTAAATGAAGACTAATTTAATCTGCACATTTTGATTTATGAAAATATGAAGATGGGGTCCTGATGGAGTTAATATGTACAAGAAAAATATGCATAAGGTAATGAGCCTATTTAAATCAAGCCTTCCCTCAAGCACCCTGGTTATCTTCAGCACCTCTCTGCCAGTGTCTCAGTCTTGTTATGGTGCCTTCTTAGTGAAGCAGGTGGGTATATTCATGTATTACCTCTGCTTCTAATGTTTCTCAGACGTCATTTCAGAAGCATAAATTGTATGAACTTTAAATATGTATTTATGTTGTAAACGAACTGCTTGTTAATCCACAAATTGAAAAATTTCAGGAATATTTATTAAGCAATTTAATGATTATTGGAGGGTGGAAGTAATAGAATATCTGTTTGTTTGATGCAGTATACAGTTAGCTAAGACTACGTTGCTTAATGCAGAAACTCAATGGAGAGAATGAATCTTTCTCCTTTGTATCTAACTTGACAGTTTATGATGATTTATCATTAAAATTAAATTGCTTATTGTGTGATATTGATGGCATAATTTTATTTAAAATGTTTATCTTCAAATTTACATTAATAGTGTGATATTAAATTTTAACGTTCCAAATATTTCAGTACCATATACAATATAGCATTGATTATCCAGGTAAATTGGGTTTACAGGGGGCGTGGACAATTGGAAAGCATGGATAATCCAAATTAATTTTTTTGAAGTTGTTAACACTTATTATGCCATGCGACACCATAAGAGTACATATATAAACATGTTTAATACATAAATTCAAAAATAAATGTGTAGATGACTAACCTCATTATTTTATCACTTGAAAGAGTTTGTAATTTTTTGTTTTCTTTGGTGTCACCCCTTTTCCTTAATTTCTCTGATGTAGCGTCAGATGTTTACAATGTCCATAAAGTCAGTATCGCCTTGGTTTTCAAGATATCCTAAAAGTGTCTCTGCTGCCACTAGTGCTTTCTCAACAATATTTTCATTGACTTCCCCATAACTTATACCAAAATTGAAGTATTTAATCCTTTAATCTCAGATCATCATGCAATCCTTTCTCAATTTCAAATTCCACAATCACCAAAAACAGATACAATGCCTATCTACAAAAGGATTATTTCTGAATCCAAATTTCAAATATGGAGTAATACCGTACTTCATCATGATTGGACTGAAGTGTACATTGCCAGAAATTTCAATACTGTCTTTAATCTATTTTACAAAACACTCATATTTTTTTGATTGTATATTCCCTTGTGTATTAACAAAGCCTTCTATTAAGCCTCCGAAAAACTGGGTCACTCTTGAGATTCGTAAACTCAGTTTTGAATTAAAAAAACTCTGATTTACCTCCCATTAAGATTACAATCAACTCAAGAGACATTACAAGACCATAATAAAAGCTGCAAAAAAACCTTCAATGATAAAAGATTGATCACCTCATCTAATCCCACAAAGATGGCCTGGAAAATTGTAAATGAATTACGTGGTGAACAGATACATCAATCACCAATGACCCTTTATTACAACTCAACTTCTATAACTGATCCCATCACTATTGCTGACACCTTTAATAGTCACTTCACTAAACTGTCCTCTATATGTCAATGCCTTCCCAAACCGAAGACAAATACCTATCATTTGAATAATAACAAGGGTCACTCACTACATCTCTAACCCTGTACTCAACTTGAATTACTTAATTATTTGAGAAAAGCCTGTAGTAAATGCTATGCAGGTAGTGATGAAATAACTGGACCCTTACCTAAAGCATGTTCTTTGTCAATTGTTGAACCACTTCTCTACCTTGTTAATGAATCTCTTAGAGAAGGCATATTCCCTGATGCCCTGAAAGTTTCAAAAGTAATCCTTATCTATAAGGGCAAAGGCAATAAAAACCATCGTGAGAATTACAGGCCTATATCACTGCTCTCCCAACTCTATAAAATCTTTGAGTATGTCTTTAGCGAAACACACAGACTTTCTGGAAAAACATAACTTTCTATCTAACTCTCAATTTGGCTTTAGGCCTGGTAAATCAACTGAGAAAGCTCTCTTTGAATTGATTAATTTCACTCAGGAGGAACTTAACAAAAGTAATAAAGTGACAGGTTTATTTTTTGACTTTAGTAAAGCTTTTGACCTGGTAGATCATAAAATTTTACTCAATAAATGCCAAACCTTAGGAATAAGGGGTGTAGGCCTTAATTGGTTATCCACCTATCTCTTTAATAAATATCAATTTATTTTTATTTTCCATGGTGGTCGCTGCTACTCATCCTCATTCATCAAAACCTTTTGCAGAGTTCCTCAAGGATCAATCTTTGGTCCCCTATTATTCATTATCTTTATCAATGAATTCCCACAAACCATTAAACTTACCGAACTCTTAAACTAACTATGTTCGCAGATGACATTAGCATTTTTTTAAGTAGCTTGGCTATTACTCTCACGATTATAAGAATAATGTCCCAAATTCACAATTGGTGTGAATGTAATCATAAAATATTAAATGCTGCCAAAACACATCACTCTCAAACAATGACTTCTCCTTCAAATATAACAACAATGGCATTTCAGCTACAGATGATGTCAAATGTCTTGGTTTGTACATTGATTCCACTCTTACCTGGAACAACCACATCAACTATTTACTAAATAAACTTTCCTACATCTTTTACCTTATGTCAGTTTTAAGGAAAACTGTAAACCCTGCTATTTTGAAGACTTATTTTGGACTCTTTTATTCCAGGGTATTATATGGTATCATCTTTTGGTGATCTAATACCCAATCAATGAAAGTTTTTAGATTACACAAAAAAATAATCCACTGTATGGCTAATTTGCCTTATAAAGCCTCTTGTAGAGAAACCTTCAGTAAGTTAAAAATACTCACTGTGCCCTGCATTTACATTTACAGTCTTATCCAGTTGGCTAAATCAAATGAATCCTTTTCCCCAAAAAACAATGCTTACCATCACCATAACACAAGAACTTGCACAAACCTTCATGTTGGAAACACACATATCAAAATCCATCATCAAAGTCCAAAAACAATGGCTATTAAATTATTTAACCATCTTCCTGATAAGATTAAAACTATTACAAATATGAAGCATTTCAAATTTGTATTATTTGAATATCTAGTACAAGGCTGCTGCTATAGTGTGAGGGAATACTTGGAATCCAGTTGATATATCTTGCTCTATTTGTTTTGTTTCTGCTCCGCTTTACTTTATTTTTTATTAGTGATGTATATTATAAGAACAGTGAAATACGCGGATGATCAAGTACTTCTAGCAAGAAAGGAAAAGGAACTCCAGAAAATGATAAATAGACTAGTGATAACAGGTAGAAAATACCGTATGGAAATTAATACAGAAAAATCCAAGGTTGTATGAATATCAAGTAAAGAAGAAGAAAATTTGAACATAAGTATTGGAGGAAAGCCATTAGAACAAGTTTCAGATTATAAATACCTTGGAAGCATCATAACGAGAGAAGAAAAATGTACCGATGAAATCAGGACTAGAATAACAAAAGCAAAAGCCGCTTTCAGAAGAAAGAAACTCCTGCTAACGGGAAATATAAAGCAGGAAATCCGCAAGAGGTTGATAAAATGCTATGTATGGAGTATAGCTTTGTACGGAGCAGAAACATGGACGCTAAGGAAAAATGATATTAAATGCTTGGAAAGCTTCGAAATGTGGACATGGAGAAGAATGCTGAAGATAAAATGGACAGATAGGGTGAAAAATGAGGAAGTACTACAAAGAATAGGAGAGAAGTGAACGATTATACGGACTATCAGAAAGAGGAAGGCGAACTGGATTGGGCATTACCTGAGGAGAGAGTGCATGATTAAAGAAGTGCTAGAAGGAAAACTGGATGGAAAAAGAGAAAGAGGTAGGAAAAGGTTTCAGCTAGTAGACGACTTGAAAGGGAAAGAGAGCTATCAAGACACGAAGAAAACTGCGGAAAATAGGAGTATATGGAGAACCAAGTTTAACCTAGAATAATCACGGACCTGTCAACGGAGAGACTACCTATGATGATGATGATTGTGCCTATGATGTTTCTAATATTATTTGTATGGCGAATGCAATATCATTTGTCTGTATGATCTCATGGAGAATAAAGACAAATGAACGAACGAAATTACACGTCAAGTTGTTTGCAGTTCATCATCGCTTCCTCTAAAATTTCTTCTGTAGCATAACTAGGACTGTCAGTGGGTTAAATTCTACTTTCCAATAACTCTTCTTTATTCGTGATTTGATAACCAGGTTCATTCTCATCAAATTATTACATTACATATCTGTAAATACATTTTTCCAATGGTTTATCGGATTTGTTCGAAAAATAAAATGAAATTTTAATTTAGGACGGATAATCCACCACACGGTTAATCCGCACCTGGATAATCAACGCTGTTAAGATAATGTCTTGTTTTAACTTAGTCACTTTCTATATTGTACGTAGGATATTGTAGAATCCTCATTTGTCCAATGTATTCTAAGTTGAACAAGAAGAAATAACATTAATTATTTTTAATTGTCCTTGGATTTTATTTTTAGGTGGAGTTCATGAAACATACTCTTCGTTTTGAGATAATGGAGGCAAACCTCTTTGCTAAGCAAGTGGTTCCCACTTATGGCTACAATATTCTTGACTTCCATTACTATCTTAGAATGCAGATTCACTGGTAATATATTATATTTCTTTGTTACTAATATTTCTTTTTAGATTTCACTCGTTCATAATATTTGAGTTACTTCAATCAAATCTTCAATGACTAGTAATTTCAGCTCATATAATGTTTTAATTTTTAGATAAAAAGGTAAACAATAAGCGAATGCTACTTAGCAGTGTTAGCTTACATATTGGACGAACATTTCAAATGCTGTTTCAATAATTTGTACTTAAGTATAAAAAATTGAAAAGATAAGTTCTTATTTTAGGTATCTGAAATTGATATAGCTGCCCCATTCCACAATCTCCATTATTTTTTTTGGCAGATCACATGGTAGTGATTTCATAAAGATATTCTGAGATAACCTAAGCCTCCCTTCTACATTATAAGTCCTGCATCCAAAGGTATAAATAACTTCTGTTTCAAAGTTCAAACATCTAAGATCTTACCATGTCAAACCCTTAACAGACAACCATGCACAAACCTGTCTCTGAAACACAAATATAATAAAAGTACCACTGCATGTGTTCTTTTTTTAGAATTTATGATCAATAAATCTCCACTGAAATTGCCTGCATTTTAGCCAAAATGCACATCCAGTTTTTCATGTTTTATGGCTATTGGAGGTACCTAAGTTTTATTATACATTGAAGTTCTTATATCCAACCTGCTTGGCAGCTAAACCATGTTGGATGATAGTGGAGGTCAGAGAATAGCTGAACTCCTTCAGGTAAATCTAGACACAAAAATGTCTTATCAATTCAATAAAATAATAATGCATTTGGATAATTTACGTGGCTCACTCATTAAATTGTTTGTAGGACTGGAGATAATGTATGCTCTAGTGCTGTTATCATTACCCTTAAAAGTTAGAGTTTATGCATTGGACTGTGTAAGGGGCAGTCAATCAATCATGAAAATATACAAATTATGGTACATGCAATCAAAAGTAACTTTATTCATTGGAAAGCACTGAGGGCTCCACAAACAATCATGAAAGCATGAAAATTGTGGCTGGAGAAATCAAAACTACCTTCTGTACCCTCGGTATGAACTGCGTTTTGGTAAAATTCAAAAAATTCTGGTACAGTAAAATCTCTATACAACATATCTCTAGGGAGCATGAATTTTTATATTGAAATTTGGGGGTGTCGGTGGTGTAGTGGCTAAGGCATTGGCCGACTACTAGCCTGCTCTTCTAAACAGCATGAATCCTGTGAAAGTAGGATTTTTTTCAGAGGTTATCCGTCTCCCTATTTGTGTGTGTACAAACTAAGAGGATGAGACGAGGAAACAAAAAATGAGGAGAACGCATAAATCAGCGTCATCATTTTTATCATCCTATGGGGCTGCAATGGTTCAAAACAGCCACTAAATTTGCAATTTTAAGAATTTTATATTTTTTTAAAGTTTGTTACAAGTGCCACACATTTCTGCCAAATTTTAGTGATGTAGCACCTCTAGAAATATATTGTTTAAACTTAAATGGCCGCAATAATAAACTTCATTGTAAATTTCAATGTTAATTGCTGCTGGTGCACAAAGCTCTGACTTTCTGAAAAATTTCAGCTCCTTAGATCGACCGAAAGTGCATAAAAATTCGTCAATTTGTTTAACATTTATACCTTTTTAATGGTAAAATAAATAAATATATTGAAATTTCTATAATTCTGTTTGTGTTATTTAGTGAATTCCACCATTAGAAAATTTTCAACATTGTAGCACATTTATAAATACCTAAACAACTATTTGTTTAAATTTTGGTATTTTTTAATAGCCAGAAAAATAAAAAAATTTGTAATTTTCGATTTTTCTTATCGGTTTTGCCACTAGACCTACCTACATTCCAAATTTCAAGTTTCTAGCTCATTGAATCATTAAGTTTTTCTGAACATAAGTTTTTATTTAAGTCAGTTTGTTTAATATCATGTTTTCCAGGATTGCATACATGTTGTTAATAGAGGGACTTTCTTTTTTATGAGCTCACCTTTGGATTAAGGATAGGTGCAGATATTAAATTTTGCAGTTGCCTTCTTTTACCATGGTAATTTTTTTTTTAGGAGACAACCCGACGGAGTTCATTGGAAGCCAATTGCCATGCGTCACATGAGCAATCTTTTACTGTCTCACATAGGCAAGTATCTTGTATTTTCAGTGGTGGTAAAAATCACTATGATTGCAATGTTTCAGGAATTACTAAGTATTGTTTTGTTTAGAAAATTTAAATTCTTTTTTAAAAGATACGTACACAATGTATAGATCTGAATATTTCAAAATGTTGACTTTCACTGTCTATTTAAATGCATAGTTCTTAAAGCCTATAATACTTCCAAATAACATTTTACTGAAAATAATTGTTGTAAACTTTCCTTCAAAAATAAATTTGTCATAAATTTAACGAATTAAAATAACTTTTAGAGCATATCTACTATAATATATTTTGAAGGGTGTGTTTGTTGGTTTGTTCATGGAACTCCTCCTAAATGATAAAAGCTAGAATACCAAAATTTGGTACGATTCTTCCTTACATCCTAACTTAGTGAATGGTCAAGGTTTGGTCAACCGGGATTAATAAGTGCTGTCAATATAGGGGATTAACATTTTTCTGTAAGATAACACGTATGAATCCATTTCTTGACTTGCAAGGTATTCTTCCTTCAATCATCAAAATATGTAAATATGGACCGATTATTTTTGTTTTTGCTTTATTTGACGAATAAAAAACTATACTATCTTATTCCTGCAATGTTTACATATTACATATGCATTGTTTTAAAATTTTGTGCATTTTTCATACTCTTTCCGGACATTGCGAAGGCTGCCGTCATTGTTACCTCCGATTCAATTAGCTTCAATGAAGCTTATAAATAGACGAAAGATTAGCGTTATTTGCTTCGCACTTTTGTTTAAGCAACGAAACAATAGATGTTTATGGATAGCAACGTAAATTGATACTGATTATTATTCAGGAAGCATTTATTGATTAAAGTAATTTAACCTTCTTTCGTCTATTGAATACTGGAATCTTACATTTTTTCTAAGTAAAATAATTATATTCTACATTACAATGTTTATTAACGTAAATAAGCTCACATATCTGGTGTATATTTACCAGTCAGTGTTCATTCATGGACAACTGTACGTTGCTTTTTTTAAGCCATAAAAGTAAATATTTCAGAGAGGCTTAATTACACAAGAAATGAAGCTGAATTTGTCAAAAGTGATATATGTATATGATAGGAAATAAAATTATCGTTATATTTGAATCCAATAGGCTCGGAAACGGATTGTTACAAGCACATATGATTAATTGTTAAAAAAGCTAATTGTAATTTAAAAAGTATCTACTATATAGGTATTTTAAAGAGTTTGTATGTTGTGCTGTAGTAGCTTCACTAAATCCGTTGAAATTCAACGGGAAATACTGCTAGTATCAAATAAAAATGATATGCAAATTATATCTACGCTCTAGAGCAGTCACAAAATTTTCCCATGAAAAATTGCTTATAATCAAATAAAATTGCTTTCATTAGAATTTACATCTATACAAGTGAAGGAGTGATGATGTCTAACTGAAAACCTCTGTACTGCAGAAGTGGTTACTCATATTACAATTCTGATTACAGCTTTGTGTTGGGAAATGCCTTTACCAGGAAACTTCAGAGATAAGACCCTGAACAGATTGAAAAGTGCCATTCAGCACATGAGAGAAGATAGTGAAAATGCTCTCATGGGACCTCCAACATTTTTCAAGCAACTAAAAACAAAAATTCAGAGAAATATTAAAGATGACATGAATGCATTTCACTGCCCAAAATTTGGAGAAATGAGGAAAGTATTGTGCAGCAATCATAGAGAAAATGTAAATTTTGAATCCATTCGTGACATTGACAGATATAGTCCCTTGTATCATGATAAGGAAAATTGTGAGAGGTATCAAAAACATTCGTTCACCAGGCATTCCTATACAAGACATGAAATTCCCTATAACGATGGGCATTGCTCAACATCCTGTTCCTATGCAAGTAGAGATACATACAACCCAGTTAGGAGATATGAAACCAATAGCTCCTACAACTGTCGTGATTATGATGAAAACGTGAGGTCTGATCGGGGTTACAATGGCATGAAATACTATGATAATCATCCTGAGAAAGGAAATATTGAACGGTTCATTGAACGTCCTATCTCTAGGCATTCCTCTGAAAATCATCATATGCCCTTACATGATGATAGACACTTGATTTCACAGTCCTATAAAAGCAGATGTATACAGAGCCCATTTAGAACTAAGTATAGCAGCCGTTATACACAAAGGCGGATGCCATATTAAAGTCGCAGGCTTTTTTTTGGTGTATTGTTTAGTGTTTGTATGTGTGACTTCATACAAATCTTTCTTTATAATCAATTTTTTTAGCAACTAATTTTTAAGTCAATTTTTTTAGCTAAATCTGCTGATTGTGTTCATCATATATGGTAAAGAGAATTTTTTCAGATGACAATTATATTCATATAAAGGTTTTTTTATTTTCAAAACCACAGTATGTGCTCCATGTGGAACAACCCACTAGTGTTTCATAGTATAGTTATTTTTCCATTTACATATAAAATGGTACCTATAGACAGAATAACTAAATTTCAGTACTAGGATTCTGCAAAATACCTCCTATTCTTACTATGGTTAGAATAGTGAGGTACTTTCTCCTCAAGGTATAAAAATTTTAGTTAAAGTGGCATATATCTCCCTCTCAGCCTACTCTGCTTTCCTTTGGTTTCTGTTTTCTGAAGTCCCACCCCAGTTCACAAGGTCAATCCTATACCTTCAGCCAAAGGCATAACAAGGTGAGATCTTCTACAGATCAAACATTGTGTTTGGGTAAAAACATATTTTTTAGATATATTTAAAAATTTGAGATGATTCTAGCTATGCCTTAGGCTACAGCTAACTTTCAGTTATTTTCACTAGTATGTTCCAATTACTCAATGATGAGAGGGATAGAATATGAAGTACATTTCAAGAAATATTTGAAAGGTATTTTCAGAATATTTTTTTTGCATAAGTACGGGTAAAAGACCTGGTCCATTAGAAGACACATTGGGCAGAGTGGTCTATTTGCAAGTCTAATTTTCTTCGTGTATATCATATACAATCTTAGAAATGATGTGGAAAATATGGCTGATGAATTGAGTGATCATGTAAAAAATACTGCACACATGAACATGTTTTTTGTTGCATCTTGAATTTTTGTGAACCACTTTTTTATCAGTACTAGCATAGATAAGACTTGATAATTTCACATAATTATTATTAGTGATAAAACCTTGGTTTTATTTTACAATTTAATCAAGTTGTATAGAAGTTTGTGTGGGTTATTTGCATTAATCTCAATGCAGTTCCTCAAAGTAATACATTTTTCTCTGATGAGCATTTTCTGCATTTTATATTAGCCAAACACTCCTTTAATCATTTGTTTGGGTATTTTCACCCTGTAACTGTTTTTTTAATCATGTATTCCTATTTGATAATTTATATTTGTTGGAAATATCCCATTGCCTGAATTTTTTTAATGAAAAATATTTTTTTGTTTTAATTCAACTCTCAGAAGTGTTTTTTATTTAGATATGTAATTTTTAGTGAGTTTTTGTTTCTTTTCCAAATAAGTTCCAAATAATTCATTGAAAGTCTCCTATTGTCTGTCTGTGATATGGATTATAGTAACTGATTAAAATTAATCTCCCCACTCTGTAGGCTGTATATACAGAGGTGTGTGCCTGTCAGCATTTTGAGCAAGTAATATTTGCTTTTTCTTAAATATTATGAAAGCTTTGTTGTATTTAGGTGAATTTTTGTGTTGCTCGGTGATATAAATATTAAGGTATTCCTTGTTTTTTGTAATTACTCTTTGAAAATGTGATTTAATTTCATTATATTAATTTACTTGTAATGATGCTCCTATGTATGATGTGTAATTATTTGTTGATACCACTGCTAATGTGTTCATCTTTTGTAAATAGTATTTTTTATAAATTTTTATATAAAAAAATGGTAGTATGAGTTATGTATGTACATATTACAGCATAACTTAATTAATACGATCGTTTTTTACAGATTTCTCATTTATACAAAGTTTATTTCAGTCCCCTGTGAAAATTAGTTATACAGGCAACTCCCGAGATTCGACAGGGATGCATTCCTGAAAATGTGGTCATATCTCGAACTGTCAAATGTCGAATCAGCACAAATTCAAACAATTAGAGCAGAAATAACGATGACTAGACTGAAACTAAACCTCTCGTGGTTGGGCGGGCTGAAAATTACTTCACGTAAACTAGTTTCTAATTCGACCGATCAATCGGCTGGGTCGATTCAACTGGTCGAATTCTTGAGTTGGTTGAATCTCGAACAGTCGAATCTCAGGAGTCGCCTGTATATTGGTTATTATAACACCTTAATTAGTGCAACATTATTACAATCCATCAATATTTCAGTCCCTTAAAACGTATATTAATGAGATTTTATTTTATACTATACATTGTGGGAAATCACTGACTACAAAGCCTCAGTGAACAAATAGATTATAAACTTTGCATTTTCCACTTTTAATATCATAACACTACTCTGGTTTTGATGTGTAACATCATTTTCACATTAAGAAATGAGATTGCATTACGAAGAAGTGTAAGAGTGAGAAAGATAAAGAAGGGAGAGTGAGTTTAGGGTGGAGTGGGAAGGAAGGAACAGGAGCTTCAAAGACGTTGCAGTGGGAAGGGCTAAGTCGGGTGGAAAATGCCAATAAGGGTTCGTAGATGGGAAAGAAATGCTGAAGAGGGAGTGAGTGGGGAAAACAGACAGACAAACGACTTTATTTAGGGCGAAATTGAGACTACATAGTCTCTTCTTACATTTAGCCCTACGTTATGAATTACAAATGACAAAAATAATAATATATAAACACAAACAGAAGAAAAATACCTGAAACTAAACAAATGAGAAAATCTGATGTGGCCAACACATGACTTCCTCCATATTTGGGGTATAGATACTTAAATTATTATGAATAGCATTATAAGGCAAAATTATTATTTCCTATCGCAAAAGAATACAGTCGTCCTTATTGCAGTAAATTAGGTATATTTTGAATGTTTACAGAATACACTGCTACATGGTGGCGCTGTATACTGGAAATTTACGAATAAGCAAAATATCTCCGAAATGTATGGTTCTACGAAAATTTGTTTAAAACAAAACTTGGAAGAACTATTATTCTCTACAACTTTGGTTCTCACGAAGATTACCAATAACGACGTTTTTAAGGAGATATTTCACGGAAACCGAAAATCCGATTATTTATAAATAATTCCTAAACAATAACTGCTATGGAAAATTGTTTGAAATAAAAGGTGTAGGAAATTATATTTTGTACATTTTTTGTAATGGTCATTGTATACAATAATGATGTATTATCGGAGAAATACCACAAAAAGCGAATTGGGTTTCGAATAAACCTCAACTTCTGGTTAACCGGTATTGTCCAAAAACTAATCAGTTCTTTGTGCTCATGCTAAAGTGTTATATATGAAATTTGTATTAATATGACAAGTACTTTTTGAGTTAGAGCGCCCACAATCACATCCATCCACACACACATACATCATTCCGAAAATAGTCTAGGGACCTCAAAACGTGTATTTCCATTGAAATCTCGAAGTCGGTTTTTTTCGTGATCACAGTACTTTCCCCATACTATGTATGGAGAAAGTAAAAAGAACAAAACACAAAAAAAAAACAAGATATTGAATTACAAATTCGGAAACTTCTAAAAAGAGAAGACCAAGTATTTGTGGTAAAAACCTAGGAAGGACCTGACATGGCCAACCTAGTAAAAAACCATGCAGGAAAACACCCACGAAGGGAAGGGGGATGGAAAAAAACCTGCGAAAATCCTACATACATGAAAGAACAACTGTGGAATTACAAATAGTACATACAATTTTGAGATATAAAAAATTGCAAGATATATTTTAAAGTGTTGAAAAATGAACATGAAGTTTAATGAAATTGGGTGAGATTAAATGAAAACATAAATATTAAAAATAAGTAAATATGTAATTAATAGTAATAAATCTACACATAATATACATATATAAGAAAGGGAAAAAAGCTTATTTAGATTAAGTTATTTCATCTCAGCGGCGAGTTTCTGTAAGATTAAAAATCTGATTTGATAAGTGTGAGTTGTTCTGTGCCTTCATGTGTCATTGTTATCAGAAGGTTTGGGAGAGAAGCAGAGAAAACGTGCTCATTTAAAATGGAGCAGTCATCTGGGAAGCAGATAGAAAAATTTTTGGTTTTTTTAGGGTTTCCATTCGAAGGCCTTCTAGTTGCATGTAAAACTCCCACAGAAAAGAAGCTCCTGCAGTATTCTTCTAGAAGGTGTTTCTCGCAAAGTGCAAACAACCATCCTGAATAACACTCTCGTTTTGAAATTTCTACCCAAAATAAATAAATTTTAAATTTAAAACATTTTCCTGATGTAAGAAGCGCCACATCTATTACACAAGAGCTTGTACACCCCACTCATTTCCAATTTGTATTGAATTTTCAAATAGTTTCAAAAGGTTGGAAGTGATGTAGAAAGCTACCTTGTTGTTTTTGGTGAGTAGAAGATAATTTAGAGGATAAATCCCCTTGGAATGGTAATTTACACCAAATTTTATCAAGGGATGTCAGAGGAATTGAAGTTATAAGATGAGAGGCTGGTTTGCAGAATTTACTGCCCAGTGTATGGTATATTATTTCACCACTGTAATTGTTGTTTATTGCGATTTGTTAAATGATGTAGAAAAGTACATTTTAAAATGCTTTATTAAGGGGAGTATTTAAAAGGCAGTGGATCATTGAATGGAATGCTGCATGTTTATGTGGAATGGAGTAGGATTATGAATTGAATGATATGATCAGCATATGTAGATTTCCAAGAAATGAAGGGAATGCTTCGATTGTTGGAGATGATGATTGTTAGGTCCAGAAACTTCCTGAGGTTAAGAGGACAATTGCCACTCTCCCCTCTTGAATTTATCTTTGTCAGCGACTCTATATTTTGAAAATCCTTACTCCTATCAAAGTATTTCTCTCCCTTGCCAAACAGACAGTGTAGGATCAAGGAATTTTGCACTGAATGAATTAAAGAATGCATCCAGTGGAGGGAATTAAGGAGAAGAGATTGACACCTCCCCCTCTTGTATCTGCTACTGGATATAGATAATTAAGATGGTAATTGATTTCTTTTTCTAGGCTGAATTTTAAAGAAGAATGAAATTATTACACCTTTCAAAATTTGTCAAAAATAATAGTTGCATTAGCAAAAATTTTAATGATTTAAATAAATTAATGTAGCATCAGCGGAGAAAAAGGGTCTTGCATTAAGAAAACTTTGATTAAGTATTGCATCATTCATTCATTCATTGTAATTCTACCTTCTGGTAGGTTTTACCCTACTCAATCTGTGTTATCCAAAGCATTTCTCTTCAAGTTCTTAAACCAAATTCCTTCTTTTAGGCCGGGTGCATACTGTTAGAACAAAACAAGGCGAAACTGCTCCAAGCAGTTTCAAGAGACGACAATTACATACAAATGAATGAATGAGCAGTTTGGAGCGGATGTTTCGCTTCGCCTTAACAATGTGTGTGTGCTCATTCATTTGTACGTAATTGTCTCTTGAAACTGCTTGGAGCAGTTTTGTTATATCAGTGTGCACTTGGCCTTAATTTGTCTAAATTAACTTTCCTCTTCCTGCCTCTGTCTCTTTTCTAACATTCTTCCTTCTATGCATTCTTTCATTAGATCATTTCCTTTCAAAATTTGCTCTACCCATTTCTTCTGTCTATTCCTTATTACTCTAATGTCCTTTCTTTCTTCCCAGTATTCAAAATTTCCTCATTCATTTTCCTCTCTGTCCAACTAAATTTCTCTTTATACACCATACCCACATCTCAAATGGCTCTAATCTACTCGCATGTTTTCTCATTGTGCATATCTTGCAGGCATATACTATTCTCCATAGCATAATTTTCACTAGCCTCTTTTTAATGTCTATTTAAACTTACTGTCAACAACTCTGATTGTCTTGTAAGTGCAGCCTTTGTTCTTGTTATCCTTGGCCTAGTCAACAGAAAGCCAGAGGTGGATTCACCTGTAGGACTGGGTCTAGAGCGGCAAATTTTAGGGGCAGCAATTTATGAGAAAAATAATATAATAATAAATATAAAAACTAAAGAATTTTTTTATTAATGAAGAAAGTATCTATAGATATTTTTAGAACATGAATCTATTGCAGCAAAATATGTATATAGATGAAGATAAAGCAATAGTGTAGCTATTGCCGGGGCGAAGCCAGGGGGTCCTCACTTTAGAGAGGCCTGTGCTTCAGAGTCACTTAAAAGATTAAATGTTGTGATCGAAATGTTAACACTGCTAGCGTAAATATGTTTAAATGTTTGTCTGTAATAAAACTAAGAATTGAAATTTTGTAATTAATAAGCTAAGGGGGTGGTAATGAGTTTAGTATCTATAGCCAGCAAAATGATACTTTTGCCTTTATGTATAGCATAAAAAATAATATCAGCAGCACTGTATGGCATATATTCTATAAAACAGCCTTTCAAACTTTTTTCATGTGCTCTATGAATAGTTTGATTAACCCTTTTGCACTACCACTTTTGGGGTTGTCTAATACCACTTGTAGCAATGGTATCACACTTTGAATTGCCGTGCTATAAAGTATTATAACAAGAAAGCTTTAATCTGTTGAATATAATGTAGGATTCTTATGTAATCACTTCGTGTAAGAATTAAGAGCATAACTAAAATAAAAAATGTACAACTTATGTTGTGTTTATCTTAAAATATCAGGTATCTAAAATAGCTTCATATTTGTTGTATAGGGATGTAGTATATTTACATAGGATGAGGGTTAATGGCAAATTCCTGAGGAAAGCAATAAAATATGACTTAAAGCTTAATTAATTTTATACACAAAACGAGGACAATAGATCGCAGAAGCTGCATTTCATATTTTATTTTCACGTGCTTAAAAGAGTATTTGACTAAAGTTTCATGTTGATTATTAGTTTTGCTACATAAACCTACCATATAACTATTATTAGTTGCTAGTAATTATTTTTAAAAATTACTAATCGATAAGTTAATTTTAATTTAGCGCACTTTGGCTTGTGCTGACATCTATGACGCGCTATCCTGCGTGCAATTGTTTTTGCTTCGTACCGGTTACGAATTTAAATTTTTTGTCAAATTGTAGAATTTTTAACTTAAAGTGTTTCAATTTCCTCGTGTTTTTGTTCACTCTTACTTGTAATATAGATAGATTTAAGCTGATTTAATAGCAATATTTATTGGACGGTTCTAAATATTGTATATGTTTAAGATTAGATTTTTTTGAGTTGTTCCTTCATTTTCTTCTATGGTGATGGGAAGATTATTAATTCATATTTTCCTAATGGTGTGTCGTTATAAGTAATCAGTAGAAGTTAACATATCGTATGTAAAATCCATACTACGGATCCCGGTATCGTAATCTAATAACCTAACTGCATAGCTATATGATGTGATTATATTCATGAAATAGATTTGTCATAGTTATGTGGAATTTGTATTGACCGAAGAACGCTAGCGTGAAATATTAAAGGTAAGGAAAACTATTTATAGTTCCCTAATTATTTATGAGAACCAACGTGCCTAGTAGCGTAATTTCTCAAATGCAAAAGTTTCATAAGCTCATCCAATTAGTCATTACGCTAATTTCATGTGTGTTTCATTTTCCTTATTTTTACATTTTTTTGTATTAGGGTGTATATGACTATTAACATGGCCCATTTGCATCAAATGTGTGATTAACATTAATCAATACTAATTTCTCTGCCTGGGCAATTATACTCTTTGCGAAAACCAGATGCTCTTTTAAGTATAGTTTACTCCTTTTGGAAACAAAGAATATTTAATCACTTGGTTTAAACATGAAATTTGTTATGTTTTTAAACTTTAATTACAAAGCAAAATGGCTTTTTGAAGCCTGTATTAGTATTTTTTAAATAATTTGATTTAAATAAATGTTTGCTATCATGTTTAAAATACAATCATGTTGCGTACTCGTACTGGTATGATTTAATTGACATCCCTCTAAAACGTTTTGTTATTTTTAGGAATATTATAAAGATCTTTTGAACATACTATTTATCTTGAGGTTATCTAAAAAGGATAGGAAAATGTTAATTTGAAATAGATGATGTAATATTTGTACTTGTTTAAATAATCTTTTAAAAGGGAATGGAGGAGTGACTTTAAAATAAACTATAAAATTCCAGCTTTTAAAGTTATAGTATAAAGTGTTTGCTAAAGTAAAATACAGCCAATTTCTCAAATTCAATTTTTCACTTAAAATTATGGTTATTAATCAGCAGTTCCCAACCTTTATGCATCTGGGACCCGCTTATTAAGATCCAATCTTATTATGACCGCCATCTATTTACCGCTAATTATAAAATTAATATTAACTTCAAAATATTATAAATATTAATGATTTCTAAATCTATCCATAGATTAAATGAATAGTGTCTTCAAGTTAGTAATTATAATGTTTTATTAATAAGTATTACAGTATATCTTGCTTTATTTTTAACTCTAGGACTAATATTCTCCTCGTCTGAAAAATAAAGTAAAAAATGAATGTGTCACATATTTAGTTTAGTTATACAGGAATGTATTTTTTAAACATCAGCATATTTTTCTCTTTTATGAGAACCTGTACCAAATTTGCTGTCTGTACATTTTTACTTTTTTTATCAGAGAACCTCTAAATTTCATTTATTATACTGTAATCTGTAACAATTTTTCATGTTTTACCTTAAAGTTAAAGAGTTAAAAAGAAATTTCCGAGTAGCTGGTTGGAAGGCTATGGAAAAAGTTTACTTGAAATGAATACTTCAATATTTACCTTTAGAATTTTAATTTTCATCCTCCACATTAAAAAAGAGAGACAATTTGCTCAAAATATCCCAACTGTTTAGAAAAATTAACTTAAATCTTTAACAAATACTATGTAAAAAATTTGAGTTCTTATGTTCTCTTAGTAATTTTACTGCCTTCATTTTAATCTTTTTGTTCTGATTTCACTCAAGTTCGAAACAGTTTTTGGTTTTCAGTAGTATTCTTTGCTGCAGTATATTTAGTTTTTTTTCAGAAGCCTATCTGATAGATTTCTTTTTACATGGTCTGCATATGCTACATTTGCAGGTATTTCACATCTGTTCCTATCTATTTATCTATATTAGTGATGTACCGGGTACAAAATATTACCGGATAACCGGGGAAGCAAAGAAAAATTACCCAGCCGGGTATCCGGGTACCCGACCAGGTAGCGCTATGACTTTTTTGTGCTTTTCAATTTTTCACAAATCTTACGCCTTTCTCGATTTCACTATAATAATACCATACTAAGTGCCTTGAACTCTTTGATAGCACAGATGGCCTATCCACTGTGTACGCAAGTTTAGTGGTCCTCAAGGGGTTCCCCCAAAGCGAGGTGGGAATCATATACGAAGAGCGGAGGAATAAACTTGTGAAATGCGGAAAAACTATTGTTTATTCATCATAATCTCCCATTGTTGAAATTTAATTATTAAAATTTTGACCACTTTTATTTTATTCTTTACTTAAGAAGATTTTATATAGTTTATAAAAATTTTGAAGCTGGTACTGTTAACCAGTCGTCAAGTATAATTATGCATATTATGCAAAATGTTATTTCATAGTTCAGTTTAACTTTTGTTAGTGTAATTTGTTTTTTAAAAGTTTATTAAAATTAATATATCGTGTGTCTGAATGTTTCTTGCAGGCTAAATAGTAAAAAATATTAAGTTCCATTTAATTTGGTTTTATTGTTGACCTTTTTTGCTCATGAGGGACCGGGTACCAGCGCCCGGTGCCGGGTCCGGGTAAAATGGATGAGAACTGAGTGACTAAATTGATATATGATGGTAGAGTATGCGGATTAAAAAGGGAGAGGAAGACCAAGAAAAAGCTGGCTGAATGTGGTGGAGGAGACTCTCAAGAAAAGAGAGATCAGAAGTTTAAGGAATGGAATACGATGTATGAAACGATGCATGGATGTGTTTGAAGCGAAAGAAGTATGTAAGGATAGTAAGGTGTGGAGAAATATTGTGAATGGTAGAGGCATTTACCTTGCTTACCCCATAAGGGAACAGCGTGATTTGTATGTATGTATATATATATATATGCACAAACAATTATTATAGAGGTTTGCTAAAAAACATGCTAAGTTGGAGCAGTTTTAGGAGATCCAGTCCACACTGCTAAGCAGGATAGTCACTGGGTGTGACAGCTTGGAGAGATGAAATTTTCAACCCAGTGTCCTTCGTTAGTGAAAGAGAACATGAAATCATTGTCAGTTTGAGAGAAGAAAGAGACTAGAGGAAGTGGGAATGTGATTAGAACAGGAATTTCCTACAGATGAAGTTTAGAGGTGGATGCACTTGGATTTGGCAACCTAAGGCTCAAGGACTGCATGGGGCCCCAGAGAGCACTGTTTGCACCTCACAGAGCAATGACAAGAAATCAATCCGTATGATTTGACCCGGATGATTTCAAATTTGTTTATTAAAATTATGGTCATAGTACCTTGAATGTTGAAATGTCAACGTTAAAAAAATCTTAATTGATTTTTACTTGCATGAGACCACTGATTCTCTAGTAAACTTTCATGCGAGCCATTGATGCATTCACTCCTTCCAATGCAGCTCAAAATTGAAAAAAGGTTTCCAAACCCTGGGGTAGGGCATGGGCAGTGGTATAAAAATAGGGTGGCATGAGTGGCCAAATGCCATGGGCAGGGCCAGATTAAGATTTTTGGGGCCTCTGGGCCAAACAATGTTTTGGGATCCCATTTGTTATGATTATTAGACACGATGATAGCAAACCTGGTGGTAATAACCATTGAAAAAATGTCTTTATAAGAGTAAAATTAGAAATAGAAAACTAGAACAACACCAATGCTTGTGTGGAAATACAAGGCAACTTTTGAGGAGTTTATAAATCTCATCTATATTAAATGTTTCATTTTTTAAATTCAATTTAAGCAAAAGAATTTTTTTGTTGAATTGTAGAAAATGGGTCAACAAGTTAGTATGTATTGCTTATCCATATAAAATATTTCAACAAAACTAAAATATTTGTTGCAAAAATGAATATTTGTTCCAGCCAAAAGGGTTCCCTGAAAACCTGGGACCCCTAGGCCGTGGCCCACCTTGGCCCAATGGTTAATCCAGCCATGGGCCCAGAGGGCTCAATGGGGACCCTCAATGTTTTCCGAACGTAGAAAAAATTAAGATTTTTTTCAGCGATTCCTCTTTTTTATCCTAATTTCTTTCCGGTTAATCATTATTTTCTGATAGATTTAAAAATCTTAAACTTTTCAGCATATTCCTGATAATTGCAACTATATAGGCTTTACAATTTGTTTAATTTTTAATTGAACATATGCATTTGTTGAGTCTGGGGAAGAGGAGTCACCAATATTTTGCTGTGAGCCCTTCTGTTCCTAGTTAATGGGCACAGGTGCTTTTTCTTTGAAGGTAGCATTAAATATGTCGGAATGATCAGCCACAGTATGTCATTTGACATATATGCTGTTGTGATGGCTGTTCATCCTAATGTTTTAAAGGTTGCTGGTGAATCTAACATGAAATGCAGGACAGGATGCCTGTGAGTAAATAAATGATACAGGTAGTCATTGCTAAAAAATGAGCCGGAATGCACCAAAATGTTGCTCCGGCTCGTCACATTTGTAGTGTACATAGAAAATTCCTTTCCTTATTTATCTAATTTCGTTCATTTAAGTTACTTTTTCTATGACATAGGTTTTTTTATTTATAAATGCTGCGTGGCATCTAGTAGTAGTAGTGAAAGAATTTATTTTCTGACAGTATCACCTGCTCACCAAAAATTACATTATTCATAATGACCTATTTGTGCTGCGTGATAACACTTAAAAATAAAAATTGTTACATTGTGTCGTTAAAAACTAATCTATGAACAGTATATTTCAATTATCTGGACAACATCCAAACATTATTTGAATAATTAGGTCATTTTATTACCTTTAAGTATCGAAGGGTGTTAGAGTCTTTGCATTCTTATAAGAATTTTGATTGAGAAAATGACCCATTTCAGAATTTATAGTTTATTATTGGTCCTATGCTTTCTTATAGCGTCGAAATCTTTAATATATTCAGGAAAAATTGCATAATCTTTAATGTTATTATGAATGAAAGGATATTTAAAAATCTTTTAGAAAAAAATAATGCTTAGCAATCTAGTTTTACATAAAAATTATATCTAGAAAAACATCAAGATCTACTAGGTCGGCAAGTAATGTATTCAAGATAACCGGTGCTTTTTTAATTTAAAATCTGCCAAGTAGAAATTTATATTTTTCGTCTATTATCATAGTCATTATTGCCAAGAACAACAATGTGAAGTAACAATTCTTTCAGAAATAATTTTCTATTGTCGTAGATATACACCGAACAGAATATCGATAATATGTGGCGAAAAATACTACCAATCACGACGAACTTGATGTAATTCAACCAATGATTTGGCTCGATGTCGTCTGTCGTGTTCGTTCCAAAGACGGTGGTGCCGCCATGCGGTAGAACAGGGAACATAACCGACATCGATGAACGGAGAAACAAAAGTCTCATCGCTAGCGTTCGTCGAAGGTGGTGTAGCAGATGCGGGACTCATACGTGTGCTAGTAAAGATTAGCCCCCCGAATAAAGTATACATATAAATCACACGTACGTGCAAGATCTAATGGGGGATTTCAAATTCAGTGTGAATTCTAACGTTGGATCAGTTTCTTCGGTGGATTTTCCGGCGAATTCGGCGAGTAGCTCTTCGTTATTTTTTACCACACCTACATCTGTGCCGGATACCATTTCATCACACCAGCAACACACGGCAATGCAAGATGATCTTTTGATCGAAAAATCAGCTGTGAAAAATCAACAACTTTCACCAAATCCGGAAGTGAGTGGGGAATCAATTGTGAAACCTAAAGAGGAAGAGAACACCCAGAGAGATATCGGAAATGGAGTCTCCCAAACAGACACCACTAAGTCCAGCGATCAAGGGCAAGGAGGCTCATCGTCGGTTACGACACCTCTACAGTTGGGAACGGGGTTTAATGTTTCCGAACCTAGTCTAAATGTAATAAATACGAGTAACACATCGACGGCAAGCCTCTGGTCGTCCGGGTCCATTGAAGATGGTCTGTTGCATGGCCTCAACGTCCCCGCAGTCAATGGTACGCTCCCCTTTCAAAACTTTCCCCCTTCAAATCCAAATCCTTTGTTCAACACTAGTCTAGGGCCTCAAATTGCCCCTGGTTTACCTCAGTCTCAAAGTCAACAACAGCCTCAACGAAGGGCCATCACCGCAACCCATAATTTTCCTCATAACATCTCTCGGCATATTCAAGGGGGTAGCCATCCTCAAAATGTTTTTATGGCTGGAAAGGGCTACGCAGCATCCTGGTCAGCGGGGCCTCAGCAGCACCAGAGTACATGGTCTCCCGCTGGACCACAGGGTCAGAATGCAGCCGGTCTTTCTCCATGGAGCCGGGGGCGTTCCGTACCTAACCTCAACCCTCTATCCTCGATGGGCAACATGGGAAGTCTTGGAAATCGAAAACCCAGTCCTACTTTCAACCATCAACAGCACTCCGGGATGGTCATATCACCCATCAAATTCAGGAGGAGTACTTCGTATCCAGGAAAAGGTCTCTTCCCACAACCTCCAACATTCGAGATCACCAATATGGATGAGAACAGAGATGCATTGTTGCAATATCAGGTGCGTGCATATCTTTATTTAATTCATCAACTAGTATGTTCGAAATCATTGTTGAGTGAGGAAAAAATGGGAGAGAAATTGTACAGCTTTGTCATGGCCATCATATGTTTCTTTTAAATCATAGTCAACAATGCGAAATTCGAGCCGAGCAATGTATTTTGTGTCGTGTTTACGAGTTCTCAATCATATGACGAGACGAAAGGAACGCGGTGATCGCGATGGAATTATTTTATTGATTTAAAAAAAATTATTAAATAAGGCGATCTTTTTTCTCTCCCTATCACGATTGGCCTATTTCTGCCGTATCGAGCTAATAGGTTTTGTTATCCCTGGGACATTGCGGCCTGAGGTATTTCCAATCGATAAAAGCCCCCCTTACTTGAATGTGAGCGTCATCAAGAATTTATCTTAACGAAATTACTCCAGGAATCGGGTCTCGTAACTCGTGCACCGCGACGAGAATTTTGGCCACTTTTTTATTCATGAATTTCGGTATCGAAAAATTCAGTGTCGCCACCGAACTTTATTTTCTCTGCCCTTAAATATGCCGATTCGCGCCCCAAATCTCGATCCAATGTCATCGGAGCACGTTACACGACGATAAGTGTTATTAGCAGAGGATCGGAAAAGAATATATTAAAAGTAGGTCATTTACTATGCCATAAATATGTCATACTAAACGCAGTGCGTCGGGTTACATTCGGCCTCGTAAATATACTCCCATAGTGTACGTAGTTTTCTTCGTCCTTGCTTCTCTTCCCCCATTCCCACCCCCATGTTTCCCCTTTAAGCGCGCGGGAGAGAGTGGAGGGGGGATGGGGGGGCGAGGTTTTGCAGAGGGGAATGGGAACGAGGGCTGCGCGGGTGGCAGGCGGATCCCCTGCCCGGACGTGCGCCGCGCTCTCGACGTCGATATTTTGGAGGCGAATGCAGCCACGGTTACGCGAGGCGGCACTACTCCAGAGGCCGCGTATTTGCTGGGTGACGGAGAAAGAGGGGCGGTTCCGTTTTTCCTCCCTCTTGCCTCCGCGGGCCGCCGCCAACCAACTATTTATATCCGTTCGTTTCTATTTCGGATTTCGAAGAGTCCACTCTTCTCTTCCCACTCCTTACATGACGGCACTTGGGGGTTGCAGGGATCCAGCGTTAATGGATGCCCGCGTGCCTTTTTTTTCCCGTTAATTAATTTTTTTTCGTGTTTCGAATCCTCTGTAGTGGACGAGGACACGGATTTTGGTATCTCACCCCCTCAACCGCACGCCCCTCCCCTCCGTTTTCGCATGACGCTCTCCCCGATGTTTTTGGTCGCCGTCATATAATATATTTTTTCCCCATAAGCGCCTCATCGATCTCCCGGTACATAAAGCCGCGTTGGCCGGCTTCCGGTAGGGCGAGTGACTGCAACCGTTCGTGTCTCCGTGGGTCTCCGCCCCGGGCGCCACTGAATCGGCCTCCCTCGATCACGGCCCGCGCAAGCGCCTTGGAGGTCTCCGTGGGCAAGGCTAGGGAGGAAGGGTGCGGGGGAGAGGGGGGGGGTCCCTGCGACGGTCAGCTGTGGCGCTATCCGCGGGTTCCGAGAGCGGGCCATTGAGAAGTGAGAGGGAGAGCGTGCTTTTTAGTGCTCTCTCTCCCAACCACCGTGCATCGACGCGGCGGGGGCCGGCGTATCGCGACGGCACAGGCAGGAGGAGGACGCCCTCCAGCTGGGAGGGGAGGTTAGAGGGGGGTGGAATTGCGGGAAAGTCGATATAAGGGCGCCCTCCCCTGCTCCCCCTCCCCCACTCAGGATTCGTATCGACTCGCGGCATGGGTGGAAAGGGGAAAGAAGGGGGGAAGGAGAGAGATCCGAAAATGGCGACCCCTCTCCTCCGGAACAGCTGGGCCACGTGCGGCATACCTGCCCCGCTTCGCTCGCCTCTCCCCCTTCCTCCTCCGTCCCCCGCAGCGTGTGACGTAAGCCCGAGACTTGCGGCAGTGGGATTGGGGGTGGGAGATAAGATAGAGAAGCAAAGGCGCTTGTTAGTTGTTCGGGGAGATGGTGAGGGGGAGGGTGGAGGATAGGGTAACTCCCCCTTTATTCCCCTCAGCAGGCTAAGATAGTGGGTCGTTAGCTGGCGTCGGAGAGTACGCGGCGTTTTTTTCGTGGCGGAAGAGGGAGGAAAAATATCCGTGCGGAGCCTCGCGAAAAAAATCGCTTATTCTCTCGGTGTTCTTCGGTATTAGGTCGCCGGTGCCGTGTTCCCCGTGGGCATGGCTGTCATTATAGCTTTTTTTACGAATCGATATAACGATTTTCTCTCCTTATGACGTAGCGTTTTGGGGGAGTACTCTTGGTCAGATTTGGAATCGTACGCTTAGGTGTATAGCGTTATTGTTGTGGGTTTTTACTTTCTCCATACACAGTATAGGGAAAGTATTGTGATCACGAAAAAAATCGACTTCGAGATTTCAGCGGAAATACACGTTTTGAGGTCCACAGAACACGTTAGACTATTTTCGGAATGATGTATGTGTGTGTGTGGATGGATGGATGTATGTGGTTGTGGGCGCTCTAACTCAAAAAGTACTTGTCATATTAATACCAAATTTCATATATAACACTTAGCATGAGCACAAAGAACTGATTAGTTTTTGGACAATACCGGTTAACCGGAAGTCGAGGTTTATTCGAAACCCGATTCGTTTTTTGCGATATTTCTCCGTTAAAACATCATTATTGTATATACAATTCTATACAAAAGTTATAGAGAATGTAATTTCCTACAACTTTCATTTGAAACAATTTTCCATAGCAGTTATTGTTTAGAAATTATTTATAAACTAGCCATAGTTTACCCGGCGTTGCCCGGGATTCAGAATTGTGAAAATGACCTAATTAAAAAACACGAAAATCTAAATTAATTTATTACTTTCTCATATACGAAGTATAATATAGTTTAACTTACAAAACAGTAAGATTCCAGCATACAAATAATGAAATGCCTCGTTTAAACCGTTAGAAACGCTTCCCAGACGCAGTCAACAGTATAATTATCTTTAAATATTTATGTTGCTATGCGTCATTAATTTCGACGCTTAAACAAAAGTTCGAAGCGAACAACGCTTTTCTTTCGTCAGTTTTAATGTTTAATTAATTTCTCCGTTAAAACTTCATTTTTGTATATACAATTCTATACAAAGGTTATAGAGAATGTGATTTCCTACAACTTTTATTTGAAACAATTTTCCATAGCGGTTATTGTTTAGGAATTATTTGTAAATATTCAGCTTTTCGGTTTCCGTCAAATATCTCCTTAAAAACGACGTTACTGGTATTCTTCGTAAAGACCAAAGTTGTAGAGAATAATATTTCTTCCAAGTTTTGTTGGAAACAAATTTTCGTAGAACCATCCATTTCGGAGATATTTAACTTTTTCGTAATTTCCTGTATACAGCGCCACAAACTAGCGGTGAATTCTGTAAACATATTCAAAATATGCCTAATTTGCGGCAATAAGGACGACTGTATTCTTTTACGATACGAAATAATAATTTTGCCTTATAATGCTATTCATAATAATTTAAATATCTATACCCCAAATATGGAGAAAGTCATGTTTTGGCCACATTAGATTTTTTTACGTGTGCCCTTAGGAATTATAAGTGAGGTGGCGTTTTACCGTTAAATTTGAATAAATTCACAATGTAAATCTCGGATTTCCCATAAGGTGCGTGCGTATTTTTAAAAATGTGGAATGAATCGGAAAAGAATAATGGTTTCATATCAGGATCGTTGTACCATCTGTTGACAAGATAATTTATGCAGTTTTTACATATATCGAAATAGTATACCGTTTCTAATTAATAATCATTATTAATTTCAAAATTTCCGTTATGCTGAAATTCGAAGATATAATCTCGACGTAATAAGTTTTTCTTTTTAAAATCCATATGCATTTCTTAGAAATTGCTGCCTTTATGCTTAAATTTAATCAAATAATTTATTACAATGAAAGACTCGTACAGATTCGTGCGAATCTAGTTGATGTTCTAACCAGTTCTAACGAAATTAAGGCATTAACAATGGTCTTATTCTTAAAACGCTGGAAATGTCAACAAGCATTGTCGATTTTACTGGTTTTGAGTACATTATACGGTGAAGTTTATTCTTTTATATCGCAATACGGCGTTAGGTACATTAAACTATTAGTTTTAAATAAGGATTTTCTGGAAAAAATTACATTTAGTAAGTTCTTGATGTAAAACTTTCGATTTATAATCTTTTAACGTGTCTTTCCTGTACGGAAATGTCACATAATGTTTCTGATTGTGAGGTAAATATAGTAGCTCATTTAACATTTTAATTCCTGATGGAATCATTTTTAAGTGTATAAAAAGAAATTTAAATCTAATTCTTCTCGGAAATTATCAGTTGATATCCTGATTATCAGTATCCATCGTCTTATTTTTACGTGAAAAATGTTTCGCAATGCGTAATATCAGTAACGAATTTTTAATTTACTTTGTAAATAATATTGAGTCATTATGTATGTCCGATCCATCAATGTGACCATATGAGTAATTGTCGCCAGATGTTAATAAACTTTATTTTTTGTGTATTCGTAAGTTTTATTTTACTGTAGTGCTGTTTTGAATAATATTTATTTGGATGCTAGTCGCTCGTGGAAATTTGGCCGAATATATGCAAGTGTGGCATTGCGGAAACCTGGAGAAACTGATTGATTTTTTCGATTAATAAGCTATTAAAAATATTCCCAATTAAAATAAATTAATACATTTTGCTTATCTGTGTTATCAAAGCTAATAATTATGTATTCCATGAATGCGAGAATTTGAAAGCCAAGATAATGCATTAATAAGACGTATTTCACCCCACCTCGTAAGCACGATGGATTTACGGCATTCTAAATGTATTATTCAGAGAGACGAGAATATTTTAAACTGAACCGAAATTTTCTACCGTGTTTTACATAAAATTGTGTGTTTATAAACAAACCCTGACACTTACACACGCAGAGTCTATCTTGAATTTGCCATCAAGCCGCGATTGATGGATAGATGAACGGCGCTTTCCGATCCGTCCCACCGTGATGGATTGAAAGAGAAATTTTTTGCTATTAAAATTGTGAGGTGGCGGGTTTGGTCTTTGTGGCTCCTTCTACGCAGTCAAGGTCACTCCTATCCAACGCCCTTTACCACCGTGACCGCGTGCGACGCAGTATAAACACAATTTCGCTTCACTTTTGCCTTGCATACGTGTACAACTTTCTTCGATGCATCTCCACGCACGACCTCGGCATTTAAAACTTGATAATTTTTCAGCCTGATTACAACAGATGTGCACAATTAAGATAAAAATGTAAACAGTAAGTTCTGTTAACGAACTAAAAATGAAATAATTAAAAAATCGTTTGAAGGTACATATTTCGATTTTGGGATTCTGCAAAGTTTCTATTCCTAAGGGTTTCAATTTTGTGCTTCACTAGCGATCAAAAAGTAAATGTAAACGTTTTATGGGACTCTTGAAACAAATCAATGAAACGCAGCGAAGAATTTCTGTAAAACTTTTTGTATTAACTTTTAATTACTGATGGACCCCGAAAATGAGACCCTGTACGATAGGAAAATTTGGAGAATCGAAAATCGAAGTAACTCCTGGATTTTTTAATTTTTCCTTATGAACGAGTCGGTATAAAAAAAATTATTTTTTCGTTTTGTTTGAATTTTTAATCCCCCAATGTTTTATTAAATAAATAATGATAAATATTTTCTTAAGACTAAAAGTGAAATTTAGCGTTTGTTCGGCAATCAATCGTGCCGCCGTCTTTTGTCGATTTATGCGCAGTATTAATGTTAATTAGACTTCATTTGAGGGCCATATTTAGACCATCTAGTTAATTCTTCCATCTAACCCAGTACGAAAATCACAAATATTCGTGTCTTCTGTGTGATTCGAATCCGTCGGCAGACATTAACCGCTCGTCTATCACGTCCCACATTATTGTAGTGATTGAAAACACCCACATACACACATGTGAGAGTGAAGTTGGTGTTGTTAAAAAAAGTTGAAGTTCCAGATGAGCTCCCGTGCACTTCGTATTTGTTAGTTCTTTAAAAAAATCTTGGGAATGCGGATGTTGCAGAAACGAGTCTTGATTTATGAAATAACATGCCAACAAGGATTAGCTGTCCAAGGCACTATTGGGTAAATTGTGGTTAACGTAAAGTATTCGCCGTATTAATTTTTTTGTATATTCAAAAGGGCGATATTTTACGGATTTTGGTGGCGACATTACGAGGAATCCTCTCAGGATTATCACAAAGGTCAGGGAGGTTGAGCGTCTCAAACATTTGACAAGAGGAAAAAACCAATGCAATATATAACGCATAAACATTTTTGAAATAAATACCAAAAAATCGGAGTATTAAATAGTGAAAACATTCACACCAGTAGGTCAATTGTTCAATATTTATTTTATTTTTAAAAACTCTTCATTCGTTCAGTTTTTATATTTTGCTTCAAGGGATTTTTTTGGGCCTTCTGTAATCTCTATACACTATGTTCCTCCCTTCAAAATCAGACATTTAAATGCCCTTTCTGCTTACAAATATTGCGTGTCATAGTCATCCCAAGGAGAAATAAAAAATAAGATTAAAATGCTCTTGTGTTCTTTGTCGTCCTGCACGTTTCATTTCGGCAAACATTTTACGCTTAGGACAGATATAAATAGGCTAATTTAAAGTAAGCTTGCTCTGCTGTTTGCTTGGAACCGTGGCATTTAAACCCCGAGGTTTTTCGTCGTAGAAATGAATTTTTTTTGACTGAAAAAATAAAACTCGTTTCCCTTTGATCGGAATAAGCTACAAAAAAAATCAAACATTTATATTTAATCTTCGGTTTGATTTAATTTTTTGAAGCATAGCTTTTAATATGTCGACCATATGTAATTGTCGTATATTTAAAATAATCTCTGCCGCAAGGACTTGGGCGAAAATGGTTCCTTCGTGTCTACTGTGTCGTATTTCGATTTATATTGGAAATTAAGTAATAATATCTAGTAACAGCGGTTTGCGTGGGACCGTAACGTGTAGGATTTTTTCGCTATAATAAAATGCTTTCAGTTATGGGAATAGGACCAGAGAAAAGGTACCGTTTACACTTCCTGGACGTCTGTTGAATTCTTATCCTCGTCCGACCACCCAACCTTGTTCACCCTGCTTCTCAATTATTTTGATCCCGGGCATTCGGTTATTAAATCTCTCCTGAACTTCATCTGTCTCCTTTTTATTTCCGTTCCGCTCGATCGTTTGTCCCAACCGCGCGTCCCTTCTCCCTCTTTCGCCTCCGACCTCCCTCTTTCCCTCCCTCACCAAAGGCGGCTCGAGAGGCAGAGATTCAGCGTTCGTCTCTGACGTCACCGATTGTCACGCGATCGACGGCAGGGGGAAATAAATCGACCTCCCGAATCGATCCATCTTCACCGCCGTCCCCGAATTCATCCAGAGAGAGAGAGAGAGAGCTAGTCAAGGACCATCCTCCTCCGTTCTTCTGCAAGCGCTCGGATCGCGAAACGATAGTAAAAAATAACCTTATGACAGGTTTTCAACTGGGGAGAGCCATCGTAGCTGCCATATAATAGATCCGAATTCGATGTTTCGATTACTATAGATCAGGGACGTCAAATGTTTAGATGGCGCGCGTGCCAAACTTGGTGCGCCGTGAGATATTGTTGGCACGCTAAAACCTATCGATCGTGAAGTAAATTTTTTAAATGTATTATTTTTCAGATATTGAATTCCAGGCATTAGCCATCTGAACTAAAATCTTAATACTTGCGCAGAAACAGGTTGACGAAGAAGTTTCTGCAGATTGTGTTGGTATTCACTCGACAAATTTCATGTTAAACTTCAACGGACTTACTTAACAAGTTATGAAAGCGTACAACGTATCACAAATGGGGCGTGTTTCGTGCAGTGGAGTATTAGAAAGCAATTATATACCTGTACGTAAGGGAAATAGCGTTTTAAAGTCCTTTTCTTCATCATAAATAATCCATTTTCTTCCTATTTAATAGTATAACATGCACACGTAAGGAAATTAAACGTTTGTTTGGGAGATTGTTTATGTTAGCAACAATGAAGTAACCATGCAAGAAATTTTCTAAGTTCAACTCCATATAAGACTTTCTTGTTTGATTTTCTCGATAACGGCTACTCCTACGATGAAAATGTATAGGAAGGAAAATACTCTACTTTACCAGTTCTACAACTTTTATTTGCAAAATATTTTGATATGAACAATAGTTTACGAGATATGACGAAAATTTAATTTTTTGTCTCTAGTAAAGTGGTACCCCTGATTGGCGTACGTGATTCATTTTTGCGATTTTCTTATTATATTTGATTGAAAGTCCTTAATATCAAATTTCATAAAAATCCGTTCGGTAGAAGCCGAGAACGAACATGCGGACAGACGGACGGACGGACCGACCGACGATAATAGGCGCTCACGCTGTAAGCGAAACGCGCCTAAAAATGACACAAAAAAGTTCAATGGAACAAATAAATACAATATTTTAATTGACCCAATTTTCCAATTTTATATTTGCGTATTTTTTTTCCTTTTTGGCCGTAGGTCAGATCGAAAATTATCAATATGCAAACTTGTACCCTTTAAAACACTTAAATTTATATAGGACTAGCAGAATTTCCCGTTGAATTTCAACGGATTTAGTGAAGCTACTACAGCACTACATACAAACTCTTTAAAATACCTATATAGTAGATACTTTTTAAATTACAATTAGCTTTTCTTAACAATTAATCATATTTCCTTGTAACAATCCGTTTCCGAACGTATTGCATTCAAATATAACGATAATTGTATTTCCTATCATATATATCACTTTCGCCAAATCCAGCTTCATTTCTTGTGTAATTATGCCTATGAAATGTTTACATTTATGTCTTGTAAGCAAGAAACCCGTGAAAAAGCAACGTACAGTTGTTCATGATTGAACACTGACTGGTAAATGTACACCAGATAAGTGAGCCTATTTACGTTAATAAACATTGTAATGTAGAATATAATTATTTTACTTACAAAAAATGTAAGATTTCAGTATTCAATAGACGAAAAATCAATAAACGCTTCCTGAATAATAATCAGTATCTATTTACGTTGCTATCCATAAACATCGATCGTTTCGTTGCTTAAACAACAGTGGGAAGCGAATAACGCTAAACTTTCGTCTATTTGTAGGCTTCATTGAAGCTAATTGAATCGGAGGTAACAATGACGGCCGCCTTGGCAACGCCCGGAAAGAGTACGAAAAGTCCACATAATTTGGAAACAAATACCGTATTTCTGAAAACTTCGACGGTGTAACATGTAAACTTCGCAGGAATATGATAATATAGAGTTTTATTCGTCGAATAAAGGAAAAACGAAAGAAATCGGTCCATATTTACGTATTTTGATGCTTGAAGGAAGAATACCTTGCAAGTCAAGAAATGGATTCATACGTGTTATGTTATGGAAAAATGTTAATCTCCTATATTGGCAGCACTGATTAATCCCGGTTGACCAAACCTTAACCATTCACCAAGTTAGGATGTAAGGAAGTATCGTACCAAATTTGGTTATTCCAGCTTTTATCGTTTAGGAGGAGTTGCATGAACAAACACGCAAACACGCTTCAAAATATATTATAGATAAGTTCATATCAGTATTATTTTGAGTATAGAGGTAAATTTAGTACTAAATAAATACATGGTACGCCTGAAACTGTATCACGGAACTAATACATTATTTGGCACCCTAATGAAAACCTATTTGCCATCCCTGCTATAGATGGAGTTCGATTGAGGACGTGCTGTTTCTTTCTCTCTCGCCGTCTACAGGGTATAGCTGCAAAAGTAGCGGCGGATGGAATTCGACCCCGCCTCATATCCTCTCGAAGATCTCACGCAGACGATACTGCCACACTCCATACCTCCCTCTTCGATACCCGCTCAGGTTGTAGGCGTTCCGCGCGTTTTGATCCGGGATCGAATAAGCGGCATTGATTTTTTTTATTTTTGCGGAAGATAGGTTTTGTACCTGGCGAATTCTTTCTCATGATCAGGGTTCGTTACTGCGGATCGAATTTCGATCCTATGGTATTCCTTTAGAGGTAGATATGATTAGGGGAGTCACCGAAAGGACGTGGTGGATATCGAGCCATGTAAGGAGACGAGTTTGGGACGATTGTATTTCCATTCTGGCCCAAAATTATCGCCAATCTTTGATCGTTTTACGTTCAATTTGCAGAAATACGCCTTTAAGAGTATCAACGTGCTTCAGTTTTTTACAAGCGTTAATTCTTGGTACAGGATGGATGAAAAAAATTACCCGATTTCATTACGAAATTAGAGGATAACCATACAGGATGGGATTGAATAATATAGTGCATTAATCAGGAAGCGTCAAACATTTGTTTGCTAAATAATCCTTTCTTTTGTCGTAGGTTCACAATGTCTCGGCTAATTTTACAACAGCTATAGCCAATATTAGGCGTGTAATCTTGCGCTGGCTATAATCGGCAACTGCACTGCACCCATCCGCACGTGTGCTCAAATGTTGGAAGACATTTAAAAAAATCTGTACCGATGGAAATAAATTTAAAAAAATCCTTCTTTTAATCTGTTTTTCTTTCACAATCACATCAGATTTCATTTAAATTTCTTTTAAAATTCGAAGTAGGGTATATATTTTTGGTTCACCCTCTATAATACCCGACATGAAGCTTTCTTCGCAGCTGAATCAAGCTTTCACAGCGTATCACTGCACTGTTTCATTCGAATTTAAATTTGCGGAATACTCGTCGATTAGTCCAGGGTTTTTCAGAGCATGGAACGCAAAACGTTCCATAAGGGCCTTAATGAAGGGTATCCAAGATATTTCGACGCACAATTCGAGTTACGTTGTTAGCATATCGATCGAAATCAACTACATAATGGGATTTAACAGTTATTAAATTTTATCGGCTTGATTTAAAATATATTCTTGCAATGTTTTACGAGGCAGAATTTTGGTGGGACGAATAACGTTTTTTCTGTCATTAATATTGGGCCTCGGAGAAAAAAGTTTGAAAACCCCTTCATCAGTCGACGGTATTGTTGATTAAAAAGGCTAACCGAACCAGCGTTGCGCGTTTTTATCGTCGAAAGAATTTATCCGTAGGCCCTTGTCCACGCTTTGTTTTTTAACATAGTTGAAGGTTGAAGGAAGGTCGAGAGGGCAACGAGAATCGACACAAATGGCCCGTTGAAATTGGAAACGGCGTCGGCGAGAAGGGTGGGGGGGGGGATCAATATGACTCCTTTTAAGAGTCTTCCACTCGGTCCGCATGCACAAAGCGACAAAGCGAGACGCAAATGAGGCATACTTCGAGAGTGGTTCTTGATTAATTGCTACTAGTTTCCCATATTTGAGTTCGCGGTTGGAAATGCAGGAGTACTCGATCGACTCTTTTTTTATTTTAATTTTATTTTTTGCTTCTGCGCTAGCTCTTCGGGAGTTTGACCCTTTTTTTTCTCCCGCAGTTTATAAACTGCGCTGAATCATGGGAGCTCTCCTCGGATCGAACCTTTTCCTCCCGAACCTCTTCGTCTTTTGTTTGCCAGTATCCCGGGGAACTTTATTGACGTATGGGAGATGCGCTGTTTCGGATGACCCACATCGTTAATCGAATTTTTAACTTACGCGATCGAGTTTTTATTTTCGACTTTCGGGCCAATTTATGTCAATTTTATTACGGGAGACGGCGGCGGCGGATATACGGTGAAACTTCTGTAAGTCGAACCTCAAGGAAAACAAAAAAATATTCGACTTATAGAAAATTCGAGTTATAGAAGAAAAATAACACGTAAAAGGTTTTTTTCCTGTAAAATGAATTCATTTCAAGTTACGGAAAATTCGAGTTCTAGACGTTCGAATTATAGAAGTTCGACTCCCTATTTTTATGCCTTCGATATTTGAAGATTTTCGGACGATTTTCTATTTCGTACTGATGAAGTTAACAGGTTATTTGAGCCGGTACTTGCAGTGATATAACGGTAGTGAAGGTAATTGTAATATAACCATAAACATTAGATTTAAAAAAACCTCATCAGTGGTAAATAAGAACCAAGAGGGGCTAATTATCGCCTAGGACGGATACCTTGCATATTACACGACCATCTCAATTAACACGACCATCAAACTGAATACCGGTCGAAAGGAGAGACTGCGATTCACCTGAGAATTGTTAGATAACAAATCGGTGCAAATGCATAGCTCAAACTTTCTCATATCCGCACGCTTCTGTTACTTATGTTGATGTTACCGGTTTCATTATAGTTTGGACAGATAGGCAGTGGTTGGCGAAAAACTCGACCTATTGTAATTTCGCTATATTTTTACACGTGGGATCATATTTGTTATGTAGTATTGCCCAATAATTCAAATCCTTTAGCGGAATGAATTTTAATCAAAATCCTTTCAGCCATTTTTGAGTGTATCAACATTTCGTGAAATGCGACGAGAATCAACTACTCTCCATTTTTTACGCGATCTGGTCAGCTTCGAAAAGGTGTCTATTACGGATGACGTATTACGTAAATAAGGAATTTTATCGGATTCTGCTTAAATGTTTAGCTCTTTGAGACGCGTACAAGCGACGGATTACAGACAGACGGAATCGCAAAAAACAAGTTTTTTTTCACCGGAAGCCTAAAACATGCATATTCGTCAAAATAAATAAGTCCACTTTCTTTATATGCTTCTAGTATGGGAAAGCAAATCATCTTATTATGAATAGCTGCTGCCTTACATAGCAGGATGATATAAAACCTGACAACCTAACTGAAATTTGGCGTGATGACAGGAAATTGGGTACAGTATACGGGAAAGCTCCGAAATTTAATAAATTCACTTTTAGGGATGTTTTTGTTTTTTTTTTCGAATCAGGTTTTTATTCTGATCCTCTCCCCCACATAAGAAACGCATGGTGCTAAAAATTACGTTTTTAAATTGGTTAACGTTGAGTTAGGAATTCGAGATATGGACAGTTAAATAACTGAAAGAACGAAGTTTATTAATTTCAGCCGACTACGTAAACATAGTATATAGCATTATAATCCCAACACCCGAAATGTCCTTTTAATTAAAATAAAACACTGCTATTTTTATATATTGCTATAAATCAGGTAATGAAAATGTGTCGTATATTTGAAATGTTTGGTAAATCCATGTTAAATTAGTTTGAAAATAATAGGCGAGCGAAGAGTTAGAATTAATAACTTTTTGAGCGTGTTGATTTCTTAATACGCGCGTGACTCCGATAACGATTCAATTCTTGCCATCGACGCTACGAAACATTTCATTCCTACGAACGGAATTTCCTTTACATATATATATATATATATATCTCCGCTTCTCGAAAAAAGCGCGATTCGCGTTATCTTGCACCTGTGAAACTTTGATCTTTATGCGTCACCTTTTGGGAGCGATAGCATTTCCTCCCTGTTTGCCTAGCCTCGTGGTGCATTTGAACAGTGCTCCCAGCACCGATAAAAACGCCAGAAGTCGGAGAATAAATCTTCGCAAAATAATTTAAAATCCTCGGGAATCGTTTTTGGATCTCTCTCTTTGGTAGAAATTTTCGATATCTTTTAGAGGTCATTGTGCCGGCTGTATATATGGCTAAAGATCAAAAATATTTTCATGTGCAATAGAAGTCGAATGTATAAGATAAGGCACAGGCAGAACGAAATTGAAATCTGAGTTAGCTTAAATTATTCCATTCGGCCAACAATTTTATTGCTTTCTTAGTTTATTATTTCTCATTAAAAATTTTTTGTCCCGCTATGCACGAAATGTGAGTGGTTATATGTATTCGTATCAATAAACACGCCCACGTGAATTAATGACGGAATCGAACGAGGAAAATTGAAACTAGGCAGATAAATAACGCTATTCGCGTTTATCCATTGAGAGAAAATTGGAGCGAATGCAAAAACAAACATTCGCGTTGCAGGGATTTGATACTTCCATCGGCTTTGCTGTTAAGAATGTATTTTTTCTAGTACGAAAAATTCGAGCTCTCGAAAAATTCTGCAATATCCTCTCGTTTTGCTGTTTTTTAACGAGCGCTTTGTACTACTTTCCACAATGGTTCCGCGGTACAATTTGCCAGGAAACATTCCCCGGGCGGAAATTTAATTTTCGACATAATTTGAACTTTTCCTTCTCTATACGCGTATTTCTAACGTTGATAGATCGGAATAAATCTAGTTAGTTTGAGAGAAGTGGGAGGGGGAGCAGGCGGGGGGGGGAGGGGGGGGGTGACTTTAAGGAGGAGGGAGGGGAGTCGGATGGCACGAGAGAGAAACGGGAGAGAGGCGAATAGGGTAAGATAGGAGGGGGAGGGTGGGTGGGAGGGGGAGGTGAGGTGTAGCGGGGGGCTTATCTTTGCGGCCCAAAGGCAGGCGACGGAACCCACCGTTGCCACGTCGTGGACAGAAAGTAAAAATAAAAAAAAACGTGGAGGGGAGGGGGAAAGAGAGGGGAGGTCGATCGAAACACCAGAACACGCTCTCCCTACCACCTCCGACACCTCCCACGCCAACATCGGACGAAAACCCATCCCTATCTCCCCCTTCCCCCCCCACCCGTTCTCCTCCTATGCGCCCTTCCCCACCCCTCGCGTGTCTCGCCAATTCAATTAGCGGTCGTGAGGGAAGGTACTCGCCTAAATGCACTTATTCCGAATCCCCGCGAGACGGCCTCATGCCACCGTGTCTTCTTCCTCCACGTATATGTCAAACCGTCTTGGATATACGAGGCGTCACTTTCCCCTTCCAAATTTTCCTTCATCCACCTACGCAACCCCTTCTCTCGACTCGCTTGGACGAAAAATGAAAATTCTCGTTTTATATACAGGAATTTCCGCTATACGTCGCCGATGAATTACGGAACGCATTTCGTTATATGTTGCGTCGCCTCCCACGTACTTGAAGAGGCCGAAGGCGAAATTCGGGAAATTCCAATTGCAATACAGGTACGCGTTCCCACGAGTGGTCGGGTAACTTGAAATCGCGTAGCCCGAAATTAACATTTCTGTATGAAATTACCTAATTTCTAATTTAGATTTATTACGAAATTAAAGATTAAAAATCTGATGTGGCCAACACATGACTTTCTCCATATTTGGGGTATAGACATTTAAATTATTATGAATAGCATTATAAGGCAAAGTTATTATTTCGTATCGTAAAAGAATATAGTCTTCCTTATTGCCGTAAATTAAGTATATTTTGAATATGTTTACAGAATTCACCGCTACACGGTGGTGGCGCTGTATACTGGAAATTACGAAAAAGTTAAATATCTCCGAAGTGGATGGTTCTATGAAAATTTGTTTCAAACTAAACTTGGAAGAAATATTATTATCTACAACTTTGGTCCTTACGAAGAATACCAATAACGATGTTTTTAAGGAGATATTTGACGTAAACCGAAAAAACCGATTATCTACTTCTACTATAATATATCTTGAAGCGTGTTTGTTGGTTTGTGTGTTTGTTCATGGAACTCCTCCGAAACGATAAAAGCTAGAATAACCAAATTTGGTAAGATTCTTCCTTACATCCTAACTTAGTGAATGGTTAAGGTTTGGTCAACTGGGATTAATCAGTGCTGCCAATATAGGAGATTAACATTTTTCCATAAGATAACACGTATGAATTCATTTCTTGACTTGCAAGGTATTCTTCCTTCAATCATTAAAATACGTAAGTATGGACCGATTTCTTTCGTTTTTGCTTTATTCGACGAATAAAACTCTATATTATCTTATTCCTGCGAAGTTTACATGTTACACCGTCGAAGTTTTCAGAAATACGGTATTTGTTTCCAAATTTTGTGGATTTTTCGTACTCTTTCCGGGCGTTGCCAAGGCTGCCGTCATTGTTACCTCCGATTCAATTAGCTTCAATGAAGGCTACAAATAGACGAAAGTTTAGCGTTATTCGCTTCCCACCTTTGTTTAAGCAACGAAACGATCGATGTTTATGGATAGCAACGTAAATAGATACTGATTATTATTCGGGAAGCGTTCATTGATGAAAGTAATTAAACCTTCTTTCGTCTATTGAATACTGGAATCTTACATTTTTTGTAAGTAAAATCATTATATTCTACATTATAATGTTTATTAACGTAAATAGGCACACGTATCTGGTGTACATTTACTAGTCAGTGTTCAATCATAGACAACTGTCCGTTGCTTTTTCACTAGTTTCTTGCTTACAAGACATAAATGTAAACATTTCATAGGCATAATTACACAAGAAATGAAGCTGGATTTGGCGAAAGTAATATGATAGGCAATAAAATTATCGTTATATTTGAATGCAATAGGCTCGGAAACAGATTTTTACAAGCAAATGTGATTAATTGTTAAGAAAAGCTAATTGTAATTAAAAAAGTATCTACTATATAAGTATTTTAAAGAGTTTGTATGTAGTGCTGTAGTAGCTTCACTAAATCCGTTGAAATTCAACGGGAAATTCTGCTAGTATATAAATAATTCCTAAACAATAACTGCTATGGAAAATTGTTTCAAATGAAAGTTGTAGGAAATTACATTCTCTATAACCTTTGTATAGAATTGTGTATACGATAATGATGTTTTAATAGAGAAATATTGCAAAAACAGAATCGGGTTTCGAATAAACCTCGACTTCCGCTTAACCGGTAATGTCCAAAAACCAATCAGTTCTTTGTGCTCATACCAAAGTGTTATATATGAAATTTGGTATTGATACGGCAAGTACTTTTCGAGTTAGAGCGCGCACAATCACATACATACACACACACACAGACATCATTCCGAAAGTAGTCCAAACGTGTTCTAGGGACCTCGAAACGTATTTTCGTTAAAATCTCGAAGTTGTTTTTTTTTCATGAAAACAATACTTTCTCTATACTACGTATATGGAGAAAGTGAAAAGAGAAAATAATGAATGTATTTCTGTAAATGGTAACTAAGGCCTAAAAATTAAGTTTTATATGATGCGAGTAAGATCTTTTTTGAACGAATTATTGACTTATGACATTATTTCTATGGGAAAATCGGTATCGACTATCGTCGAGTTTTCCAGGAATCAATTAAGGACGGTTATCGAGGCCCTACTGTATAATATTTGACTCTCCTTGACCTTGCCCGTTTTTTGTTTTAGATAAATAATTTTATTATTTTTAATAAATTTTTAAAAATCCATTTAAAATCGCGTTAATACGAGTTTCGCGTAAGTCAGGGGATACCCGTATATAAACTGACGGTTTTAAATATTCCTTTAGTCTTGTTTTTAATTTCATTTTAATTATTATTTGTTATTTTATTTTGTTTAATTTTTGACCACCCAATATTTAATCGCAAAATATAGCCGTTCACTGACAAATGACCCTGTGTATGGTCGCGTTTTTATAATATATAGTAATTTCAAATTCAGAATCGTCCTGGACGTCTGTTTCTGTTTGTATTAAGTTTGTTTATTTCATTTTATTAGCTTATTTTTTAACATAGTATTTCTTATGTACTGTATTTTCACGTATGATTTGGTGCAAAAACAGGGCAAATGTGTCAAAAATGGTCGCCAGGATCGTTACTCCAACTTTCATCATTATGTCTATGGGAAATAGGTTTCAGTATACGTCGTTTCGGTATGCGTCGCAGTCTTCAGGAACGCTTTCCAAAGTATAAAAGGGGGCTTACTGTATATACATACGTGTAGGTATATGTTTATACATGTATAATATACACATATACGTATATACTCTCGCAGTCAAAATTTTTCTCTTTTCTAAGAGGAGATGGCCGAGTTGCGTGTTTCGTGCGGCAAACCCGATGCTTATAAATCTCCAGCGGTTCTGTTATTTTTTGTTTTTGGCCATTTATAAAAGAAAAAGTTACTGCGTAGTTGCGCAGAATCTGGCTTTGTTTCACCGTTTTTAATCTCGCGCTGTTGAATATTCATTCGAAGTCCGTAAAGACGTTAAGCTACTCAAAGTGTAAGGATTACGGAGATGGGATAGGGTATTATTATTTTTAAAAAAATAAAGCTTCGTTTTCAGGAATTTAATTATTTTTTGAGCGGGACTAACTTTCAATATTTTAATATGTATTTTTTTATTAAAATTGGATTAACCCCTGCGGAAATTAAAACGAAAGTGCGGTTTGCCTGTTGGCTACGTGATTTTCGAAAGATGGGCGAAAGTTTGTGTTAATTTAAGAAGCGTATGGATTTGATAACAATTTGACGCTTATCTCATTGAAGTTCGCCAACATTTTGAAAATCTTTTACTTTAGATTTTAAAATAATTCATAAGCGCAGATTTGCTAAAGTTTACAATCCGCTGCTACATTACGCATAATTAAAAAATCGGTACAACATACATTGTACAAACTTTCTCATATATAGGTACTAATGCGTCGTTTAGTTATCTTTAGAAAATGAAAATCGTATGAGCCTGTTTTTAGAAAATCCAATTTTTGTTAAAGTTGCCCAAGAATAAACTAGCCTTATATTCATTCATTGAGAAAAATAAAATACGTAGTATTATTGTAGATGTATAGTCAAGTAACTTACGAAATTTGATCATAATCGATAGAGCCGTTTTTGAGAAATCGAATTGTTGTTAAAGTTGCTTAGATAAACTAGCCTTATATTCATTTTTTGAGAAATATGAACTATACGGTATTATTGAAGACGTAAACTCAAGTAACTGTACGAAATTTGATCAAAATCGTTATAGCCGTTTTTGAGAAAATCGGATTGTTGTTTAAAATGCGTAGAATAAACTACTTGATAATTAAGAGTAGTTTATTGTACTCTTAATTATTGAGCAATGTCAACCATTTCTTTGTATACTCTCTCAGTATGATAATATGCCTAAGTACGAGATTTCATTCATTTTCGCTCCACCGTCTAGGCTCCAGAGCCAGTAACAGACAGACAGACAGACGTCATTGCGAAAACCACTTTTTCGGATTCAGCGACACCTAAAACATATATTTCCGTAAAAATCTCGAGATTGAATTTTTTCGCGATAACAATACTTTCCATACTTCGGATGAGAAAGTAAAAAGGCGTAGATATTTCATGCATTTATTTTAATCCTGGTATTTGTTAAATATATTTATATTGGGACACTTTGGTCGTAATTTGTGGTAATTTTTTATCTTCTTTGATCAACTGTTTCCTTAACGAGATCTCGAACGAAACCTTCATTTTTATAGAGACCAATTGAAACACTACGATTTAAAAGAAACATTTTTAAAGCAAAGCTCATGTCCATATTTAAATTTGAACATTTTCATGGCGATTTATTGTTTACGAAATAACATGATTGGCGATCCATATTAAAATCTCTCGCAAACAATGTTTAAAACTAATTGAAAAACTAGGAATCTCGATAGTAGATTCTTTTTTGAAATCTTCTATCGGTGAATTACTGCTGATGACGGCTGCATTGTATCCTAAACACTTATATCCTTTTTCCAAACCTTTTTTTTACGGCTATTGGGGAAACTTTTTTTTCAATTTAATTCCAGCCATAAGTCGAGCACAATAATTCTTTATAGAATCACTCAAGGATGTGTTTTAAAAAAAAAAGTCCATTTCGAGCAGAAATGGAAAAACTAGAAAATATGAAAATTTTTCTAGAGCCCTCCGAGTGCTCAAAAATTTTCCGTTGGCCTGTTTTAAGAGGATCTGGCTGCTTTATTTTTACGATAAGCGTATCAGTGGTAACCGCCCCTCGTGCGGTTTCCTGTTACTCTCACGTCTGTCAGAGGAAGAGATTTGACATGCCTGTCACTGCGAAGGGCTCAAAACAGAATGGAAAAAGAACTCCCTAACGGTTTAGCTCTATTATCATTTTTGCCTAGCATTCCACCGCCCGATTACTATTCTGGGAAAGATAAACTTCTATTTTCAACGTCCGAATTCGTTGTTTTCTCGTTACGAGTTGTTAGCCTGTTACCCAAGGAAATTATTTTCATTTCCGTTCAACGTTCGACGAGGAGAGGGATGGTAGATGTGGTTTCAGTATGGTTTTGTTTTCGGTTATAACGTAAGGTAGTTGTTATTCCACTTTAATTACTGAAAGAATTAGCGTTGAGTTGGCTATATACAGGGTGACCACAAAAACATTACATTTCTTCTTAAGTTATGCATTACTCATTATCAGATCGATTTAGTTAAATTTGAATGCGTTCTGCGAATCAAAAGTCTATTAAGACCAAGGACTTTGTATTCTTCGTCGATAAAATAAATGCAGCAGCATTTCCTTAATTAATGCAACTATTTTAAAGTAGGGTACAATTTTTGTGGTCACCCTGTATTTATCGAGAAGGACATGTGGGCTTCGAAATTCTCGAAGATCGACGGGCACAGAAGTCTCTTGTAAATCCAATGTGTACGACAATTATGTTCTATTTCTCATAGATAGAATTTACGATTACTCGATAATTCTTTTTCATCTCGTAAATTTTGTTCAGGAAAAATATGTTTGTCCAATAGCCGTATAAAAAGGGGTTTAGGACAGTTCGGCACGACCGGTTCGGCGACGGACTATTCGGCGATGGGACTATTCGGCACCGGACAGTTGGACGCCAGCCGTGTTCCGCACGGCACAGTTCCAATATATTTAGGAGGGAATGGCGTCATGATGATATTAATATTGCAACTATTAAGTTACCGAATCTATTACGTAGAAATAACAAGTTAGGAAAGTTTACAACGTATCACAAATGGGCGCGTTTCGTGCACTGGAGTATTAGAAAGAAATTATATACATGTACGTAAGGGAAATTGCGTTTGAAGTTCTTTTCTTCATCGTAAATAATCCATTTTCTTCCTATTTAAATATAGTGCACGCACACGTAAGGAAATTAAACGTTTGTTTGGGAGATTGTTTATGTTAGCAACAATGAAGAAGTAACCATGCAAGAAATTTTCTAAATTCAACTCGATTTAAGACTTTCTTGTTCGATTTTATGGATAACGGCTACTCCTACGATAAAAATGTGTAGGAAAAGAAACATTCTAATTTATTAGTTCTACAAGTTTTATTTGAAAAATATTTTGATATAAGCAGTACTTACGAGATATGACGGAAAGTTTATTTTTTATCACCAGTAAAGTGGTACCTCTGATTGGCTTACGTGATTCATTTTTGCGATTTTCTTATTATCTTTGATTGTAAGTCCTTAATATCAAATTTCATAAAAATCCGTTCGGTAGAAGACGAGAACGAACATGCGGACGGACGGACATACAGACGGACGGACGGACATACAGACGGACGGACGGACAAACCGACGATAATAGGCGCTCACGCTGGAAGCGAAACGCGCCTAAAAATGACTATATTTAAAGGAAAATAGATTTAAATTAACTTTCGTGAGAAAAGTACACGATAAAAATTATACGACGAAAAATCACCGGAATTCAGCCATATGTAACCATAAAGATTTTATTCCTTAATATAGATCTTCCGAAGAATTGTTCCAACGGGCCTGTCTTCACTGCTCTTCTTTCTGCCCTGCCGTTTTATTCCTATGGAAATAATGGAGGTTTTTTTTCGATCACTTTCTTATGTACTTTCGTCGAAGAAGCTTCATATAAGTGCCAATATTCTTAATTCTGGTTGCAAAAAAATAAGGAAGATTTTTCCTGCATAATTTTGTTCTTAGATATGAGAAGTGAGAAACGTCAACTCCTCTCATATCTATGAACCATCGACTCTTTCATTTTGCTATTTTTCTATAAAATATTTCCTCTCAACTTGAATCGGAGGAGCTCCGCATATCTCAGCGTTTATTTCTGTATGGTGATTTTTATGCCTTATAAAAAGGGATAGTTCGTATTTAAAGTAAATTATAAATATCTACAGAGGACATTAAATTTAAAGTTAGATTTCGTAGCTGAAAGTTTAACTTTGGCTGTATACTGCGTTTAAATAGTTTTATCGTTTAGGATTGTATTTTATTATTATTATACATAGAAAATTACTTTAAAATGTTGTCATTTATAAAAATACTATTCTTTAACTTAGTACATTACAAAGCTTAAATATTATCATGACGCCATTCCCTCCAAAATATATTGGAATTGTGCCGTGCGGAACACGGCCGGCGCCGAACTGTCCGGTGCCGAATAATCCCATCGCCGAATGGTCCCGCCGCCGAACCGGTCGTGCCGAACTGTCCCTTTCCGTATAAAAAGGTTGATAAAACCAAATGCGCATTTAGGCCACATAGAGGCCATAATCGGCGATTATGGATTCGAAAGAAAGAGGTTCCGAACAGTTATTTGATAACTCCGACTACAAGTGCGGCGTTTGTTTTCATGCGTATGTTATTTTATTGCAAAGTAAAAGTTTATTCATATGTAGAATAGAATGTCTGTTGTGACTCGGGGGGAAGCCTTTGGACGATGATTAGTCGTACGATTTACATCTTATTTTCAGAAGAAAAGTCAAATAATAGATTACAGTACTCGATATTCTCTCTTAATTTCTACACGCCTCGGGCGAAGCACTTTTGTACGCTGTTATTTCAGTTAAAATAATCCTTGGTTAGTACATTTTGATCGAGGGTCTTCGAACAGTAATTCGAAAAATTTTGTTCTTGATAAAATATTCCTTTTATTTAAAATCATTGTCGCTTTAAAAATATTTTTATTAAATTTATTAAGACTCGGGAAAACGAAATATCAGGGTAGATATTGTACATGTTACTTGAATTTACACTAAAGACTGGATCTGGTGTGAGCCTTTGAATAGCCCGAATATTGAATCGATAACAGTTAATGGTAAATCAAAAATGTTTATTTCGTTTTTTTTCATGAGGTGTTAATAATTAATCATAATAAATTGATAATTAAATATAACAAATAAATTATTTCACATGATGAATTCGCAATTAATCATAATAAATTCATAATTAACTAATTAATTTTTTTGATTAACCGAATCGCTCGGAAAATGTATTTTTTCCGGATGAAATTCCAGTAGCTTTTCGAATAGCTTTAACTTTCGGATTTTTCGAATATTATTTTAGCGGGTTTTCCTTGTACATTCCATCAATCAACATATATAATTCTCTTGGTGTGTGTGTGGGGACGGTGTAACGCTTGGTTGATATATGGTGTTAGATGGGAGAAAGGAAAACCGCTCATAACTAAAAGGCTTTTCAACCTTTTTCGATCAAACTTTCAGGAGTCACTTGACTATTCAACTTTTCAATTTGAAACTGATCGCCGTGCACATGGTAGTCCTGAGTTTGACTCCAGAAGCAAATCTTTTCTCCACTTGTATAACATGGGTAGAGCTGAAACGAAGCGAGAAAGCCTTTTTTCTTTAGCATTTTAAAATATCTTTAAAATGATATATCGACGCGGGATTTTCACAGTTAGACCAAGAAAACTATGGAAATGAATTTCCCTATCGTAGAAATTCAAATCTCAATCGAAAAAACCTAAAATTAGGTTTAATGACTATTTTTTCTATTCTAGTCTATTGTTGGCTCGATTCTATTGCGTAAGAAATCTAATATATAAAGCGCTTATGATATATGTATATATTTTTATATGTATGTATGTTAACATTACTACGTTGCTATCTGCAAACAGTAAATAAACAAAGGTTAATTTTGCAATTACTACGTTGCTATCTACAACCAGTAAATAAACAAAAGTTAATTTAGCTGAGTAACGCCCGCAGCGAATGCTATTCTGTCTTATACATGTTAATTTAGTAATGTGATTGATAAAGTCTTTGATCTAATAATCTCATTAAAACAATTGCAATTAAATTTATAATATCAAAGTTGATGTGGATGAAAGCGAAGTAGTATATACAAGTGCGGACGAGTTAGTTAATTGTAATGAAAAAGAAAAGGCAAATTTTCCGGTTGAGTTTTTAAATTCACTCACACCACAAGGAATGCCACCGCATAAATTAAGATTAAGAGTTGGAGCTATGGTAATGCTACTAAGAAATATCAATGTAAAAAGAGGATTTTGTAATGGAACCCGCCTTATAGTGAAAAAGTTGGAAAAAAACACAATTGAATGTAAAATTGCGACTGGTAGTAACAAAGGAAATTCATTGTTGCTACCAAAAATTGACATTACAATGACAGAATGCGAATTACCATTCGAAATGAAACGAAGACAATATCCTATAACACTGTCGTTTGCAATGACAATAAATAAGAGTCAGGGGCAAACTTTTGACTATGTAGGACTGTTGCTCAAAAATCAAATATTTGCCCATGAGCAACTTTACGTCGGTTTATCAAGAGTACGACGACAGGATCGCCTAAGAATACTGTCCAGCAGAGAAGACAAAATGAAAAACATTGTTATTACAGATGTAATGTCATGATTTTTTTAAAATTTACTAGTAGGGCAGCCCCGGATCTCCGATCCTCAACGCGATTTAAATAAACTGAAAGTTTGGTGAAATAATTTTGATTGAATAATTAATGAAATAAATGAAATGCAAATAATCTAAATAGTTCGGCCCTAGGTAAGATCTTCTTTGTTCCCTATTCATTTGACGTGTTTCCGTATTTCTTTGTCTTTCTTGTACTCTCCGCTCCTCATCTACACGGGCAATCCTATGAGCTTCCGCATCTCTTTCTCTCTCTTTTCTACAATACTCTTCCTTTGATCTCTGGTTCCTCTTCCTTTCTCTGGCAGCTGGAGCTGGGCTAATAGCTCTACCTTACCTTAGTTCCAATGATTATCGTTGCACCCTTATAGACGAACTCACAAACAATTGCTTTACTTCAAGTGTCTATCAACGACTGCTTTTAACTTCTTACAGGACCTACTATAAAGGCGACGTCAGTGCAGGCGTTTATTTAGATTATCAATGAAGAGAAGATAACCATATGATGTGTTTACAAAGTAACGTGCGTCCCTATTCTTATCTAATTTTTAATTGATGCGTGAGCCTACTTGCGTTAATAAGGATTACAGATGTGTAATATGATGGTTCTACTTACAAAAAGGTAAGATTCCAGCATTCAAACGATGAAACAAAACAAAAAACAAATTAATTGCACAATTTAAAATAAAACTCAATACGCTGGGAGCTTGTTTGTTATACACATGTTATTGACACAGCTAGAAACGCTTCCCATACGCAGTCAACAAAATAATTATCCGTAAATATTTACGTTGCTATGCTTCATTAATTTCGATGCTTGTGTTAAACAAAAGTGCGAAGTGAATAACGCTATTATTTCACCTATTTGAAGGTATAATTGATAGTAATTGAATCGGAGGCACCAAAGACGGTCGCCTTGGCAATGCCCGGAAAGAGTACAAAAAATCCGCAAAATTTCGAAAAAGAATGCATATTTCTGAAAACTTCGACCGCGTAACGTATAAAAATGGCAAGAATAAGATAGTATAGAGCTTTAGCCGTCAAATAAAGCAAAAAAGAAGATAATCGGTCCATATTTACGTATTTTAACGAACGAACGAACTCTGAAAAATCGAAAATCCCGTGTAAGCTTATGGGAAAATATAATTGTCTCCTGGATTCGAACCCGGGTCACTTTAGCAAACGAAAATATTTTTCCAGGGACCCCATAGCCAGTAGAAACAAAACGCCGTTTACCGCATATCTTTACGACGAACGGTTCTCGAGAAATTCGCCGATATAAATTGTAAACAAATGTCTAAAGACGTCAACGTAAAATTAATATATAGTTAGATTTAACTATTTTTAATCTGATTTTTATTTTGTCTAAACGTTAGATTGAGAGTGTATTATAAAGCTGGGCACATCGTGCCCATAGGTCGCTAGTGTACAACAATTGAGATAAAATCGTGTTAAAACATCATTTTATATGTACATGATTTTTATTACTTTATGGAACATTCGATTATTTGGATCTTATATTAATTTTTTACGTTTTAGTGCACATAAAAGTTGGTGTCATTAATTTTTATTTTATTTTAATGTAATACTTAATTCACGCCTACCCGTCGTATTTGACGGGCAGTTACGCTAGTTTATTCATAGTTTTTACTTAACCTCCCTCTTCGTGCATTATGTGTAGGTAATTGTGCGCGTGTGTGCGCGCACAACTCTGGCGAGGTTTCCGCTGGCGTCTCTTGGTGGCGTTGTCTTAAGACTTACTCCTCTCTCGCCATCATCCGAGAGAGAGAGAGAGAGGCTATCCGAAGCTCACTCCCACTGTGTGACATTAATCTCTAGCGAGGCCATATACATCATCGGTCCTACCGCAAGCAGCGTCCTGTTTAGACTCCAACGTGCAGCTAGCTTGCTTGGAGACGCGTTAGAATGTTTCAGTCGGATTCAGAATTTTTATATACATATTTGTGACCTTTTTTTTACTGTCCACGTTATTGTAATTATATTAACCATACTTATAGGTATTTCAGAAACGCCTTCTAGGACTAGTTTAGCAGAGGTTAGAGGGTGCAAAATAAACGCGATTTATTCATATTCCTTCGTTTTCTACCCTCGACTTTACGCGGCATTGGTTTGCCGTGAATTGATATCGAAAACGACTACACGCGACCGTAGAACTGCGTGAAGTAGAACTTTGGACGCGTCCGTATGCCTTAAAACCTTAGCGACGTGGTTGGGCTCAATATTCCTGTGGCCGTTATCTGTATACTTATCTGCGAAATGTTATTTAGGTGTAAGTAATTATTCCGATTCTATATAATTGCGATCAATTAGTAGACGCGTGTACGCGGCGGTATGACTTGAAAGCATTAACGACATGTTTGGGTTCAGTATTCCTGTAGCAATCATCCGTATGTATAGACTTCTCTGCGAAATTTTATTTAGGGACAAGTAATCATTCCGGCTGTTCTATCTAATTGCAATTAATATCATATATGACGTCAGACGTATGGGACTTTTCTCTCAAAGAGTCTTAAATAACGTTTTTATTATGGTAATTAAGAAACTTAGGTAAACGTGAAAACCATTTTCGCAACTGTTACATTGTTTTCCTTTCTTTACAAACAGCATTTCCCATCTCGTCGTTTATTTCTCCTCGATTTATCAATACCTCCTTCTGTTGGGAAACTCGAAATGAATTCTATCGAGAAAGGTGACTTGGCAGTCCCAGTGAAAAATACGCTCCAAGGGAAGGAGCACGGGCAATTCTACATGGCGCCTTCTCTCTCTCCCCCCCCCCTCCCCCCTTTTCTCCCTCTCTCTCCCTCCCCCTTCCGTCGCACTCATTCCGCCCTTCATTAACCGTCTAGCCCGACCCGTCTCTTTTCTGTCTCCTCGCCCCTCTCTGCCGCCTTATTTCCCTCCGTTATTACCTTCGCCACTTTGCTCCCTTAATTCCTTTTTGTTTTTAACAATCGCTTCGCTTTATACCCCGTCCTGTCTGGACAAGCTAAACATAATGGAATAAATGTCACCTAGCGCTTTTAATGAGTGTCGCGTACGTTTCGTGTTTACTCTTTATCATCCCAAACATTCATTTGTGTGTGTGTGTGTACGTGTAATTTTCCGGCATACAACCGAGAGTCTATAGTTTAAATGTAGATGTATGGGGTTCAGCTGTTATTTTTTCTCGGTATGATAACTCGATGTTCCATTACTCAAAATTTTATGCGATTCCAATATTCGAAAAGGCGAAGGCTTTTGACTGAAGGTTAAATAAATCGATAGCCTTTTTGTTGTGTGTGTATTAAATTCCCTTTTAGGAAGACATGCTTAGTTATTTTTTCACAGTCGGGGTGTAATTTGCCGAATTTATCAGACTATAAGGCGACATCGGGTGAAGCTAATATTTCAGGAAAATATTTTATAAGTGATTATGAAGCTATTAAATTAAACAAAACTTTTGGAATTACCTTAAAAAATTGTCGTCGCAATGTGCAGCGCAAAGATAAACGTGATTCAAACCATTCTAGACTAGCCATATAAGCACTCATTATTTTTATTTATTTCTTTGTTTGCATGTATAAGACGACCCCAAAACCTTTGATTGAAAAAAAAAACAAAAAAGAATACTTCGTCTTCTATCCGGGTAAATACGGCATTCGTAAGTGTAACCCTAAAGAAATAAAACATAAATCGATTCCGTTGGTAAATTTTCCGACTTATCTACGAATAATACCAATCCTAGCGGTAGTTGTTGGATCTCGTCTCGACGAAGAGGCGAGTCTGCGTCGTGAATCGCGGAAAAATACGACTCGAGCGAAATAATTGTAAATCGTCATCCGTGGAAACTACCCTCGCGTAAAGGAAATATTCGAGTTCACATTATAATGGGTCCAACTCCCGCGGATGCACACGAACCCTTTTATGCAATCGAGTGCATTTTGGCAACACTTCTTCTTCCTTCCCTTCTCCCTCAACCAACTCCCCTCCCCCCACTCTCCCTCCCCCCCATTTAGCCATTCTCCGCCGTCTCCGTTGCCGTGGAGACCGCCAGGATGCGATCACGCCTCTTTCCCTCCCCCATTCCGCCCGCCCCCGCCCACCTCCGCCTCCCCCTGCGTGGGTGGGTCGGGGGCGTGTTAGCGAGAGTGTGCGGGAGGGCGTCTCCCCCCCGCAAACCACCTCCACCCCACGCTACCCCCTCAAAGCCAGGGCAGACACCGCCGCCGCCACATAGAGAGAGAAAGAGAGGCCCCCAGACTCCAGTGTGACCGATCCACAGACCCTAGGGAACGTGTTATTGGAGGAAGTGGAGGGAAGGAAGGGATTAAGTTGCGAGGATAGATAGGCGCGTTTCGGACTCAGACTGGACCCCCGGCCGAGATTTTCTTTTTTTTTTTGGTTGATTGTTTGCCCTTTTTCGGCCCTCCAAAGTGTGGGGTAAAAAAAAAAGAATTCGGGCGGATTATTTTTTTTCGTCGACGTTTGTGAAAATCGACTGAAGTGATACGAATATAATGACGATCGAGTCTCTTCCCGTCGCACCGTCGCGCGTTTTTTTTTTGTCGTCTGTCGTCGTATTTCTCGGAAATAAAGTAGTACGCTATCGTGGTAGTAACGTAATTTCTGTGAAATTTGTAATCGATTCGGTTTTTTTTTGTTTCTAGGAATTTTCGTGTCCCAGTGGAAGGCGTTAGGATATTTTTAAAGAAAGCAATGGGTCATTCGTGTTTTGAATTACTATTTCTCGGAAATGAAGTAGTACGATATCCTGGTAGTAACGTAATTTCTGTGGAATTTGTAATCGATTCGGTTTTTTTTGGTTTCTAGGAATTTTTGTGTCCCAGTGGAAGGCATTAGGATATTTTTAAAGGTAGCAATGGGTCATTCGTGTTTTGAATTATGCCGCTGTAGAAATTAATTAACTTACGGCTTTAATTTCCATTTCCTCGTAAGCATTTTCTAGGTATCTCCATTAAAAAGGAATGTAGATTTTACGCGGAATACAGAGCCGGAAATTTAATTCCCATTCGGTTGAAAATTCGTTTCCTCGCGACCCATTCCCGAAGTCAAATTTTTCGTCGCATCTCTGCGACCTTTTTTTCCCTACCACATTGCCGTGCTTGATTGGTACGTACCATCCTGCTCCACTCGTTAGCGCTTTGAATATCTGTTGATCGTGTCAGTTACATCGGCACGTTCCTCTGGTTTTTGAGCCGAAAAGATCACGTATCACGACCACAACCACCAGTTCCCCCAAAAGGGTTACGCTAGTCGAAACGAAATAAAAATACTCGAAAAATTTTTTGAATTATTTTTCTCCTCGACCGAGCGTGGGTATTGTCGAAGACGATAAAAATCCTAACGAAAATTTTTTTGTTTCAATTTCGGCTCGCGATATCGCCTTACCCGCCTCCTCCCTCTTATACCACGCAATGCATTGCGATGTTGCTCGCTCCACCCTCCCCCCCCTTTGATTCCTTCCACCCCCCCCTTCTTTCGCCCTCCCTCTTTTGTTACTACCCACTCGTCTCGCCTTTATCCCCCGACCCGTCTCGTTCCACTCGTCTCCAGACTAACTCCCCCCGCACCCTTCCCTCCCCCCTCCTTCCTCCACCCTCCAACAGCCATCCGTCCGTGCCCCACCCATCATCCAGATTGCCCCCCTTATCCTCTTACGACCCACCCATCCACCTCCCCCTCTCCTTCCCCATTCTCCTCCGATAGACCCGTGACCAGTCTCATCAAACCCTTCCCTATGGGGAATAAGGTAAAAAGAAGTTCGTAAATCGGATGACGTGGCTCACGGAATGGAAAAGCGACGCGATACACGCCGCCTTGTGAAGAAACGAAATCGATGATGTTCCGGCCGAAAATTCGGTGATCTGAGCCAGGGGTTTTCAAAATAATGTAAGAATTTCTAAGGATGTATATGGAATCAAAACGGAGTAATGTAATCTTTAAATCCCTTTAGAGACCTAAGCTAGGGGTTTTCAAGATAATGTAAGAATTTCTAAGGCTGTATATGGAATCAAAACGGAGTAATGTAATGATCTTTAAATCCCTTTAGAGACCTAAGCTAGGGGTTTTCAAGATAATGTAATAATTTATAAGGATGTATATGGAATCAAAACGGAGTAATGTAATGATCTTTAAAATCCCTTTATTCGATTTTGATTGACTTGGCAACAATTTAGCCTAAATTTAGCGTACAAATATCTTGGACCGGCTCTTTATTGAGGCCCTTATTGAACGTTTTGCGGCTCACAGTTGGGCCGCGACCCGCAGTTTGAAAAACATCGATCTATGCGACGCGGTCGAATTTCTCGGCGATGTTGCGAAATGATAGGTTGCGTGGATCTGGAAGTATATGTAGTTTTTTTACCTCGAATTTTACCAGGAGGTTGTTTCGTTAGGAAATTGCCTCTTCAGGTGATGCAGGAATCATTTGTGCTGGTGCTTTACGTTCACCGCATAAATCGAATGCTTTTTGAAGCGGTCAGCTTTTATTTTGATCGATAAGGAAAGTTTTTGGTCAGTTCGTATAAAATTCAGCTCTCGTTCGTCGTCCTGCTCGAGTAATGCGTAGCGATACGTTTAGTGTAGGGAAATTTACCGAAATGGTGGTGACTTTTCGAGGGTTATTTTTGATGAGATATACCATCAATTCAAAAATAATTATCGACCTCACCTTATAACTGGAATTCAAATGATAATTAAAATAGCTCGAATGGCCATGAAAAAGATGGGAAATCAAAATTATCATTTTTGTACTAAGCAGCCGTCATCAGTGGCGACTCGTCGACAAAACGTTCTAAATACCATACAAATTGCGCATCTAATTTTCCCAGTACATTTTTGGCCGTTTGAGCTATCTCAGTTTATCATCAAAGCACGTCACGAACAAGTAAATTTCGAAAATTTTCCTTAAAGGAAATTACGCCGAGCGAGAGGATCGAAACTGTTATTTCGTCATGATCACGTACGCCGTATATATTCATCTTAAGGAGCGGAATTTTCAAGTATGCATCCAGGCGTTGCATGTATGGTTTCTATTCTGAACTTCGGACTCACTTTCTCCGGATTATCCAGTTCGTGTTTTTGGTATGTGGCTCTCCCTTGGGCGTTGTGTAAGAATTGTGTTATTTTAACATTTCAGTTTACGTTAATGAATATAAACTGCTGAACCATTACATGTTATAGACGTAGCGTTGCGCGGGCTGTGATGGCGACTTGCGAGTTATCACTAGCCTTAGGTACCTATTTTTATTTTACAGGGCTTCTGCTGTTAGGCGGCTGGAATAATTTAATTACCTTGCGTGGAATTTCTTTTCTGTTCGGTTATGAAATTCGGAATGTAACAAATTGGCCGAGTGTTTGTGCTTCGTTTTCCCAGTTACGTCGTCGATCGAATAAATAATGTGAGGTGAAGCACAGTTATCGATTTAGATACGTAAATTAAAAAAAAAATTAACGAGTATACATTAGACAATCTCGCAATTTCACGTGAGGTATTGTTAAAAATTAATATAGGATCGACCATATTCGCTATTCCTGGATTGATAAATAAATAGGAATGCAGTTAGAATTCTTCACTACCTTTACGGTCTAATTAAGTCACGCCGTTCTCAAATCTCTCGAATTCAAACATATTTTATGTGGGGTTGAAGACTTGATTAAATAAGCGCCCGAAAGAATTTTGTGTCGTTTCGTCGAATGAAATACGACCTCATTTACTGTGCTATATAACCCTAATTTAACTTTTTTATGTGCGTGTTTTTATATCTTTGCGGAGAGCCATCGTAACTTTATCGTCTTTTAAATTGTTAACCCTGATACGTTACTTATTTAAGTCATAAAACAACTCGAAGTCGGGATTCGGTCGTACGAAAAATTTTGCTCTCGCATTCTGCGTCGAATTTTGTAGTTTTTTTACGCGTTTGACGAGACGCTTCTTAAGCCATTTTTTTCATGGTATTAGTTTGTTTTTTTTTAAAGCTACCGAACCGCTAATTTTTAGTAATTGTTTAATATGATCTTCGCGCAGCGCTAAAATCGATTCCTGTCTCAAGAGATAAGACTTTAATCTCAAAAAGCGCAAAAGAAAAGAGAATCGACTGATGTGTTGATAGCTCGCAGGAAGTGCATGCTCACGCTTTCTCTCAGATCTTTTGCGATATATTAAATGGTTACCTAAGAAAGTATGGAACCCGTTGCTTAATATTTGGCGAGGAAAACTAACCTTTGGATGCGCCATTCTCTCGTTTCAGTCGTTGATTCCTTATGGTAGATAATTCCGGTATTATATTTTATTTGTACGTTTCGAAAGTATGTTTGGGAAGTTAACTTCAATGATTGCTTGGGGAGAGCTAAAACTGGGAATGTTCTTTCGATTAATCAAGAATTAGATATCCTGGCAAGTCCTGTTGAACGTCTTCGCTGCGCTTTTAACACTGTCAATTAGTATTAAATAAAATGTTATAAAATATAATAACAATTAAATAAAAATTATATGTAATAATAACAGAAAGAAAATGAAACACAACGTATACCATCATGCAGCATATATAACGGAAACAGACATTCAGTTGAATTGAAATACGTCTTTATTAGGGCGAGATCTCTTCCATCTAAATTACATTAATAAGGGCCGTCATTGTACATCATCACTTCAGTTCAGTATGTTATCTGTATATAGCCAATGAATATAATGTAAACTCGGGCAAGTTAGTAAGGTTACCGATTCTCGTCACGAACTCCTCCGAGTGACACAGAATGCGCTTTAAACCGCGTGATAGTATCGACGGATGTTTTGATTTGATAAAATTAGCCTCTGAGCGAGGCATTCTTTTTGACTGCGCATTATGCATCGAAGATATAGACGCGGTTTGCGTTGCAGCGTTATTCGAAAGTTACTCAATCTGCGCATTAGCGTGCACGGTGCTGGCGGTTTTTATCGGTAGAGTTCACCGCTAAGTTATTACAGTATCGATAATAGCGAGGGGTAAAAAGCCAAAGCGGCGGCCCCAACTCGCTGCGTAAAAGGAAAACTCGTCGCGTTCTCAAAAAAGGCCCCTTTGCGTGTTTACCCACGTCTCCCAAGGTAGCGAAGTGAGACGCAGCAGAGGAAGAAGAACCAAGAGCGTATCGCTCTTTCATCACACTGAGAGTTCGAGTGGAATCTTACCGATTCGTACCGAAAACCTAAGCCAAAACCACGCGCGACGTCTTGTGCAAGATCTTTCCAGTCGCTAAAGGGGTGGCGTGGGAGGGAGAGAGGGAGGGGGGGAGAGACGATGCGCGGATCCGAGTTCAGTGCACATACAGCATTCGGTAGAGAAAGGGGGAGGGAGGGAGAGGGGGGAGAGTAGGATGAGTCGGTATAGTCTGTTCTCGCGCTTTTACCCTCCGACCCGTCGTCTCTTCCCTCCCTTCCAAACGGCATCGTACTCTCCCTCACTCCCGGAAGTGCCATCGCCATTACGCCCTCCAACTACCCCGCCACACCCCCCTACAACGCTCCATCCGCGCCCTTCCCCCGGTCGCTAGAGAGAATAGCATCGCTCTCCTCCCTCTCGACTCATCTCTACCGTCCCTCACTTCTTCTTCCTCCCTCCCTCCCTCTCTTCCCCTCTTTCTCTCTGACTTCGCGTCTTCCACCTCTTCCCCCCTCCTATATTCATCATCCATCCGCGTCCCTCTCCTTCCAGTAGCTCTCCTCCTCCACGCCCCCCCTTCTCTTCCCTTCCCACGATCATTCTGAGGCACTCATCTCGACACCCTCCTCCTCGATTTGCCCTATTCCCTCTCTCTCTCTCTCTCTACCATGCCCTTTTGCCCTCCCACCCTCTTCCTCTCTCTTTCTCGCCCTCTTCCTCCCGTCCACCCTCTCTTCGGCTCACGTGGCATCGTGGATGGGATAGGAGTTGCAAGGGGCTTGTCGCCTCGTATTTCCTCCTCCTCCTTTTGCGCTTTTCCCTTCTCCGCCCCTTTATCCTCCTCCTCCTCCTCCCACCCCCACTGCCTTTCCGCCCCGCCTCTTTATATTCCTCGTCGTTCCCTCTCTTTCCCTCTCTTTCCCTCCCCACCTCAACTCTTTTCCTGTACCTCATCCCCTGGCGTGTCCATCACGAACATCAGTTTTGCTGACGAAATGTTTCCGACGTGCCTATTGACATGACCAATGAAAGTAAATTGCTGCCGATTACTATACTACTAAGCATGGCACCGGTGCTACTACTACCGCCGCACCTTCCTCTCTCTCTCTCTCTTCCCCTACCCCCATCCTTTTCTCCCCATCCTCCTCTCATGTACACCGAACTTTTTGTCGTTTCTTACATCCTGTGGAAGTCAAACGATATTAATCGCCTCCCTCTATTCTTTTCGGCTCGCTGGTAAAAGAGCCGCGTCGAGGGAGGTGGATAAAGTGAGCGAGAGATTTTTTTGGTTGGAATCAGGAAGGAAGGGGAGGGGGATGGATGTGGAGGTCGGTCCACCCCCCTCTTCCCGTAGAGGAGGGTAGTAGTTTTCCCTTTTTCCGCGCCAAGCTTTGTATAGCTATTCCGTTCTCGTAAAATTGTTTGTTCGAAAAAGTATGTCAGATTTTACGGTTGGTTTGAGGCATATCGTTATTATTCAGGAATAGGCACTTTAGTTTTTTATGTTGAAGTGCTATTGTTGAAATTTTCGGCAATAGGACGAACTTGGTAATTCTCTTGTTAATGTCGTCATTGAGTAAAATTCTATTTATGAAGCGATTGTTTTTTTCACCACTATATACAGTCAAACATTGATAAATCGAGGATCGATTACTCGAACATCGATTACTCGAACGTCGATATCTCGAACATCGATTATTTGAACATCGATTACTCGAACGTCGAGAACTAGAACGTCTATGAAAATACTTTTAAATGAGTCGAAGTGGACATTTATTCTCTTTCGTATTCATATATGTTTTAAAAAAACGAAGTCCTATAACTTGAAGTTTCGACAGATTGAACTTTTTTTCTGCCTTCCCTAGAGTTTCGAGTTATCGACGTCCGACTGTAAATCGCTTTAACCGCCTCCCTCTGAACAAAAATTCCCCTATCCGCCCCTGGTCGGAATATATCATGGGCCGGTGGAGAGGTGATGGGGAATCCGCGTCCGGAGAGGCGAGTGGAAAGGGGATTCCTGTATTAATACGGCGATGGTGGGTTGGGGGAGGAGGAGAAAATGACGGAACGTTTTCCGTGCATTGATTATGCCCTTCGTGATGCAGTTGCGCAAGGGAGGGTGACAAGAGGAGTGGGCGGTTGGAGGGAAGGGGTAGCGTTGAGGGAGAGAGAGAACTTAGGAAGAACGCGGACGTAGGGTTTGTACGTAGATGGATGTATTTTCGCCATGAAGCAGGAAAGTCGGGGATCGTACAAAAACAAGCGAGGGAAAAATTGCAAATTACATAAGGTGCTTTTTTCGCCGGCTGCTATCTTTCCAGCGGTGAAAGGAATAACAGGTGCCTAACATTTGTAGCAGTATGCGCTTTTTAGAAATTTTTTTATTACTCCCCAGAAACTGATTCTAGACCCACCAAATCCTTACTACTTCTAACTCTCGCGTAGACAAATCAATCCCGAAAGTGTTGATTTTCCAGGTTGCAGGATTTAAGAGATATTTCTCATACAGACAGACCAAATACGAGGGTTGTAAGTAAGTAAGTTTAAAAGGTTAGTTACCGCAGTACATTAATTTTGTTTTTAGGCACGTGTGCCACGCAGAAAATTTTCAATAAGTTGTTTAAATACATGTAACGGTAGCTTGCATTTCAATAAAATCAAGTTCTTAAAAACATCTTGTAAACTTACTTATTGTACAACCCTCGTACATATGCGATTTTTTGAAAAAGGAAAAACGGTTAAAAATATGTTTCTATGAAAGATTTTTTTCCTTCTCGTAAAAGGAAATGTCGAAACTAGAAGTGTCGTTTTCGGAGAGGATGACTTGGGGGAAGGTGGTTGGAATTGCGTGTGTGTATATGGGTAGGCGAGTGCTTGTCTGGTCGCGAGGTGTGTTACTAAGGTTAATGAAGTAAGGCGTGGGTTTCCCGCCTCCTCACTCACCCCCCACCCCAAACCCTCCCCCTGTGTTCTCTCTCTTTCTCTCTCTCTCTTGCGCAGTTGTGTGTAAAACGTTGTTACGTCAACCGTCGTCACTAACTGCTCTCCGTTAACTAAGGTTTCCTTATCCCGAGACCTCCGCGATTCTCCGCTCCGACTCTCCCTCTCTCTCTCTGTCTCTCTCCTACGCCCACATCCACTCTCTCTCTCTCCACTCCACTCCCCCTCAGCAACCTCCCCTCTCCCTCCCACCCCTCCCTCCCTTCCTTCGCTCCAATTCCGACCCGCCGGCCGGTGTGGTCGATGCGCTTGCTATGTCGAGAGCGCGCTATAGTGGCGATGCGCTAACCCCATCCCACGTTTTAACATTTCTCTCCCATTCCAGTCCTTTATTCCTCTCCTTTCCCCTCTCCCTCCCACCGCCTAACCCCCATCCTATTTTCGCGCTCGCTTGTTTTCTCCCACAGTTACTCCCCGCAATGCCGTGCACCAGACTCTTTGCTTACCCGTGCCGTTTCCCACCCGCTCTCTTAAAAGAAAAAAACCTCTTCGTATTCCCCTCTCTTCCCTTCGCTCCCTTTGCATATTCTCTTCTTACGCTATTCTCCATTATGTCTTCTTCTAAACGTCGGCCAGAGCGGTGCAGGCAGGCTAAAAACCAGCGCTTTCGAGTTCGTTGCAGTAAAAACCGATCTAGTCTCTTCCCTATCCCTCCTATATACGTATGTGTGTGTGTATAAATAAATAAATAAATATATATATATCTCCACCCTCTCCCTCCCTCTCTCCCCCATCTTGTCATACAGTGCGCGCAGGTGCCTGCATAGTCGCCGATCGAAAGGGCAAAGCGGTGTAGGTCGCTAGCTCGGCGGTTGCCACGTAATCCTTCGCGGAGGATACTGCGGGTTCGAATCGGGGTGTTTTGTTTTTTTTTTTATAGCGCCGGGAGTTATTTCTGCATTTTTTCCGAGTTCGTGTGAATTTTATGGGATTTGTTTGGAATTTTATTAATGTCTATATAGGATAAAATAGGATTTATTGACACGTTACGTTTACATAGATGCAGTGCAAGTCTGTCAGTAAATAAGTGCATCGTCAAAAACATAGGAATGGAAAACACGAATAATATTGACGCTTAGGTTACTTAAATGCGTAGTTAATTTGATTTACATATTACATTTTTACATGTCTTCAAGTAAAACTTTCAAAAATCGTAATAGATGTCATACATATACAGTGGAACTTCTATAAGTCGAACCTCAAGGGAAACGAAAAAATATTCGACTTATATAGAAAATTCGAGTTATAGAAGAAGACTAACATGAAAGAGATTTTGTCCTGTAGCATGAGTTCACTTCGATTTATGGAAAATTCGAGTTATAGAGGTTCGGATTATGGAAGGTCGAATATTTTATTATCGGTGAAGTACCAGACAACCCTCGCACCCCCGCGGGGCTTGAGGGCCCTAGGTCAAAGGGTGGGGGCACACTTTTTTTCCGGGGCTTTCTTTGAATTCTTTCAGGAAATTGAAATTTGTTTTGGCGGAGGACGTACACATTTTCCGTCACGGTGCTGGTTATCATACGAGCTTCACGTCGAATATTTCTCCACATACAGTATAGTAAGCATAGATAAATTTGCAAACAAATTTGTATGAAAGAGAATGGCTGCATGTTGTTCCACGTTCCATGTTTGCTTTCGATGATATTCCTGTGTTCGACATGTTCATGCGAGCAAATTTACTTATAGGATCTTCTGCTTGGGGGTTAAATAAGCAGTGCATGGTGTTTGACGGAAATCAATGTCCGCACCATATTGGTTTTTCTTATCGTATTTGTTGTTTGTGAATTGACGAAGATATCACATGCGGACGGTTGTATTGGTTAGTCATTGGTTTTAAATAAAGCCGTGTTGGCCTCCTCGGGACAACATTGGATGAAATCTAGGGTCGACGTACAGTTTTCTACGGTTTTGATTTCCGTCTCCTGGTATTAGGATCGCTGGTTCGAATCCCGCCGCGAATATTATAGCGTATAGTCTAATTTGTTTGTTATTATGCTCGTTGTACATGGCCGTTCGTTTCTGCCTATGAGTTTGTTAGAATAAACGAAACGTATATTTCACTGTTGCAATTACTATCGGTCGAAATTTTTTTGCCATTGCCAACTTTCTCCGACGACTCATCATTGAGAATTTCCCCCCGCAAAAGATATCACTGCCCGCTTTGAGCGAAGCAAAAAAAAAGGTTTCTACCCACATTGCGTGGCAGCGTCCTGTTTTCCTTCCTTTTTTCCTTCGCAAACAGCGAGAACCACGATTTATGTTTAATATTTTTTCACGCCCTTCCATTCTTTGCACGAATGAGAGTCATTTACACCATACCACGGTGTCTCGTTCTATTCTTCGTCCGTATCTTGTAATCGGGGATATTATTTTTTCGCTAGCCAATATGTAGTCGATGGGCCATTGTCTTTCGTTTCGTTTGTTACTCCATCATTTTTTTAAAATCCAAATGTTAACTGGTTAATACAAATATTTATTTATTTATATTTTATGTTATTAATGCATGGAAAAATGTGCCGTGCCTTTAGATACGGTCTGTTAGGGCCGGAGTCGGCGTTTCACCGTCCTATCATTAGCCCACCTCCTCGGCCTCCAGCATTGTTACGAGACTATTTTGTTGTCTCGAGGTGACGATAATTTGTCCATTTTTTCCCGTTAAAGTCTTTATTGTTATTTTTATATTTTTTTAGTTAGAATAGATGCAGTGGGACTTTAATTACTCGCGTCTCATGGGAAAGCGAATGCGATTCGTGTTAACGGAGGAGTCGATTAAAATGATTTCGTTTTAAAACGTACGCTTGCAAAGGGGAGGAATGTCTTCTTCCTAAGCTAGGAAATAGGTTTGATTTTTTAAATAAAGGTTTTATTTTAAATGGTTTTTGGGTTAATAACACCACAAACGCACGCGATTTTAAATTATTTATCATTTTTTCTCGCTGTTAACGATTAAATTACTTTCATCTGCAGAGAAATTATATACGCCACGACTTCAAGGCGTCGGTTTAAAGATAAACTCTACCTTAATGCGGTAATTGCCATCATGCATCTAATGTAAGATGTGCAATACCAAGGCATGAGAGACTTGCGAAAAAAGTTATTTTCTTTTCGAAACTCTCTCCTCGATATCAAGGGCTTTGCTTTTGAATGGAGTTGTTATTTATCTGTGCGTTGCTCGTTCGTTGTTAATGGCGTGTTTTTCAAGTCATGTTTATCTGTGGATGTTGATTACTTGAAAAGTTGGCTTCTTAAACGGCGAGAAGAGGTATGTTGAAGTGGTTTAGAGAATTCGGTCAGCAAGCCGTCTGGCGAGAGATGGGAATAAGAGGGGGTGGAGTATAGTGAGAGGGACGTGATATCCAATGAAGCTACGGAGAATGTCGTCGAGGAGGATAATAATTCAGATGAGTCTGAGTGGAGACGACGCTTGAGGTCTTTGGTGGGAATCATTAGGGTGAAGGAAGAGTTCTGATCGGGATGCATTCTACGTTTCTCACGTTGCTTTTGAACTGGATGAATAGAAGACGGAGAAAACTCGAAATGTGGAAATTCGGTCCAATGAGATTGGATAGCAACGAAAAACTGAACCCATCCCATCAGTCGAAAGTTATAAGAAGGTGGGAAGCATCCTGGTGTTGACTATTTATAAACGTTCGAACTTGGATATAGCTTTGATATTTTCTTCATTTACTCAAAATAAGCTTTCCAAACAAAGTGACTTATTTTTACAACCAGAGATAGGTGGATGAAAAAGCTATATACCATAGTTATTTGCATTTTTTGCTCATTTCGTACTAAACCGATTTGTAGTTGTTGAATTTGTTATGAAAAGTATGTGAATTATATATATAGATTGAAGTGCATGAGGCAATAATAGTAAATTTCGATGATGTCATTACTCGTATTTCAACAACATAAGCCATTAAAAATATTTGTAAACGATGAAAGGGCTACCCGAATTAAATGTTTTGGGTATTCCAAAGGAAATTATGTCGCTCACCTTATGGCTGATATTAAAACGGCAAACTATCCATCCACAGCCATAAAAAGTTTAGAAAAAACCAGATGCGCATTCAGCCGTGAATCACCACTGATATGGCTAATTTGTAGCCGAAATACCCATCCGATTTTTCAAGCTTTTTTTTATGGACGCTGGAGAGGCGTAGTCTACGAATTGGTTTTAAAGCTCGTTTACAAAAACTTTTAGCGCGAATCACCAATTATCTCGTTAACTGTAAACCGTGAAAATAACCAATATGAAACTAAACTTGCATTTGGAAATGTTTTCTTAACGGTTCCCGATGATTGCTAAGCAAGGAGCGACAGCTTCTGTTGTTTTTATTTCGTCACACGGGCTATCGCCCTTCCACTTGAGCATTCTGAAGGGGCAGTCGGTCGCTTTTCTGAAGCGAGAGAGGCAATTAGATGCAAATGTGTTTTTCATCCGTCTTTAAGTATCTTACGGACTCGACCTGTGTCGCGCGATATATTTTTTTCCCCTGTGGACGAAGGACGTTTGAATACACTTTAAATCTTATCTCTCGAGTAAAAAATAAACTATAAAACCGTGAATGACTTTTTTTAACGTTTTGAAAATTTTACGTGTCGTTTGTTTTGTAGATAATAACGATGCCGTCTCTTATTCTGCATATAATGTTTTTTCTCTGGCTCTTTTTTTAACGTAAAGGCTGCGAGACTGGCGATCGTTATCATTCCATAAGGAAATGTTTTACCAGTCTACTCGCTTTTATATATAATAGCCAATAAAAAAATGCACCCGCTACTGTCACCGTAACGGCGATACGCTTCGAAGGTTTATGGACGATTTTTTCCTCGCCGATGCTTGGGTCGATTTTGGTAATAAAAATGTGACCATTACGTTATATCTCCCATAGTTTTTCATTTCCTTGTTTTTTAGCAGTTAAAAATCCTATCGAAAATCTGGGATACTAACCCTTTCCTATAACACTCGCTGTTTTGTCAAATGGCTCAATGTATGGTATTTTAAATCCTACTCTATTATTTAAAATATCTCTATTTCCGGATTCTATTTTTGTCGATTAATTACAAAGCAAAACTACTGAGATATTTCAAACTTAGTAGTTGGAGGAGCAATGGAGTTTGTTTTATGCCTGCTAAAGACAGATTTATAGGCTCAGAAGTAATTTCTTTCAAAGAAGTAACATTCGTTTTACGTCTATCATCGCCATTTTTTGTTTATCATAATGCAAAAACATTCCGTCCCTCCAGTAAATGGAGGAGGGTCTGCTTTACATCAGTCGTATGATTTGTTACAGCCTTTTTTATATTCGCCCGGGTGTATTTAACGTTGCTTTAAACTGAGGTAGTTTTATGACGAACAGAAATTTCGCACAAGATTGAAGCTCGTGGGAATTTATACGTGGACTGTTTGACTAAAGAAGGCGACGGTATAATTTAAGTTAGCCGATTATGGAACGAATCGCTATTTCGCAACTTTTTTCTGCCTCTCGGAAAATCGTTGCGAGCGAGAGTGAACTCTTCCATTTTTTGCTTTGCTTCGATAGAATTTTATCGCGAGAAAAAGTTAACATCCCTTTTTTCTCGAAATTTCTCATCGAAGGAAGGTTTTCTACTTGTTTCGAACCCAGTCCATGAGGTGTGAGGATTTATGTAATACTCGAGGTGTTTCTCGGGGGCAGTGAAAAAAAATAACGATTGTGAACCTATTTTTCTCAAGTTTGAATAAATTTCATTACGCCATTCGTTTAACGAAGTGACAGTATCTGAGATTTGGAGTCGTTGTTTTATCCAGCATTTTTCGTGTTGACACGATACACAATTGACACAATGCTGGATTTCTGAATAAAACCGGTGGTATTAAGTAACTATCACGCATTTTTATTCGTAAAATTTGATATTTGTCCACGAGGATTTTCCTTCTCGTATAACACGCGTTCCTCGAATAGCATAATTTCCCAATAATGCGTTATAACGAATTCTTAAAACGCGGGAATCCAGAAGTTCCCCGCTTTTTCTTTCAAGAGCGCAGATTTTGTGGCATATACACACAGTGTTGTCACGCGCTGTTGATTCCTCTGGAACCCGGGATCAGTTTGAGCCGACAGTAGGAGGCGATTGAAGGGGGTTGAAGGAGTAAACGCGTCTGTTGCTTCAATTTGCTATGTGTCGCATGTGACGCATGAGGAATTAGGCCAGCGTTTCCCTCCTCCCTCTCCTGCCTCTCCCTCCCTCTCCTCCTCATCGGTCTTCGCATTCCATGAACCCCTCCCGCCGTCCACTCCCACGATGTTCTCCTCTGCAAACTCTTCGCACTCTCGTTTTTTTTCTTTCTTTTTTTAGCAAGTTCGTTCGCAATCTCCTGTTAGCGCTATAATTTCCCCGTCACTGTGGACAAATTGGCTCCTTGAAAGCATTCGGGCCGAGAATGATTTATTTTCAAATAATAAGAAATCGGAATAATTTTCTTGTGGTTTGGGGTTACGGTCTATTTTTGGCAGATTGTGATGCAACGAGACATGTAACGCTTCACTGTAGCGTTTTTTTTTAAGCGTCTAGTTTGAATGGTGTATTAATTGTCAATAGCAACGAAAATATTAGAAAAATTGTTTCTTATACAAAGCTGCTGTCATCAGTGGTGATTCACCGGCAGAAGGTTTTTTAAAAGGATTCGCAGCGATCGTTTGCGATTTTGGCGTCGGTAGGCCATAAAAGAAGGCTCGCGTGTATTCAGAGAGTTTTGTGGTACGCTCAAATTTGTCACTGTATGCAGTCGAACTTCTATAACTCAAATTTTCCATAACTCGAAATGAATCAATTTTACAGGACAATATCTTTTTCATGTTCCTCTTTTTCAATAACTCGAATTTTTTATAAGTCGAATATTTTTTGTTTCCCTTGAGGTTCGACTTAGAGAAGTTCCATTATATATTTTCCCGCGGAATTCGTATTCCTTTATTATATTGAATTGCCCCTTCCTAATCGTATGTATTCCTAAAAATTTGTCTTTTGATGTAGTAAATCATGCTAGTGCATTGTCGCCATGCTTTCTATTAATATTCTCTCCGATTGCATAGCGTCTCTCCAATTTTTTTCCCCTCTATCTTTCTTCCCGCCTTCAACAATAATTCTTCCTTCCTTCTTCCACTCGCCTTAATGTCTCCCTCTCAGTATCCAAGTAATGATTTAACGCATCCTCACTCGCTCTTCCCACGTTCCTCTCTCTCTCCGTTGGTGCACAGCTTTGCTCAATATATCTCTCTCTCGCCCTTTTTCCCCATCCTCTTCGGGTGTTCCCCACAGCACCATCCCTTTCCCCTATCCCTTTCGCATTCGACCGCCCTCAGCATTGAGTTGCCTTCTGATGGGTTCAAACGCATACAAGAGCGGGCAGTCGTTCCCGACGAAAATCATTCGGTGTCGCTTCGATGATCTTTTTTTTATCGTAAAAATATAAATCCTTTCCCTCACGTTCATGCCGTCGGCCGAATGGTCACGGTTCTTCGCGTCAAAATTAAAGTGTGGAGAGGTCAACTCAAAGGATATATCGAGAGTAAACATCGGACGCGTCTTTTTATTTTTCGATCCTCGGTTTGGTTATTTTCCTAATACTCATCGAATGACAAGATGAAATGTTGGGAAATATAGGTTTTACGCGTGAGTGCACAAGACTTATCAAAAGTGTAAACTTGGATAAGGAGAAAAATTATGAAAAATTCCACGGTCAAGTTCAGAATTTTTCCCAAAGTTCACATTTATTCATTGAATTATTTTAATGACGTTGTCTAGTTTGGTCTAGTTTCTTTCTCATTTATAATTCAAATAGAGAGGGCGGATCAATGAACCTAATCCCACTCAGATAAAATTTTCATTCATAATGTAAAAGCTTTTCTGCCGAATCGAGGGACGTAAGCAAAAGCGTAGATGATATCCGAAGTGAATGCGTCTTCATTCATTTTCATTTCACCGCGGCGGAAATCGTGGGATTGTTTTTTTTTTGCTGTAAAAATAAAAACGAAACAATGTTTTTGGGCCTTAAAAAAATTATCCTTTTCCCCTTCCCTCCGGTCATTCTAACACTGGTTCTTTCAACCAGGCGAGCATTATGTAATCGCGCGAGCATTGCGCATTTCTATTCACGGCACTTGCGTGCCCGTCAGCGACTCTCGGGAGTAATTTGTCGGTGTCACGTCACAGAATGCTCGCTTTCGGGCCGCGCGGCCTTCTCCCTTATGAAAAGAGTCGCGCGCACGCATAAACGACGACGAACAATTGGCCGCGTAAGATAGATATTCTAAATGTAATCCCAGACACGGAATCCTCCTTTCTTTTTTTTTTTTTTAGTTTTCATTTTCGAAGTGCGAGAGCGTTCTAGGAAGTTTCTTTTTTTTTTTAGTGTTAACTCGTCACACATCCGGCTTTGGTGTCGCCATTGAACGAAACGGAACATGGTGACTCCCCTCAACTCCCTCCCCCTCACTCCGTCCTACCAATCGGGCCCACACCTCAATTGACATCGCTTCCACCTCCTCTCTCCCATCCCTCCCTCCCTCTTCCTCTTGTAGTCTGTCTCAGTCTCTATTCCCCGACACCTCCCTTCTTCCTCCCCTCTTTATAATTCTCTCTCTCTCTGTTTTCCTCTTTCTCCCGTTTCCTCTCACCCCTTTCTTTTTTCTCCCCCCTCCTCAATTCAGGGCCATATTTCTCATGTCCCTTTCCACCGTCCACCTCAAACCCCTTTGTCCGCGGCTTACGGCTAAACAAAGGTAATTTCATTACGTCCTTTTTTCCTCCGATTGTTTACCCGCCGTACGAAACATGGCTTTTTTTTAACTTGAACAGTCGTGTGTGTGTGTATATATATATACGTATATACGTGTAGATGCAACTCGTTCGTCGTTTATTTTTTTGTACTATCTGCCCTTTCTAGTTTGCCGCGAGTTAACGTTTTTGTGTCGTGGCATTGGAATAGGACAAAGAACGGAAAATTTTTCTACGCATTAGAATTTACGTATGGCTGACCGCGTCGGTAATTGAGAGACCTTCGGGGGAGGGGGTGGGGGGGTTGCGTAAGATTTTACATTGAAAGTTACATACGTATTGTCTGTGGTATCGTTATAAGTGAATATCACTAGTTGACAATTAATACGCAAAAGTGTTTTTTTATTTGTAATATCCTTTTTGCTATCTGTCCTTCCTTGTGAATTCCTACGTAATGTAGTTTACGGCTTAGGATGAATTATTTTCGCATAAAAATCAGGTTTGTATGTTTTTTTTATCACTTCGACGTCGACCATAATTTCAATTAACCGACATTTAATTGGCTCCATTAAATTTCACGGATCAATATTGCGTCATAGCTCTGCGGGTCACGAGCGGCCCTCTGGCCGTATATTTTCGACCCCAGGGAATAGGAAGTTGAATAATTAACGAAACTCGCGAACTCCTGCGAGATGTACCGATCGACCGTTTTGCATTTATGTTAGATTGACGGAAACGAGTTTCGGTGCAAGAATTGCGTAATCCTTTCTGGTCAAAATTAAAACACGAGTTCTCGACCCGCATTTATTTCCCGGAATCGCGTTGTAGGGCCGGCACAATAGAACGACCTCGCTTTTTATTCGAATTTCGCGTCCGGTTCCGACCAACACAAACGAAATCCGCCAACGGAGTCGTTAACTTCTGCATCACTTTTCGTCATTCTGTTAGGATTATCACGCGCAATAAATCAACGTTTGAAGATTCTTGTCTTATATAAGAGACGTTTCGTTGTTTAAATTATTCGCTGTAGTTTCTGGATTGGAACGCGGTCCTTTTTACTTTCTCCATACGTAGTAATGGGAAAGTATTGTGATCACGAAAAAAATCGACTTGGAGATTTCAACGGAAATACGCGTTTTGTGGTCCCTAGAACACGTTTAGACTATTTTCGGAATGATGTCTGTGTGTGTGCGCGTGTGTATGTGATTGTGGGCGCTCTAACTGAAAAAGTACTTGCCATATCGATACCAAATTTCATATATAACATTTTGGTAGGGACACAAAGAATTGATTAGTTTTTGGACAATAACGGTTAACCGGAGGTCGAGGTTTATTCGAAACCCGATTCGGTTTTTGCGATATTTCTCCGTTAAAACTTCATTATTATATACACAATTCTATACAAAGGTTATAGAGAATGTGATTTCCAACAACCTTTATTTGAAACAATTTTCCATAGCAGTTATTATTTAGGAATTATTTGTAAATATTCAGCTTTTCGGCTTCCGTCAAATATCCTTAAAAACGTCGTTATTGGTATTCTTCGTAAAGACCAAAGTTGTAGAGAATAACATTTCTTCCAAGTTTTGTTGGAAACAAATTTTCGTAGAACCATCCATTTCGGAGATATTTTGCTTTTTCTTAATTTCCAGTATACAGCGCCACCACCATGTAGCGGTGAATTCTGTAAACACATTCAAAACATACCTAATTTACAGCAATAAGGACGACTGTATTCTTTTACGATACGAAATAATAATTTTGCCTTATAATGCTATTCGTTATAATTTAAATATCTATACCCCAAATGTGAAGAAAGTCATGTGTTGGCCACATCAGATTTTTTATTCTTTGCGTGATGCACGTTTGTTATCGATAGAAAATTTTATTCCATCTTGCCAAGCGTATTAGCATTTAGTTGTAACGTGTCTCCATACCACGCATTTCTTTGCGTTGAACTGGAAGTACGTTTAGCAAAAAAATTTTCATACATGTACACAATGGTATAGATCAGTGATGGCGAATCTTCTATACTTCGCGTGCCAATAATACCGAAATTGTCGAATCTTTTCCGCTTCGCGTGCCACAAAAAGTCCTTGATTTTTTTTGGGTGGGCTACTAAATTAAATTCGAGATCAATAAATAAGATTGTAACCGTAAAACTAACGTTTACAACAGTTAACTAAATAAAACCAATGTTTTGCGGCGTTAAATCAGTACGATAAATGCTTTGTATGGTTTTCGCCTTTCGTTGGCGTGCCAACCAAAATCGTCTTGCATGCCACTTATGGCACGCGTGCCATAGGTTCGCCATCACTGGTATAGATCAATGATGCCGAACCTTCTATTGCCCGCGTGCCATTATTATTAAAATTGTCGAATCTTTTCCGCCTCGCGTGTGACAAAAAAAGTCCTTGGTTTTTTTGCTTGCCAACTAAATTAAATTCGTTATCAAGACAAAAGAGATTGAAATTTGTAACCATAAAACTAATGTTTACAATAATTAACTAAATAATACAAATATTTTTGCGGCGCTAAATCAGTGTGATAAATGCCTTGATTGGTTTTCGCATTTGTTGGCGTGCCAACCAAAATCTTCTTCTTGCGTGGCATAGGCTCGCCATCACTGGTAAAAATACATATAATAAAGTCGTAATTCTGTATAAGCGCTATATAGGTACTTCTAAAATAATTTTCATTTCCTTGAAAAAAATATTTCTCCTACAGCCGTGAAAAAAATTGGTAGTCTTGCGTATTTCGGCTAAGAAGCAGCCGTCATCATCCCTAATTCGCCCTTCGTTGGTTATTAATTAAAAAACGAACCAACTGTTGACGGTGAATAACTACTGAGGATGGGTCTTGTTTCAGAAGTGTGCATTTCCCAATATTTTTCGGAAATTGAAGAAACTTAGTTTTTCGGCAACATGATCTCGATAATTATTTCTCGAATTACGTTTCTGTGTTTTTGGTTTATAAGATCGAATTTTCAAAAATGCAGGCATGGAATTTAAGTTCTCCCCCGTGTCACATCTTTTCTATCAACGCATCCCAGCCAACATTAACTATCATTTATTTAATGCATAATGCAATTTATAACTAATAAGTGCGTTATAATGCAAAATGATTCTTCTGGACCATATAAATATGTACCTGTAAATGAAATTTGCTGAGTAGTGGAGTAGGTTCTACTGAATTTTTTTAAAAATTGTTCATAAAGAATATTCAAGGAAAATTAATGAAAATTACGTTAGATTGAAAAGCACTTTATTATGAAGTGCATTACTATAACGAGATTTTACCGTAGTACTTTCGGAAAGTTCTGTAGATTTTATTAAACAGACACATGTTTTCGGCTAGGATTGACTATAATTTCCACATAACATCTTATATATTCGCAATAATATGGCCTGAGTCTATTCATACGTTATTTCGTATCTCGCGAGTATTATTTTTAGTGAGTTCGCCACGTGGTCTCCAATCATAATCAAGCATGCGTTCAGCCGACCAACGCGAGTCGAAACATTTTAATGCCGGTACTTGGAATCTGCCGGGATAAAACCCGACGCTATTAGCTTAACGACTTCAAAATCGCTCGATGAACTCTTGGAATACCGAAAGCATTAATGGAATACTCGCTTGCAACTTAACCGAGCTGCTGGACCAGCTCTCGCACGAGACGCGTTTTCAAGAGCGGAGCTGACCCAAGGTCACCTATGTGCTAGATATATGACCTCTGCTGACCCCGCGATTGGCTGCCAGGGATTCGCTTGCGATTTTCCAAGGCAGCCGCCGCTAAGGTATGTGTACGGTCGGCCCTCGGAGCACTGCAGCGGACGCCACCGACCGGGGGAATCCGTTTCCATGGTCACCCAATGGCGCCCGGAATGCAAAGTGGTGCCACCTGTTCGACATCTTTCCCACCTAAATAATCGGACGCCATCTATATATTTCTAACCATATGAAATTTTTAGCGTTGATTCCATCGAGACCGTTTAAAACGAATTCTTTGTCAAACTAGTGGTACCAGCAAAAAAATTTGCGAAGTCGGTCAGTAATCTGCATGCATAAAAGTCATCTTAAAGAGTAAATTAATGATATACAGTAATTAACCTCGAATCTTTCTGCATACATGGTCCAAAGTCAGTTGCCTTAATTGACCATGAAAATGTTCGTTATTCCTTAACGAATAGCTGAAACTTCTAAATAGGAATTTCCATCGCCTGTTATACTTTTAATTAAAAACATTCGCCCTGTACTGCCTATAAATGTAGCCTTTGTTGAGTGAACAATTCCAAAAAAATTAATTAAAGTAATATTAGATACGAAATCTAAGATTATATTTATTGTATAACTCAAACAGTAAACAACACCGGAAGAAAAAACAACCCAGTATTTACAGTTTTCTTAGAATTCAAGTGCAATGCACATAATTTTGCTAAAACTCATACGTTAACTGATTGTATCTTCAAACCACAACTTCCTTTGCTTTCATAAACAAATCGAAAAAGAAACGAAATTACAAATCCTTCTGATTTAAATTTAGGTATATAATTTGATGTATTATATCAGGGATGGCAAATGCGTGGCACGCGTGCCAGAAATGGTACGCAAGAGATTTTACTCGGCACGCGTAAGCTTGTATTTTCTGTATAAAATATGAAGTTTCTTAGAGGAGTAAACTAGCGGCACTCGAATAAAAATGCTGATGGTTCACACTACTTTCTTAGCACGCGACTAAAAAATCATTTGCCATCTCTGTATTATATGTCATTCGCTAAAATAAAACGCGTTTAAAACATTAGAATTGTACAATACTCACTATTATTTATTTACTTCCACTTCCAACCTTTCGTGATTTCCATATCAAGATGTCACTATATCAGATTAATATTTATCGGGGCGACGAAGCGGAATGAAGAAAGGAATAGCGTGATTATTATAATAGATACCGGAATAGGCAATGGTGTTTTTTTCTTCTTCTCGTTTTCCTGGAAAGGATTAACGATTCGCGCGTGTTATCCCTTTTCGACCGTCACGGTTCGTTACCATCCGTTAACGATTCACCTAAACGTTGTGTAATTTTAATGAAGTTTTGGTCTGGTGGCGACGATTTCTTTTTAGTTCAGCAACAGCGGGCATTAAATATCACTTTTCAACTCGGCACGAGAGCTGGCGTGAAAAAATAAAAAGCTCCCTTTCCATAGCGTTTCGACGAATTTTCCGAGTTTGATCCGATTTTTAAAGTAATACTTTCCTTACATATGATATTTCCTGAAGCGAGGTTAATTTGCGCTTCGAAGTAGTTAAGTAGTTATTTCATTCATCGTTTTCCTGTCGCCTCCTACGTTAATTAAAAGCGCAAGAAATGGAATAGAAATCGTTAAGTGAAAGATTATTTCAAATCGCTAGGTTTTCTTCTGTAATTTTACGAATATTGTAACGGATATTTTTTTGGCTTTAAGCTCTATAACCAGACGTTCAACGCGGCATATTTCGATTTTTTTTTCTCATAGTACGGAAACGATCGGAATTGTAATTGGACGAATATTCTAGCGCAGTGCTGCAGGCTTTGAGCTCTCTTAAACCAGGCGCTCGACACGGCAGGTTTCGAAATGGTTTTTCCCCGATTGGAAATGCAGCAGGTGCTTTTTCGTCTCCGAGTGTATGCAAGCTGATAAGATTTCTTGAGATCGAACACCGTCTTAATGGCCTTTACGTGGAACTCCGAATTTCGAGGAGATATTTCCAGGGACGAGGAAGATATCGAACTACATGTCAGACGGAGCGAGTTCCTCGAGAGAGTCACTTATGAAATTTCGGATTTTATTCAGGTTAGGAAATGTCAGCTTCCATATACCGTTTCCTCTATGACTCAATGTTTGGGAGACGTGAGGAAATTCTTAGCTCTCTAAAGAAGTAATCGCTTTGTGTCGTCTAAAAGCTTTGTAGTGTAGTATATTTTCTAGATTTAAAAAGCACGAATGATTGTAATTTAACTTTTATGGTAAATAATATGGTAAATAATTTTTTAAATATTATACAGGAGAATTTCCCAAACTTTTCGTGGATATCGTAGTTATCCAAATTATATGAATTGGATCTCAATAAGAAGGCGAACTTGATAGTTCTCTTTTTATGCTATAATGTTTAAACTCAGTACTGTTTATACTACGATAATTCGCAGTTAGCGTTACAATCTCCGACGTCGCAACGGCTTAAGGTATCCGGAGAAATATTTCGGAGCTGGAAGGTTTAGAGACTCGACGACTGTTTTAAAAATAGCACTAATAAATTTGAAATTTTAAAGAGTAATTATGTAATTTAATTTATTATATATTTAATTAAAGTTATAGAATACGCATGGAATTACAATTTTACCATAATTTTAAATCTAATAAGGAAACGTTTCTATTGAGGGTGTTTGGAGATGAGTTCACTTATATAAGATATCTTGGGTTCTTTTCTGATATTCGATTCTTATGTGAAACATTTATGATGACATGATAAGATCTCTATTGAACGCAAGAAATATATCCACATGACTCGCTTTTATCTTTACAATTTTAAATTAGGGTTATAAAATATAGCTCATCCTAAGAGGTTTTTACTGTTGTTAATAAGACAGTAAGAAAGAATAGGATAGTTACTATACTTTCCATATCGCAGAATTACACTAGAATATAATGAGCGAGTTAACACTGAAGACTGCTTCTTAGATCTTATGTTAGATTATTCGCAAATCATTTTACGGATATGGCAGGTACAATATAAAAACGTCGTTTATTTGGAAGAATTATATATCTCCCTGATGTGAGCTCGATATTTTAACGCGGAATATTATAACAATACGTCTCTTTGGTTGCGTTTTTTAGTTTTGTGAAAAAACAGAAGTAGTTCTAGTAACTTAAGGAATTTAAGATTGCCGAGTAAACAACCGGAAATTTTGCATTTGCTAGTAGATACCTCCCAAGTTTCGACTCGTTTGCTACCCAAACAAATGTCCGAACATAAGCCTTGGAGATATACCTGTTATCGACGAAATGTCTTTACTTGGGAATTTTTTCCTAGAGGGCAGCACATGCGCGCGTCTCGCTAATCGATGGGTTTACTCTCGTGCGTTTAGTCTCGTCCTCTCCAGACATTTTCGCTTTCTGCATTTTTATTTCGTTATCGTTGGTCAGCGAGGCTCCCAAGGAATTCCACGGGGCCTAATCGCAGGGAAAGGAAAAAGCTATTGGTTAGGTGAAACCGGCCCACTGCTTCATTATCTAATCTTAAGGAGTGGAAATGAGGAATATTTCTTCGCGTGATTAGACGGGAAACGGGTGTCCTGCCGCTTCCGCTTACAGCTAAGATCCAAAATAAGAAACAGTTTAGGACGGTCCCAATTCTTCCACATCCTGTTCTATTTTACTTTAATATGAAATTTTCAGAGACATGAAAAATAGTTTCAATCTGGTTGTAGTAAGCTTCGTTCTCCTTTCTCGTTAACGTGTGAGGCAGAATATATCCTTTACATAAAACTGACATTTTACGTATAAATTTTAATCATTAAAGAGCTGGACAACTATTGGAATCAATCACATAGTTGGCGTACTGCAAGAAAATCTTGAAATTGAATTATTACCGAACGGTAAATCGTTGTAGAAATCGACGCGAATATAATGGATCCTCTCCCGCTCGAGGGTGGACAGAGTTTTTTTTTTTTTTAATAGAAAGAACTAGCTTTAAAACTCGAAGACCAGGTAAGTATTTTGGGGGAAAAATTTCTCTCCAGTAATAGAGATTATTTACCTTATTAATAATTCGAGCGATTAATACGGGGCTACGAAAATTGATAATAGTTGTACAGCATTCATTCGAATAAGTGTTTGGAGAATTGTTTCCTGCGGATATATTTCATTAAATTAAATTAATATCCAATTCCCCAATAGCGGTGCGTGCTCGTGCGGTTGATTGCTATTTCCGTGAAATTAACGTTTCGACCTTTTAAGTTATCGATCTGTCTTGCCCTTCAAGTTTTCAGATAGGTATATCCCGTTTTTTTGTTATTAAAACCTCGAAAAAATTTCGGCGGCTCTCGTTTCCAGCTAATTATATTATTATTATTTTTTTTCCCGACGCTTTTGGGAGTTCGGCGTGTGTGCGTTAATGGAGCTCGCGGGGGAGAAGGAGCGAGACGAATATTATGTGGCACGCCTCGCGCTTCGGTTTTGCCTCCTGCCATTTCTCTCCTCGGGGTTGTGTCGTGGCCTCGCCGGCGTCTCCCTGCCACCAAGTCACGTAGCCTACGGGACACGCTGACGTATTGATCACGCCCTGTCTGTGGACGAGACTTCTCTCATTCACCCTCTCTCTCTCTCTTGTACACCTTACCCTTCCTCTCTCTCTCTCCTCCACTTCCTCCTCAGTTCCTCTCCTCTCACCCTTCCTCAGATGGCTCCCCTTCTACTTCACTCTGCCTCTCCTCTCTTCGCTTCCTTTCTCTCTCTCTCTCTCCCCTTCTCTCTTCCGCTCCTCTCTCCCCTTCTTCCTCTACCTCTCCCTTCGCTTCCTTTCTCTCTTCCTCTCCCCTTTTCTCTCGGTCTTCTCTCTTTCACTTCCTTCCCTCTCCTCCATCCCTTCTCTATTCATCTCCCCTTCCCTCCTTCGCCCTTAATAAAGTCGTTTGTCTGTCTGTCTTCCCCTCGCCTCCCCCTTTCCTCTCCTCTCTTTCTGCGATTCTCTCTTTCACGTCCCTTCTCTTCTCTTATGTCCCCTTCCCTCTCTTCTCCTCTCCTGTCTCTCCTTTCTCCCCTTCCCTCTCTCTTTCTCTCCCATTCTCTCTTCCTCTCCCCTTGTTTCTTTCACTTCCCTTCTCTCGTTTTCCTTTTTTATCCTTCTTCCCTTCTACCTTTTTCTCATTTTTTCTATTCTCTCTTATCTCCTCCCTACCACTCCCTTTCGTCTCATCTTTACGCTCTACCCCTCGTCCCCTATTCTCTTCTTCTCCCATTCTCCCTTTTCATACATCCTCCCTCTCTTTCTCTCTCACAAACACTTTCCCCCCTCTTTTCCTTCCCTTTCACTTTTTACTATTACCTACGTGCCTCTTCCTTTCCTTCTCCTCCGATTCCGATGTCCGAAAGGGTTGCGTCATCCCTCTGGCTATGATGTCTCGGGATCAAATCTCGCCCGAGGGTTTTTTGCGATATATATTTTTCATCACTCAAAAGACCCGTCTCCGTGGAGGGAAAAAAACCGAGGAGGAAAAGGGTTAAATCCTCGTAATTTACCCTCCTCTCTGCGCGAGATTTCAATTTTTTTTGTTACTTTCCGGCGCATTCCGCCTTCTCTATCTTCCATAATCTAGCATAGTGCTCCCTTTACTTTCGCGCCCACGCTCCCCTTTACTTCATGAAGGGATGTATAAAGAGTTGTCGTCGTGATGGTGAAAAAAAAATTCTGCTACGAGATTTTCGTGAATATGTACGTTTTAGGTTCCGCTGGTTCCGAAAAAGTCGTTTGTTTTTTTTTTTTTTTACGATTCCATCTGTTTGCAGTATGTCGTCTATGGGCGAATCTAGGGGAGTAATGGTTTAACGGGATCTGGCGAATTTTTCATATTTATTTTTTTAGCGCATCGTCGTCTTGTTAAAATAATTTTGTCTATTTTCGCAAGAAAACCCAAAAATCGCGCTAAGGAACTTGATTAAAATTCTTCCATTTATAGAGTTCGACGTCATAAACAATAGCCAGTGCAGTTTTTAATTCTTTAAGTCGAACATCTATTATAACTCGAATTTTCCACAACTCGAAGCCAATTCATTTCTTATGGCCGGATCTTTTTCGTGCTATTTTTCTTCTGTAACTCGAATTTTATATAAGTCGAATAATTTTTTTGCTTCCCTTGAGGTTGTACTTGTAGAAGTTCCACTGTGGTAATGTTAATATATAAATCTCTCGAAAGATAACTGCAGTGACGTTATAACATAAGGAGTTTTAGGCTTAGCTACCACCAAGCTATCTCTGCAGTAATGTAACCAATGAAACTACCGAATAGCGACAGAAACGTAAGGATGCTAAAAAAAAAAACTTTTTTGCAGAGCGCGTTGCTCCGAAAATTTTCGTTATGATTATCCGTAATCCTCCGCTTTTTCCCTCTCTCCTGCGTGCCATTCTCTCTCTCTCTCTCGTTCCTTCCTTCCCTACACCATTTTCTCCATATTGATCCTTCTCCGTCTCCCACCCAATTGCCCTCTCTCTCCGTTCCTCTCACTTTCTCCTCCCTCTCTTTTTACCTCCGTCGTGCGCTTGTTCACTTTCTCTCCTTCACTTTCCCTCTCTCTCTTACCCTTTCACCTCCCTACCTCGCCTTTTCCCGCTCCTCTCTCTCTCTCAAGAGACACCACTCTCCTCTCCTCTCTCTCCCTCTCCTTCTTCCCCTTTCAATTCCCTCGCTTCCCCCTCCCTCTCCCTCCCTCGTCCAATTTTCCTCTCTCTCATCTTCCTCCGTGCTATCGCCTCCAACCCTCTTTCTCTCGCCCTTTCACACGAGCCAAGGTTCCTTCCTCTCTCCCCTCCTCCCTCCCCCCCCCCCCCCCGACTCTTTTGAATTACATGTTAAGTTTACTAATTATAACCTAAGTGGAACACAGGAGTAGCGTGCTCGGGAATAATGCCGTACTAATAATAACCGTCGGATGGGGGAAAAAGAAATGGTAGGATTGGGAAAGTCGGAGGGGTCTTTTCCTTTCGCTAGTAGAGTCTTATCCTCCTAAACTTGCTCCGGGAAGTAAATATGCTAATTATTCATTTCGCGCGTAATCTCGTTCCTCTTCGCCGCCGTCTCCGTCGCTGTCTCCTTTGATTCGAGCTTGTCTCTCGCGTGATTTATTCTACGAGAAATGAGGCAAAGATAGAGACGTGTTTACGTGTGGAATTTTCTTAACTGCTAGAAAATAAAAAATGTGCCATTGTCTGCTCGCGAGTTGTAGGGGGGTTAGGCGGGGAGATTTTAACGGTTAGGGATTTTGCGACAGAAAGATTTTAATTCGGCGTTTCGATTTAGCGATCAATCTGTTTCTTTAGTCGGATCATATGTATGTAAGAAGGACGGGTATTCTGAGATTCCTAAACCTATAATGTGTCGTTGTTTCCGCGACTGAACGAGGAAAAGCGACGAGGCCTTGTAGGAAGACGCGTTTCTTCACGTTTCGGCTATTTATTTTTTCGTGAAAGCAAACGTTTGCCTTTCCTTACGGTTTGCTCAACCCTTTACGCCGACAATTAGGGCAACGGAAAAAAAAGAGAATAGAATAATGCGGGCGTTACTGATAAGCGGAAAATTTTGGTTGAGGTAAAGGTAATTAAATGGCTCTGCGAGAAGTCAGGGTCCGTACACGGGTGCGGACTACTTCTGCTGGAGTAGTATACGTGTACGCTGAACCGACCTGAGGGGTTTAATCGAAAGCAGGGCGGACCCGAGGTACCGGCGAGCACGAAAGCTGCCCTGGGCGGCAAATTATTGGGGGCGCTTTCCCGACGATCTATGTATTACTTGCAAGTAGATGTTAGCCGGTATGTATATAAATATATATATATATATATATATATATCTGAGAATGACGAATCTCTATTACATACTCTTTAAGTTTTTCCGTAGCCAGTGTTTTTAATTTTGGAGGAGTTGTAAATAAATTAACATTGAGGTTTCAAACGTCCTCTTAAAATTATGTGAAGGGCTGAAATAAATTTTCGCTGTGGCCGCCAATATCTCTATTCTGGTAGAAAAGATGGAGAATCGAATCGGATTGTTCCTTATAACTATTTTGAATATATTTTTCTCCGATCGTTAAATTGCGTCAATGCTATGGTACAAGAAGTTATTTCACCGTTAAAAGTCGTATGGCGACAGAAAATGTCGTCAATCAGGTCATTAGTTTCGCAAAATTGAAATTAATAAATCGATCATATTCGTGATTCGTATCGATCGTAAACTAATTTAAATGCGAAAAGGCCGTCTTCGGCGTCAATTCGTCTATTCATCACCTCTTTGATTTGCTATTCAATTGCTCTTACCGTTTATCCGTGTCGACCTCTACGCGAATTTAATCGCGAAGGAGCCGTCTTCAGTGGCGGTTCGTCCGAAGATCGATTCACCAACTCTCGAATCGAAACGCGACCTCGGTTATACGGATAAAAAAAAAGAATTTACAACCACGTCGTTTACTCTCCGCTACTCAGGCTCGCCAATTCATCTCGTAACTTTCGTTTTTTTTTTGTTTATTCGTCGTAGAATCCGAAACTAAAAAGTCCGACTCTCGAGCGGAGGCATTGATAAATAAAATAAAATATTCGTCGAAAACGAACGAGTGAAAAGTTGAGTGGGAGGGGGGGAAGAGTCCATATTTTTTTCTGCGTAAAGTAACAGCAACGCGGTATTAATTCTCTTCTTAAAAAGTCTTTTGTCTCCGCGAATCTGGTTTTATAATCTCTGAGATATTTCCCCAAGGCGCTCAAATTCCTTTCCCTTCGGCGCTACTTTGGCCCTTTCCTTAACTCGCTCCATCCTTTTTTCCCCCCCTCGTCCTTTTCGCTCCGTCTCCTTTTTTGACGAGTTACCAACTGTGAAACAAAGGGACAAGCCCCGGCGACACCTTGATTCCGAAGGAATTCCTCTCTTCACGTTGAAAGGAATCTCTCTCAGGGTTCATTGAAGGGTTGATTCCGGTTTCTTTTTGTTTTTTTTTATTCGCGAGCCTTTTATCTTCGTTAAGTGGTTTCCTTCTCTTCTTCCCTCTCTCTCTCTTTCTCCACTGGAAGATCTATTGCGCCGAACATCAAAGGGATGCCGGATATACCATCGGCCATTGTTAAGTCCACCAAAAATGCGGACGACGCGATTTGTTTTTTGGAACGAAAATGGCGGAGAAAAACAAAATTGAAGGGTAGTCGTGCGCGTTGATCTCGCGAGCCGAAGATTTCGCTTTTTCTTTCTTTTGTACGTATATAAAGGCACTTATTTCGTTCGACGTGGAGGTCAAGGATTGAGGTTTCTTTTTTTTTGCACACTTTCTAGATTTAATAAAAAAAACATTTTTTTTGCCTTTCCTTCCGACCGTAAGGAATCGTTCCGATAGGAATTTTCGAATAGTTCGCGATGAAAGGAAAAAACGTTTTTCGCTCGCGCGATGTTTATTTTAAGGGGTTTTAATCGGCGAATCGGTCACGCGATCGTCGCCCGCACGTATTCCCCGTATCGTATCTTTCTTGGAAGTTGTGTGTTAGCGTTGCTTGTGAATAATCCCGGCAGATTGTCATCTACTAGGTCAACGTTCGGTCAAACGTTGGTTTCTCGGGGAAAATGTCGGGAAACGCAGGAGATATTCCGGCCGGTGTAATTTAAATTACTGTTATCGCTAGGCGCCAGCACAGCAGCGTCGCCAGAAATGTGTTTTTTGGAGGCCATTCGGATGGGCGAACGTCATAAGGAGTTTCCGAAGCCCTTCCCAAAATTTTCCCCCTCTCGTTCTTCAGCCGCTCAGGGAGCGTTACAAATCATAAAAAAATTAATAAATAATTAAACGATTACGGTCGATCGTTTCGTCGCAGAGTAAAAAGAATGGAATAAATTGAATATTAAAAGAAAAAAAATCTTTTCCAAATTTGTTTTTAAGTGGGGCAGAAACATTTCCGGCGAACAAGATAGGGCGCCAAAACTCGCGAAAAGCCGAGCGACCGCAGAAGTGACCAATTATGTAACAAGTTATTGAAGAAATGCGGAGCAAATTCAATAAGGCGATTTTTTCTTATTTTCACAAAAAACTGTCGTAAATAAATAATTTTGTATACTTCCAAAAAAGCAACTAAATTAAATGTTGCCTACAAAAATCTTGATGTAAAAATGAACTTCCTCGGAATCGAAACCCGGTACTTAAATCCGATGCGCTATCCATTAAACCAAGCTTTCATTTCCTGTAAAAAATCATCTTTCTAGCATGTATTCTTCTCGAGTCTAGCAAAGTTCTAACGTGGACACCGATTAATCCCCAGCAACTGATCCTAGATCCACAAAATTTGTACACTTTCCATCTGTCATATAGACCGATTTTTATACTGGAAATTAGACTCCTCCAGAAATATTGCTCACACGGACGAGCGGAATACGTAGGTGATATTAAAAAAAATGAAAAACGCTGTAAAGATGGAAGACAGGGTAGGTATTCTTTATTAAATTTCCTTTATCTGAATAAAATCATTTCATTGAGAAATACCGTGCTGAACCAGGGGTCCGAGAGATAACGACTCGCAGCTGTCGAGTTTTCGAGAAAACTAAAGAATTAAAAAAAAAGAAAAAAACATTTTCGATCTGATTGAATGAATGACGAACGAAAGGTGATTTTCACTTGTAATTTTTTCACTCCTTAAGCTTATAAAATAATAATAAAATAGTTCGCTTTTTTTTAATAAGTATTGGCCGTGACCTTTGCTTTTATCTTCCGGGATGTTTTTTTTTGTAATTTTTTTTGTCATTTTGGATGACAGCGTCGTGCCCTACCTCTCCGTTCTCTTATTTATTCCCTCCCCAATGCCTCGTGCCAAATCTTCCATCTCCCAAGTGTCTCTACATTCTTTCTCTCTCTCTCTCTTTCACCGCCAGGAGGCGCAGCTCGGGCGCCACCTAGAATTTCGCCGACCCACGCCATCTCCAGTGAGTAGATTCTTTACCCTTTCGCGGCGCTCGTAACCCGCTGCTCGCTTTTTTTTTAAAAAAAAAAAAAGAGCATCCGGTTGTTTATTTTATTTTTCTAAAATGACGATATCGCGATACTCGGTACCAGCCACGGTCCCGTTCCTCCGCTTAAAAAATCCTCACGTACGAGGCTGTTTCGCGAGGCGAAATTTTATTTATTTTTTTCAATATCTTCTCTCTCGTTCGGTATTGTTATTGTTTTTTTTTTTTTTTTAAACGTTTCGGCCGGAGCGCGCAGTCGAAAATCCGCGTTTCTGGATTTTTACGTCTCCCGTTTTCGCCGGTCGTGTTGTTTGCTCGTCATTCCGATCGGTTATTGAGCAAAAAATAGCGTTTGTGTGGGACTTTGTTGATATTTGCGGAGGGCGGTGTCACAGAGCCCTTAGAAATTTTTTTTATCGCCAGCTTGCGCAATTTTGATTGATTTAAATGTGTCGTATGCGCTGTAAATTTTGTCCTGAGATACGGTCTGAAATCTGTATGACTCGTTTTATTTTGGAAAGACGAAAAAAATCCAGTAGTCTCCTTGAGAGCAGAGACGAAACAGCGCTACAGCAGTCCAGTCGGTATTATATCGTCGTAAATGTTTCGAAAAATATTAATTTTGGTCGTAAATTTTTGTACCGATGATAATAAATAATCATGACCTGCTATACGAAGTGGTGTTTGTAATTATTAATGCTCGAGGAGGTGTTTTTCGGTCTTGCCCTGGGCGCCATGCTTCCTTGCTTCGTCGGTTCTCGTTATACAAACGTATTTTTGTTAATTACCGACTCGTGGTGTGGAAATACTAAAGAGAAAATATCTTTTTTCAAATGGCTAAGTTTTCGAGTAATGAACAAGGAAGCTCGAACTCATAAGTTAACATTAAAAAATTTTATCTTAAAATCTCGGGGGGAAAATAATAATCCGTGGAGAAAAAAGAGACTTTGCTGGAATGAAAACCTTCAGAACGAAAGTTTCCACGAATTTCGATTGTTTTTCTCTCTTTCTCTCGAGGAAGTGAAATCGATGTAAAAAAAAGTAGGTCTTTATTTTTCCTACTTCCTAAGTTTCTACGGTAGTCTCCGACATTCCTTTGCGTGCTCTTTATAATCGTAATTTCGTTCTTAAAGGTCCATTAGACGAGCGTTGATTGCTACACGTCACGAAAACAGCCATTATTCGCAGTATTTCCGTTCTTTTTTGGTCCGGCGACGTCTCTTTCGCTGTCTTCGGTGCCGACTGAATAATTGTCGTAATTAACTCGGGGGCTGTAATTTTCGGCGGACGTGATCTAAGTGACTCGTGGCATTTTCGTGAGATGGCCGCTCTAAATACGATCGAGACAGTCCTTCCGCCGTGTCATGGGGAGAACCTATAACTCAGGGGTTTTAAACCGGCGGTACGCGTACCCTTCAGGGGTACGTCAAGAGTTTTGAAGGGGTATGCGAAAGTGTTAAAAGATTATAAATTTTTTTCTTCGTGCGTGGCTGAGTAAAAAGTTGTAATGTGACGGCTAAGAATAATTTCATAAGACACTAAAATACGCCAACATTTTGAATGTTAACGTTCTAAACGCGAGTTATCTTTCTTTACACAAGTGTTGTTCGTTTCGTTATCACTTAATAATGTACAAAGGGGCTACGCGAACATTACAAAAAAACTCAAAGGGGTACGCGATCGTTAAAAATGCTCTAAGGGGCACTTCATCAAATAATGGTTGTAAATCCCTAGTGTAACTCTTGCAGTCCCGCTTTGTTTTAAGGTGTTTAAAAATCATTTTCATCTTGGGTGGTTGTTTAGCAGTATATAGAGCGACAAATGGTGGGTTCGAGAAATTTTGTTGCCATCTATTTTACTGACATTAAAGTAACAATAACTCGATCTTCTCAAGATGACTAGAAAATTTCGGGTGGTCGAAACTTCGATCATTAGAACAAATCCATTATAGGAATCGAAACTTTGAACAGTAGAACAAGTCCATCATTATGGGAAAGATATAGCTTTCGTAACGATTATTCCCGTGAATTTTTAATTTCTTAATAAAACTTTGAGGTCTAATTATCAAATTTATGGGCTATCTTTGTCAAGAATCGTATAACTTAGAAACGTAAATTAATGACATTATATTGCCAGAATATTCCTCAAACGCGCTGTCGTCTTATTTGCTTTTATGTATAGTTTGAGGGAGAGGCGTTAATGTTGTGTAATATGGCAGTTTACTCATATGTGGTAACGTGACCGATAGGTTGAACACATATGAAGGCCTGCGTACAAATCCCACCTCTGGCAATGCTTCGCTGGCCTTGTATAGTGGTGGTTAGCATACTAAGGTCGCAGGTTCGAATCCTGGCGAGAGCATAGTGATATGTTCTCGTGCTAAGTGTTAAAAGACCGAGTTAATGGGCTAGTTTAGGGGTTCCTGAAACTGGAGATCGAGGTTGACATTTGGAGACTCAAGGAGAAGAATATGGGGTGTAGTTTTTATTTATTTATTTCAAAATCGCCCTAAATATCTGATTCATCAGTCCATTCCTTACTTTTATTTCATTATTAATATTAAAAAAATTTTCTCAGACATTCAATTCACATTTTCTATTTATCGATGAGATGGTTGGGGTTATAAGCAGTGCTGCAGTCGTAAAAAAAAGCAATTGATTAATTAATTAAAATCGATAAATATATATAAGGGTAGGAAATTACGGATAGAACGCGTATGAAAGAGCATTGAGGGGGTGATTTAGATTTTTCTACTGCATGAGTATGAAATTTGCCCAAATATTGAAATAGTTTGAAAGTGTTATAACGATGTAGAATAAGACAGACAGACAGACAAACGACTATATTTAGGGCGAAATTGAGACTGTGAAGTCCCTTCTTACATTTTAGAGACACGAGGATCATTTTCTATTCAAACTTTTGCTGCATGTATTCTTTGGACAATAATCATAAACTAATTGGTACCCTCAAATTTTTTTTCGTAAAAAAGAAATTGTCCTGAAAAAAAAAACGGAATCAAAATAACCGTGTGGAAGTGGAAAAGTGTACGCTTACTCTGTACGGTTACCAAATAGTTTATTTAAGCAATTTAGTGAAAGTGAAAGGTGAAGCGGATGAGGAATTGTGGTATATGATTTAACTAAGATAATACCAAGGTTTTGCTGGTACCACTTTCAGATCTTTCTGGTACCACTTTCGGTATTTGCGCCACATTTTGAATACCGCTGGCGTATGTGGTTAGCAGTACACAGGGTACCTTCCTCTCCCCACGTGAATGAAAGGAGACATTAAACTGAACAGTTTTCACCTCCACGTCGCTTCTTCCTTCCTAATAAAAAAACCTCCTTCCTCAGGTCTCGTCCTCAAGCGGAGTGAAATATTCGCCCTATTTCATCTCTGACGGGACGAAACGAGTTCTCATTCCCACGTTCGTGTGTGTGTGTGTGTTAGAGTTTCTCCTTCGTTTGTTTTATTTTCTAGCGAAGGAGCTCATCAACACCGGTTAATCGTACGGATCTTTTTAAAAGTCTCCATAAAACTAGCTACGATACGCGCTTTGTGCGAACGAGATGAATTTTGTACCCGAGAATATACGTACACAACGGTTTGCCTATTACGAGATGGGAGATGAAAGAAGTGGGATGTTTTTTTTTCTTTCTTCTTTTTTGTTTATTTCCGCTTCGAGATAGCGAATATCGCGGTTTATTCTCTTTTTTCGTATGTTATGCGTTTAAACAAGACCCAAACAGTTGCAACGCAGTCGCTTTGAGGAAGAGAGAGGAGAGACCCATCTGTGACAGCTTGTGTGTGTGTGCGCGCTCCGTGAACCGTTTTTACTTGCGAAATTCCTTGTGTTTTTGAGAGCGATGTTTCTATAAAGCTCGTTTTCCGCAAATTCCATCGTGCTAGCGTAACCTTTATTAGGAATGAGATGGAAAGAGAAAAAAAGCTACGTTCTTTGGTGCCACAATTACTTAAGGCGTCTCCTTTTTTTTTTGCGAGATGCTGCTTCACGCCCTTTTTATCTTTCAAATTTTAATTTTCTTTATGGGCTGGTACGTACTCTTTATGTATACTATATGTGTGTGTATATATATATATATATGTATGTATGTATGTATGTATGTATGTAAATAGCTTAAAGTATGCAATCTACTTTTTTGTCAAAAAATACATCGCTTCGTATAAAATCCTTTAGTGTCATCACGTACGTGCCACCAAGACGACACTCGCGTTCGAAATGCACGACTCCTAGCGCACCCCTATACACGCCCTATCTATAAATAGGCCCCTTTGGCATTTTGAGTCCTTTTTTGTACCCCTCTCTCAGCCGTGGGGAAGGGATTCCCTGGCACTGCCTAGACACTATCGATCGCAACGTCCTTGCTCACCCAGTGATTGTCTAAAGGTCATCGGTGTAGCAGAATCCGCTCCGTTGCCGGCGACTCCCCTCGCGAACGAAGGGTTTATTGACGTGGCCTAACATTTTGCGCAATATTAATCGTTGATATCTTGTTTTATTTATTTATTTCGAGGGGGAATTAGATTAATTTTAAATTGCGATAGAACGATCATTCGTTCTCTCTCTAGATGGTAGTGATAGTGTTATGTTATCGGTGAATGTTTTCTCGTGAAGGACTTTTGCTTTATAGATTTTCGGTGTTTTTTTTCAAATTTATATTTGATCTAACGAAAAATTCGGTGTAATTTTTGGGTGTGAACTACGAATTTAAGTTTTTACATACGTTCTTAACCAAACTTTTAGTATTAAATTCCTGATGATATGGTAGTCACAGAAACATATTATATTTTTTATTTAAATTTAATGTTATGATACTTATGTAAGACACATCTAAGCATTTATTTCACCTCGTATTTTCTGTTTTATCATAGTAATAAATTCCTCAATTCCTTTCTTTTTGCCTAGACAGACTATTAATTTGACTATCTTCTCCGCGAAATCTCCTATACTGAGGTTTAATTAAAGATTTACTTAGCGACATCGCTAAAAATAATAAAATCTCGAACATATCTAAATTTTGTGCTCGAAAACATATTATATTACGTGGACGTAAATTGTACCTGTTCCGTAAAAAGTTTTTGCGTCCGAAAAATATCACATATTTGCGGTTTCCGCCCCGAATACAAGGGTTACTATGTCATCAATAGAGATCAGTAATTCATCGCTCGATGCTAGAGCCAAAGAATACCATCTATCTTCCCCTTCCTTAACTCCTCTCCGAAAACCTTTTCTCATCCTCCCCACTCTCTCCTCTCTTTCACCCTCTTTCCCTCTCCTCTCTCACTCTCCTGCTCACTCTCTGCCCCGGGGATGGCCTCCTACTCGAGTATCGATCTGGGGCCCAGGGCCCCTCTCTCTTTCTCTCTCTCTCTCTCTCACACCATCTTACTCTCTCTCTCTCTCAGCCTCTCTCACACTCCCACCTCTTTTTTTCCTTCCTCTCCCTCACTCCCTCCCTCTCAAACACCTTCCCCCTATTTACATCCCCCCTCTCTATATAACCATCTTTATTTTTCTCCTTCTCTTTCCTCCTGTAATCTTTTCTCTCTCATCTCTTCCTCCCCTCTCTCTCTTTTCCTCATTTTCATCACCTCTCCGTGTCTCTATCTCTCCCTCTTTCCATTTCGTACCTTTATAGTCTCGTGTTCTCTCTTTCATGCTGTCTTTTGTCCCTTCTTCCCTTCATTACTCTTCCGTTGCCTCTCCGTCTTCCTTTTTGTATCATATCTCTCTGTGTGTGAAAGAAAAAATATATATACACATACAAACGTACATACATATATACAAATACACATATACTTATATTTTTTTTTTCACATACATTTTGCCCCTGCTTTTTCCCTTCGAGATATCTCCTACCCCCATTCTCTCCATCGCGGGAGCAGAACTCGCCCACGAATCTCTACCACCACTCCGCCCTCCTACTCACCCCTCACTTCGCTATCCCGCCCATTTTCTCGCGTCTCCTACCTCTCGTCCATTAGATTTCTCCTCCTCCAACAGAAACGCTCCCTTTTTCTTCTCGTTCTCTTCTCAATTTACTTTCCCATTCGCTTCCCAGCTTCCCGCGCCTCTCCAGAAAGCCGCACACACACACACACACACCATCTCTTAGAATCCCACGCCTTGCAGACCCAGATAGTCTCGCAAACCCTCCTTTAAAAAAAATCCTTTTTTACCTCCCGATATCTCTTTCTCCCTCTTTTTCTCCCTTCCGCCTCTCCCACACCACGCCCTGCGACTCTTAACCTCCATCCTTTCCACACTCCCAACCAACCCCCCCCCCCCCCCCCCCCCCCCACACACACACACACACGGACGTAAGTTTGTCTCCCAAATAACCTTGTACGCCTCACCCCTTCCTCGCCAGAAACCAAGTTTTCAAGCTACGCAACCTGATTCATTCGGAAGGAAAAACTTCAATACCCGTGTATGCCTACAAACCCATAACACTTTTCATCCTTCCTATAGCACACTTCATCCTCTCTCTCTCTTCTCCCCTCTAACCACCCTTCGCTCTCTCTCTCTCTGAGCGTACCACTCCCACTTTCCAACCCTCGGCAGATTCCCTTCCCCAGGCAGGAGCCTCTCGTTGGGAGCACCTCCCGCTTTACAGTGAGAGAGGGAGTGAGTTTGGGAGGAGGCAGCGTTGACGTCATTTCTCTCTCTCTCTCACTTTCTCTCTTTCCTTTTCCTCCTCTCTCGGCCCAGATTATCGTCTCTCCCCCTTCGCCATTTCCCCCGTTTCTAATCCCCTTCGACACTCAATCTTAAAAAGCCATAACTCCCCATTCAGTAGCCTCTCTCCCCGCCCCCCCTCCTTGGTTCTTTTTTTTGGCTTTTTTTTTCGCCGACTTCACTGATATTTAAGATGGACTATTTTATGCACATTCCCTTAAAAAAGAGGTCGCGTCGGTATTAAAAAGTTTTATTTTTTTGCACGCGAATTTTCGTTCCCGAATCGGGTAATACTTGTGTCGATATATGTAGGTATATAGTAGTGGTATAGGAGGCCGAATTACTTGCACATGTTAGTATGTCATCAATATAATATATTAGCGTGACTTTAAAGCAAATGGAACTCGTTAGTCAAGTGGATTAGTCAACTTGCCTGATATTTTTTACCGGGTTTTCCATTTTTCTGGTACGTAGCTCAGGATCGCCTATGCGTCTACGAAAGTTCCATCCTGAATAGCCAGAACAGAAGTATTATACAGTAAAACCCCGCTATACGTTGTATCGCATATACGTCGCCAATCAATTAAGGAACATGTTTCGTTATAAGTTGTGTCGCTTCGCATATACGTCGTTTGTGAAATACTAAAAGCAAAATTTCAGAAATTCCGATTGCGGTGCATAAATTATAACTATAACAATAAAAACCCTCGATTAGGCTTTTAATTTCATGTTCATTATTATTTATACGAATAAATTTAATTTCATGTTTATCAATTCGTGTAAAATCATACTCAGAATAAACATTGCTGGCCATGTGTTTGAGAGATCACGATGGGTTAGGTGGTTCACAAGATACACAGGGGATAAAAGGGACTGTCCCAATTTTAATGACGATGTGTAAAAACCTATTTCTGAGCTTTGTGAACAGTTGTGTCTATAATTTTGTGTGTTTTCGTTGATATCTCATGAGATATTGGATATACTTTGGATTGCGAAATCTGCTTGAAAAGTACTCTAAAGTGCGTATCAGTGTACGTGTAAGTAAAGAAACAAGGTTTTTGCACCATCACACTGTAGACAATAATTTTCGGTTATTTCTGAATTTATTATTGCAGTTGGTTACTCGTTGTTACGATTAAATGTATATTAAACCCTAGTTGCAATGAGTGGTAAACACATAGTGGTACATAGTATGTCCAATGTACTGTATTGATATGTATTATTGGGGGCACAAATGTGTCACAAAATATCCGCCAGGAACATAACCCCTACTTTTATCATAGCTCTTATGGTAATCTTTGTTTCGCTATACGTTGTTTCGTTATGTCACATTTTTCAGGAACGCATCTCCGACGTATAGCGGGGTATTACTGTATATAAATATTATATATAATAGGGGGCTCCGCTCCCTGCTCGTTATGCTCACCAACCCCCGTTTCGCTCGATATAGAGATATTACAATTTTGCAATGAATATGCAAATGTCGTTAATTTTTCAAAAGTACTTTACACAAAATGTCTTGTGTAATTACACCCTTTCGTACTTCTCCTTGTCCGTAGCTCTCTGAAATGTTGACTTCGTAAGGAAGAAACCCCTGAAAAGCCAAAGTATAGTTGTCTATTATTGAACACTGGCTCTGGTAAATGTAAACCAGATGCTTGGGCATATTTGCGTTAATAAATATTAAAAATGTAGAATATAATGATTTTGCTGACAAAGGAGGTAAGATTCCAGCATTCAATAGACGAAAGAAGGTTCAATTGCTTTGGTTAATTGTTATAAACGCTTCCCACAAGCAGTTTCCTAAATAATTATCAGTAACTATTTACGTTGCTATGTATAAATATTGACGTTCTTACAATGGTAATTCGATGCTTAAACAAAATTTCGAGGCGAATAACGCCATTCTTTAGTCTATTTGAAGGCTTAATTGACGCTAATCGAATCGGAGGCAACAGTGAGGGTCGGCTTGACTACACCCGGAAAGAGTACGAAAAATCCAAAAATTCAAAACGGATGCTTATTTCTAAAAGTTTTGACCGTGTAACATATAAACATACCAAGAATAAGATAGGATAGTTTTAACCGTCGAATAAGTTAAAATGAAGAAAATCGGTCCATATTTGTGTTTGTTTATGAATGAAGGAAAAAATCCTTGCACCCTGAAAAATCGTCGAGCGAAGCGTCACTTATAATATACAGAGATAATATTTCGTATATTGCGGGAAGGCCATATAAACATTTTATGATGGTGGCTCTTAATCAAATCGAAGAACTAGCCGACAGAAACGTCCCTCTTTCAATTCACCGCAAAAATGATCAGTTTGACTTATTGTCGCCATCTCGACGTATACGACAGTTTACGCCTCAGATTATAAAGTGTTGGGAGATATTTATTCCCGAGTATTCCAACAGCTTATCTTAAAAATTCTCCGACCTTTCATTATCATTTCGCGTTATATCGAGGTTCGGGTTATAGACACTGACGTAATTTAATACGAGAGTTATTGAGGTTCGAAAGAAGGATAAATTAATTAATTAAAAAAAGGTTTTTTAAAAAATAACAACTAAACTTAACTAAAAGGGAAAAAATAAATTTTATTTATTTATTGATCGTGAGTTCGGCTGGTAAGGAGGAACAAAATTTACAACAATTTCAGTGGAATAAATTCCTTCTTGCTCAACAGTGTTGATTTACTAAACTTTATTTAGAAATTTTGTAAAAGTTATATGGCGCAAGATAAAAACCTGTAAGGCGCCATATAACTTTTACAAAAGTTCTAAATAAAGTTTAGTAAATCAACATTGTTGAGCAAGAAGGAATTTATTCCACTGAATTGTTGCAAATTTTGTCCCTCCTCACCAACCGAACTCACGATCAATAAATAAATAAAATTTATTTTTTCCCTTTTAGTGCATAATATAAAAGTTATTTTTTAAAAAACCTTTTTTTAATTAATTATTTTTTTCTTTTTAGTCTTAAGCAATGAAATTTCACTAAAAATGTTAACATTCACTATGCAAGCCCTCAACACCAGTATGACTTAGCATAATTAAAGTGCCGGTATACTTAATTATACGTAAGAAATCGTTGCTCTATCCCTTACTGGTTCTCAGTTATTAATTACATTAGAAAAAGTGCCAACTACGAAATAGTTTACTTTGTAGAGATATACGATGTAGTAAACAAACATTTCCTCAATGTTTTCATAGTTGAACCACGCTGTGTGTACCTCGCCATCTATCGCCCATCTGAGCAAGCTCAGATTTTTCGATTATCCACTAGATGCCAGACAAAGAGGAAAAGTAAAAATGCTGTGTGATAAACACCGACGCCCCAGGGCCTCTACGGGAGAGGAGGAAGACCTACTCCCTTGTAAACGAAGGAGGGCCTAAGGCTGGAAGAGCCTACATACCCCGTAAGGGGTAATTTTCAACAATGCGCATCTGTTTAGGAGCCAACTATGTGCTGGAAAGCAGCGACCACCTCCCAGCACGGGGTGTGAGAAAGCACGAAGATATATAGGTTAATATAAAAGTTATTAAAAAACTACACAGATCGCGCGTTTTATACGCACAATTACAAATAAAATAATTTGTATTGAAGGATATAACTCGCATATCACGCGCCTCGTTTCTCTATGAGGTCAAGGCTAAAATCACTGTCACTTAATCGAATCTCATTCGATCGGGTGATTTGATCGAGTTCGCGAAACCGCCGAGCCCTGTGAAATGAAACTCGCGTCCTCGCACTTTTGTTCGTGCGAAAGAAGAGGAACAGTGGAGTTCATAGGTGCTGGGAACGGGAGCAGAGTGGAAAGAGGGAAGGGAATAGCGGAGAGAGAGATAAAAAAAGAAAGGAAATGGGATAGGTGGAAGGAAGGGAGAGCTACGCCCCTGGCCAATGTCCCCTCTTCCCCTCCCCCCCTCTACATCCCACCTTCCCCCACGGGAATCGCCTTATACGGTCAGTCCGGCATTTTTTTTTTTAGAAGCCTATGCGGCGACTCCTCTTCCTTTTCGTCCGCTTGCGGTAAAAGAACGTAGGAAATAAAAGAGGAAGTTGGCCGACGCACTAGGAAGATTATTTTCGTTTAATTTCGCGAAGAAAATTCCACAGGAAAAAAAGGTCGTTGATAATGTCGGAGGAGAGATAGCTTCTACCGCCATTTAGCCTCAGTTTTTGAAAATGGCGTCCGTAGGGGGGAGGGGGGCTTATCTACCTCGACTCTCTACCCCTTCTTCTCTCCCCTCAAGGTGCCGTTTCTGGTCTTATTTATTTTATCCTACCGTTATAAAGCGAAGCTCGGGCCAATGATACTTCCGCGACCTGGATAAAAATAATGTTTCAGAAGGAATCGATCCCATGGTCTCCTTCGTGCGCCCCCGACTTTACCTTGTCGCATTCCGTTTCTCAAGAGAGAGAGAGAAAAAGAGGAAGAGGTTTTCGAAACGGAGGATTCGATTATACTCTTCCTCAGTCGTCGGCGTCCACGTATTCCGACGGCGAATCCGACTTAACCGTTCCGTTCACCGTTTGTAACCAGCTGTGTCGTCGGGTACGCCTTTGAATACGGGTCTAACCCTTTCTCTCATTCCCCATTTCCCCTCTTTCTCCCCCCACTTTCCCCTCTAAATCCCACCTCCGCACCACGCCCACTTCAAAGAGTGGTGAACGCACCGTCGCCGGGGACGGGGTTAATGACTAGGGCGGCACCATTGTCACGGTCACCTTCCGCCAGCGGTTAGGCGCCACCGAAATGTCACCGTCCTCCTTCGAAGCCGGGTCTTTCGGAACTGAGCGAATCCGGGGAACGTGTGCGACGCGCTTTTTGGATCGCGAACAAAAGGATTGGCCTCAAAATTGCTCTGCGATTACATGTTTCCTTTTTTTGCGGAGAAAGGAAAATGTTTCTGTTTCGTTCTGTGCACTTTCTTTTGTTTCGAAGGCGATGAGTAACAGCTCTCGCCCGCGTCTTGTGTTGATGATTGCGAACTGCCTCACCGGAAGATCTTTTTTAATTAAATTTTTAATTTGGTGCTCGTTTTTCAGATTACGAGGAAGTTGCGTGAAAGTGCTTTAGATATCGTACGCGTTATTTATAATGAGTTGTGTGTGACTGTCCCGTGGTTAGAAAACGCTCGCCAGTTCAAAAGGTACATGACTTTGATTCTTCTTTTATTAGGTGGAAGAGATCAAGAAGGTATACAGAGATGTTAGACAAACAAATATGTTTAATGTTTAGGAATCGTATTATAGTTTGTTTTTCAATTAAAATTTACACAATTCGTAAAATACTCATTGTCATTACGCTGCTCGCCAAATGCTTCTAAATTATCTCAAGCAACCCGCCATCTATTTCGAGATTATCTATTTGGCCCCCATACAATAAAATTGAGTTTGAGGCAATACGACAATGATTATGTTCAACAACAGGAGTGTCCAACCTCCGCCCCGCGAAGCTATGTCGCTAGAGGATCGCAGATTAAGCTCTGAGTTAAGGCTTTTGGAGAAACTTAGGTCGAAAGGAATATTAAGAGGCGCCTACTTACGTGGGTGGCACGATCACAAGGATAAAATACGGGAGATCGACTTTAGGACCAAGGGATATCAAGGTTCGTTTTTCCAAGGACCGTACGAGACCATAACAGGAGAGTGATACCCGCGAGAGAAGTTAATTGGCAGACTTCGGTGCGCTGCACCTCCTGCCACCCGCCAATCTGGTGATTGGCAGTATTATATGTAGATGAAAAAACAATTCGGAAAATTGAACACACAATTTCATACATTTTTGTGAAAAAGTTGACAGCGAAATTTTAAATATTGAAATTTCAACCGTAATAATCTTATACGACACCTCGGAATATATAGATAACTTCGGATTTAAACTTTTAATCCGGACGGCCGAAGAATTGGCGACTTCCAATGCGACCAGCAGAAAGATTCGCAACCACTGATGCGGCCTACTATGTAGAAAAGATTACTCACCCCGTGCTATACGTTTCGTCGCTTTGACATCACGAGAAGGCGAACTCTAAAGAAAAAAAAGTCAAACCGGCTTACGAAGGGAAATGTGAATGATTTGCTGTCGTTCCCATTGCAGCGAGACGTGGAATCTTATCTGGTCAAGAAAGAGGAATTTCTCAAATCAAATCATTCCTTCCCTTTCCGAATGATAACAATATCTCCTTGACTAATGTCCCTTCTATCCCTTCCGTCTTCCTCGTTCCTTCCCCTCTTCCCTATAACTTCCCGTTATAACTCTAGGGACTTAATCAATCATTAGGTTAACTTTGACCGAGATGATGAAATCCCCTTTTTTCCCTCGTTTTACGTCGCATTCACCCCTTCTATTCTTTGATGATCTCCTTCGCGAGCTCACATTTTATATTTTTCCTCTTACCCGGCGAACTAATTCGGCAGTCGTTTTTTTTTAAATAGTAAAACCTATCGTTTAACCATGCCAAAAGTCTCCTTTTGGTCCCGTGTTTATCGATAATCCGCCCAGGACGACTATGAGCTGTCCCTATCTGTCGTATGTCATGCTTTCCTGCCTCGTGTTTATCAGCCGACTCTTCTTAGTCACCATTTGCTTTTGATGTTCTCGGTTTTCGATAGAGCGTGTCTTGTTTGTTTCAATGTATTCTTCATCCCCTATCTCTTATTGATTAGCGAAAGACCCGTGCTCTTATGGTTGTTTGTGCGCGTATAGGTATACACATCCACATCAGTATCTGTTCGTATTTACATTGGCGCAAAGCTCGTTGGAGTTATATCGTCGTGAAACTTTACCCACCTCCGGGAACTGTTCTCCTCTCAAGTCGGCTCGTTGTCCATTTTCCGAAAATACTTCTTGAAACGTATGGTAAACATCCATGTAATTATACGTTTGAGAGAAAATGAAAACAAGAAAACAACGTATGCACTCCGAGAGTATTTCCTCCTATCTTTTGGTTCGGTTAGCGAAATTGAAATTCGCTTTGGTGTAAAAAAAATTGTAGCAGGTCTTTCATTATGGTCCCAGCGGCAGCAGAGCCTCTTCAGGCAAGGGAATGTAACATAGGAATAACATTTGAATAACATATGAATGCAAATTACGAAATTTAAAATGGTACTTACTTATCAACGGGTGAACCAAACAATTTTGTAGTAAATTTTAAAGTTAACGCCAACCCAACACAAGCTCAACACCAATCCAACCAGGGTCCTAACCTAAGAAAATATTCCCGTTCTGAAACAGGAGAATTTGTCTGCCACAATAGTTCAGTTGTAGAAGAGCCTGGTTCGATTCCCGGTCATAGCAGATTTTTCCACGTTTCCACACTTTCCACCAACCCAAGTAAATTTGAAATTTACTACAAAATTGTTTGGTCCACCCGTTGATACGTAAGTATGTACCGTTCAAATTTAGTCATGAACCCAACCCTTCGCAATTCAACAATAACGTTAACAAGTGCGAAAGACTGGAATTGTGACGAACAGAAGTAAAAACAGCGAACGAGTGAAATACAATTAAAGCGCATAACCGGATAAAAAACGACAAATTAAATTGGAGTGCAAAACATAAATGAGTACCATTGAAACAGTGTGAAGAAACAATAAAGGATAAGTAAGAAAAAAAAGGTTGAGACCGCAATAACAGACCGTAGCAAAAAACATTGTTCGATGGGCTCTAAAAACAGCGTTCGGAAGCGCAAACGCTCGAAAACATCGTTTACCGTCGACCAGGAATAGACGTGCACCGATTCTACAAAATGAAGCTATAGCTTATTTTCGTGCATGGCCACCCATGACAAAACAACCGGGTCATCGTCCTTGTTTGTCTTGGGGCGTCATGCAGCGGACTTTCTTTATAAAGAAAAAAACAAATGCCCTTTCTCCCTTTCGCCTTCCTTGCCCTTGTTCTACCGCCTCGCCCATTGCTCTCTTTTCCCCACTCCACTCCTTACCCCTCTCCTTCCGCTCCGTCTCCCCAGGAAGTTTCATTTCCACGGCTTATTCCTCTTGCGCTTATCCTTAGCACACGTCGCAATGGACGCGTGCGTCCTTTATCCGCTACGCCTCGCGGACTATCGTCGTTTCTTCCTACGCTGTCACGGTAGCTCTCTCTCTCCCTTCCTCGTCCGCCTCTTCACCTCCTTCTCTTAAATGTAAGAAGGGACTTCACAGTCTCAATTTCGCCCTAAATAAAGTCGTTTGTCTGTCTGTCTGTCTCTATTCTCTCTCTCTATTCTTCTCTTTCTCTGTATTCTTTCTCTCTATTCTCTCTTTCTCTCTATTCTCTTTCTCTATTCTCTCTCTCTATTCCTCTCTCTTTCTCCCTCCGTCCTCTCTTCCTCCTTCCCTTTCTTCCTCCCTCTCATTCTTCCTCCCTCTCTTTCTCCCTCTCTCTCTCCCTCTCTCTTCATCTCTTTCTCCCTCTTCATCTCTTTCTCTCTCTCTCTTCATCTCTTTCTCCCTCTCTCTTCCCCTCTTTCTCCCTCTCCCTTCATCTCTTTCTCCTCTCTCTTCATCTTTCTCCCTCTCTCTTCATCTTTCTCCCTCTCTTCATCTTTTTCTCCCTCTCTCTTCATCTTTTTCTCCCTCTCTCTTCATCTTTCTCCCTCTCTCTTCCCCTCTTTCTCCCTCTCTTCCCCTCTTTCTCCCTCTCTTCCCCTCTTTCTCCCTCTCTTCCTCTCTTTCCCCCTCTCTCTTTCTCCCTCTCTTTCTCCCTCTCTCTTTCTCCCTCTCTCTTTCTCCCTCTCTCTTTCTCCCTCGCTCTTTCTCCATCTCTTTCTCCCACTCTTTCTCCCTCTCTCTTTAAGGGTTAAATGTAAGAAGGGACTTCACAGTCTCAATTTCGCCCTAAATAAAGTCGTTTGTCTGTCTGTCTGTCTTTCTCCCTCTCTCTCCCTCTCTCTTTCTCCCTCTCTCTTTCTCCCTCTCTCTTTCTCCCTCTCTCTTTCTCCCTCTCTCTTTCTCCCTCTCTCTTTCTCCCTCTATTTCTCCCTCTATTTCTCCCTCTCTTTCTCCCTCTTTCTCCCTCTCTCTTTCTCCCTCTCTCTTTCTCCCTCTCTCTTTCTCCCTCTCTCTTTCTCCCTCTCTTTCTCCCTCTCTTTCTCCCTCTCTTTCTCCCTCTCTTTCTCCCTCTCTTTCTCCCTCTCTCTTTCTCCCTCTCTCTTTCTCCCTCTCTCTTTCTCCCTCTCTCTTTCTCCCTCTCTCTTTCTCCCTCTCTTTCTCCCTCTCTCTTTCTCCCTCTTTCTCCCTATCTTTCTCCCTCTTTCTCCCTCTCTCTTTCTCCCTCTCTTTCTCCCTCTCTTTCTCCCTCTCTCTTTCCCCTCTTTCTCCCTCTCTCTTCCTGTCGTTTTCTCCCTCTCGATCTCATCTCACGCACCCAGCTCGCACTCTCGTTCCATCTTTAGTCCTCGGATGAGACACCGTCCTCGTGACTCATGCACCTCACGCCCCCTCTCCCCCCACCCCTCTCCACGGACCTTACCCTCCCCCGCCCACTATCCTCTATCTCTCCCCCTATTTACACACGCGCACGCTACAGCTGACCGGCGTAAACCTCCCTTCCTGGAAGTTCCCCCCCCCTCCCTGATGACATCTTCATACATTTTTGGTTTCCCTCGCCGAAGAGGATCACGTCAACAGTGTAGGCGCATGTTTTTTATAGACAGTCTTGTTTTAGATTAAGTTTAAATTACTGGGAACCTTCACGTAAATGGCTTAGTTTCTAACGTTGGGTGTTTTTTTCGGTTTGGCTATCAGGACGATGTTTTACGAAGTTTCTCAGTACCTAATTATTTTTTGTGGTTTTTCTTATTTGGCGAGATAATTTTTCAAACCGTTGTTGTACGTCTGTTTTAAACGTATACTTACGTTTTTACGCGTTTTCTTTTAATATTCTGCTTTTAAATTACCTAGAAAGATCGTTAAATAAGCTATATTTTGGTAATTGAAATGCCGTGTACTGAATCTAATTAATTGTTCAATATTAGGGATCATATCGGAAAACAAAATCGTATAGTCAACTTAATATTGCGTAATAAAGCTGGGGAAATGAAATTTTTAACATTAGTAGCGTGTGAAGGAGGACCTCGCGTCGATAACATTTTTGTCGATAGGAAAATTCCACGATATTTCCCGTCTTTTCTCGTCTCGCGTAAGTCAGTACTTAAAGATTGCTAGTAAGATAATACGGCAACCGTGTTTCAGTACATTTAAGGATATTTGGCAAACCTTCTTACTTGGCTGAGAACTGGAAGTTATCGATGATAAATACTCTTACTATTGTTTTAAGAGGATAATACTTAGGTAAACGAACGGTTAGTTACTAACTATAGCACTTATTACGGCAAAATTTGATCTTTGCTCGTTAGAATCACCCATAAAAGTTTCTCTCTTCCCAATCCCATGTTCAATATTCCGTGTACCATTAATCTATTTGCTGAAACTCTATCGACCTCTTGCCTCCTGCTTCCCTCAGAGTTCTCCTCCTCCCTATCCCCTTATATATAGCTTAATCCCCCCCATTCTCTTGCACCTGTGACACCAAGTCCAAACTCGATTTTCAGGCAAATAACAAGCGTTATTTCTCGTTTATGTAACCATAACGGCTTAGCTCACAAAGAAATACCTATGTATGTTTAAGCAGATACTCCAAAACCAACGAATGGTCCACTTAAAATTCCATTTTAGGAAAGCTTACCTATATATATATATATATATATATATATATTTATTTATTTATTTATATAGTCAAGGTAGAGGTGATTAATTTAGAGATTGTAATAAGTTAAAAATCGTGTCTCTAGAGTTAATGTTCGTGCAGTGGCATTACTACGAAAAAAAACGTATTTCAGACGTTCTTCATCAAAAAGGATTAGCTAATATCCAAACGTCGGTGATAATTAAGAACCACTTAAAATTGTGATCGGTTAAGTGAGCAAGAAATAAGCTAGTTCGACTCATTTTCACCCACGAGATATGGTTCTGCTGCTGCTACTACTCCATCTAGCTATCTCGAGCCTTGGAAATTGTTTGTGTTTTTAGGAGACAGGCCTTCCAGTTTGTTATTTCGACTTTCTCGCCAGGCCGGGAAAGTCTGCGCCAGAAGGAAGCTCACGGCGAGGAGGCAGAAAAAAGGGCGTTTCCTCTCGAATTTATTAGAATCATGATTTGAAAGCGGAATGTGTTGTCAGGATGGTCGAAAAACATCATTCCTCGTCCTCGCCAATGGCTGTGTCTACCTAACTCCAGGGTGCGACGCGGAGCTCCCTCCACTCTTCCTCCGAAAAATCGACGCCCTTATAATTGAACCAGTACGTGAAAATCAAGTCGTTTACCAATCGGAGTGTAGCGATTCAATAAATGCCGCAATTTCCCCCGATTATTAAATCCAAAAAGAACCTTTTTTATTTTCCCCATTTTGCATTACTTGCGTTTGATAATTTTGGGGAATTGGTTCATCCGCGGGCGAAGGTAGCAGCCAATTGTTCCCAGGGGCGACGCTCATTGGCTCTTTTTAACGCAGGGGCGTTTTATTTCGCCCTGGCAAATGAAATGAATGAGGCTAATGTCTGCTCCCTCCCTCACCCTCCTCGGGGCGTGTCCGACGCAATAAACCACGCGTCCGTTTGTTTGTATGAATTTAAGCACCGCGCGGTCCAGAGTGTGTGTGCGCGCGCGGGCCTAAAAAAGGGTGCTCGCTCGAAATCGGTAAAATTCGACGGAAATAAATTTTGCGGAAATTTCGAAGGGTCCTTTTCCTCGTTTTATTGTGCAGTATGGTCGACTTATTGCGGTGTGAGGGTTTTAATAAATGGTCGACGGGAAGTTATCTGGAATGTTATTTTAAGAAATTTAATTTTTATATTTTTTTACTCGGTTTGGCAGTTTGTAATGCGATTGGAAAAAGATATCGCACCTTGCGAAGTTTACGTTGTGGTATTTTGTTTGAATATCCCGATAGAAATGGATGATACAGAACGTTTTGAGTGAACCAGGCAGGGATTTCAGCGGTAAATTGCCGTCTTCCGTATTAATTCACCATTCGTTGATTATGAAAAGTCGCCTGTTTTATGTTTACTAAATCGTCTTCATGGTTTTAATCGATAAGGAGGGCTCGATTATTCGTTTCTGAATCGTTGTTCGAAGGAATATCGTTCGTGAAAATTTATTTAAAATCGATTTCGTGCAGTTTTTTAAATCTGTATTTGCCCAACCACCCTCTGAATGACATAAGATGTAATAAAATTTCCACAGTACTTTTTATTTTAGCGCTGTCGTTATATTATTGCTTTGAATTTATACAACTTTTGTCGTCCAGGATTTGATCTTTAAACTTGTCAATATTATTTAAATTATTTATATATTTTAAAATCACACTGCATATTGTTTTGTTCTACCGATTTTACAAAATAGTATGTGATTTATCTATATATATATATACTATATATACATATATATATAATGCAAAATAAGAATAATCGATCTCTCCTTGTGGTTAAAATCAAAATAATGATTTATATCGATCCAATAGCAATAAAAAGGACGAGGAAACCAGATGCGCATTTCGGCTACAAGGCGGCAGTCATCAGTGGTAATTTACCGATAGCCGTTTTAAAAACAGAAGTTGTATATCATGAGCAAATATATCACCTCTTACTTGTATCCGAAATCACATTTGGTTTTCCCTACCATTTTACAGCGACGTAACAATAGGGCGGCCAAACGAGCTCTTTAATTTTTTCGGATATAAAAAAATAAAGATTTTCCTTTTTCGTCCCAATTCTTTAACGACTTTCCAGTGAATCATTATTTTTGGACGGAGTAATTTAAAAATCCCAACTTTTCGCCGCATTCCCGTCAGTTGATTAATGAGCGGAAATTTGTAGCTTTTACAATGGATTACAGTATTAATTGATAATACGTATTTTTTTGGTTGACGGGGGAAGGGTTGAAAAGACCGTCGACAATATTTCGCCGTGGGCCCTTCCGGTACCGCTTCCTTTTTATGCCTGTTTTGTCATGCCTATATAAAATGTAATTAAAAAATTTTTGTCCGTGGTTCGAAACTCGATAACGCGAAATATGTCGCACGTAAGGGATTATTCGGGTTAGGGTACTTAACTTTCCTATGTACCTCCCTCTCACCGGCTTCGAACCCTTGAAACCCTCCCTCTTGTCATTTCCACCCACACCCTTGACGCTCTCCTCCCTCTCTCTCTCTCTCTCACTCTCACTCTCCCTCCACCTTCCTTAACCTCTCTCCCCATTTCCCTCCTCCACCATTCTGCAAATTGCCTGGGTCGATTGAGCGGTGAGGCCAGCCCCAGCACTCTGCCTCGTGGAGCAAACACCTCCACCTCTTTCCCTCCTATTTTTCCCTTCCTCTTTCTCTTTTCAATCTATCCCAAACTCCTCTCTCTCTCTCCTCCCACTATCCTCTTCATCCTACTTCGCGACGCCACTCTTCCATAACGAACCCTTTACCTGCCCTCCCTTTTCTCCTCCTTTTTTCCGTTCTCTCTAGGTACTAAAACCGCCCCCTTGTCCCTACTTAGTGCCCTCTCTCTACATCTCTCTTCGCTTGGTCACGTGGTAAAGACGTCACACAATCCCCACTAAATGCTCGCCGTCTCTCTCTCTCTCTCTTCCTCCCTATTAGCATCCTCGCCGCCTTCTCAGAGAGAGAGAGAGAGAGGGCCGTGATTCTCTTGAGAGGTCACGCGGGTAGCAGATCACGATTTAAGAGAGTCTGAAACGCTCCGTTTAATTTTTTTTCTTTTCGGTTTTATTTATTCTTTTTACGCTGCTGAGGTTAGAAGCCGGAAATCCGTTTCCGTTAGGATGTGTTTAAAAAAAAACATAAAAATCGAATCCTGGATATTTTATTTTTCGTTTTCCGGCTAAAGATCGCGTTACTTTGGTCTTATTTTGTGATTTTGTAGATTTTGGGGGATTTTAATGGAGTAATCTTGGTTTATGAAATATTAATGAGAATTAGTCGATTTTCGATGAGTCGACTCTCAAGGGAGGGTCGAGAAATTCGAGCGATAAAAACGTCGAGCTGTAGAACTTTATTTTTATGTACGTGAATACGGACTTGGAAATATTTTCTTCGATTAGTCGAAAATTCGAATTGTAGACGTTCGAGTTATCGAGTATCGATCAAATATGTTGGTTTCAATTACGATTAAATTAGAGAAATATTTTGTAAGTTTTCTTCGTGAGAGAAAAATGTAAAATTGATTGGAAGTACCGGTTTTGTCGATGGAATATTAACCGTGACGATGTGATTATATTCGCCCCAAAGAACTTGGATAATAAGGAATTCGAACCACCATAACTCGAATATTCGATTAATCAAGAAATATATATATATATATTCCTTCTCTATTTCCTTATGCGATGAGTCGATCCTTATTCGTCGATGTATTCATTTTTCAATTTTTATCTTTTTACGTATACGCGAGTATTTTTTTTATTTCTCATTTCGATCGTTCCGTCGATTTTTGCTGAAAATATAATCGCTCGTCATGATTCAAATCTTTACCCGGCGATCGACCGTGATAAATAAAATCTTCAACGCCGCTCCTCAAGACGAGCAACAAACTCGACCATTTTGCTCCCCCTTTTGTTTATGCTTTGGAAGATTTTAATCCCTCCGATTAAATCTCATTTATCGCCAGCGACGCGTATATTCCGTGGCCCATTAGGCGGGGCGTGGGCCGCGATGCGATGCACTGAGAGATAACGAGTGATATACCCTCCGGGGACACGAATTCACGAATTCCGCCGTGACCGAGTTTGTTTTTTTTTTAAATTATTATTCCCTACCTCTGCTAGTTCACGCACGCGCACGTACGTGTGTGTGGGGGGGATGGCTTTCGAGAGATTCGCTCGGATGGATCAACGCTTTTTTAATTTTTATTTTTTTCCCCCTAATTGCTCGCCGGGAAATCGATGGACGATTTTTTTTAATTTTATTTTTGCGAGGCGGGGTAAGGAAGCGTAAATGTCGCGGACGGCGTGGGTGGAAATCGCGTTTAAGGTTTGTTAGGCTTTTTTGTTTTTTTTTTCCTCGAACAAGCAGCGTGTTATCGTATTACCCGACCTCTTTTTAAAATCCTCCGCACGCAATTCTCCGTGCTTTTGCCCCACCCTTCGCTTCGAGACCTTTGGACACACACATACTCCTCCTCCATCGCTCTCTATCTCTCTTTTAATCTTCTTCCACCTCCGCTCTTCCCACACGCCCACGCACGTCTCCTCAAACAATCTCTTTTTTTTGCTTATTCCGCGCTTTTTTTCCGCGCCCGTTTTGTTTTTAATTTCCGTTTCGTCCGGAGTTTCCTCGCCACTCGATTTTCCCATCCTTGTTTTTCGGTAAGGAAATTACGGTCGAAAAAAAGGAACCTTTTCGGGGGGGGGGGAACAATGCGGTTCGTTTAGATAGGTTTGTGGATTTAAAAAAAGCCGGTTTCGTTTTAAGTGATTCGCGGTGTTGTTTCGTAGAAAAACTACTGAAATGGATTATACTGAAAATAAAAGTCTAAAAATGACCGCTTAATGGAACCCTTGGAGTTCACTTGCTGTGCGTTGCGTCGTAAAATTGTCTGGAATTAATCGTCTACAGACCCTTTTCCTGCGGTTCACGAACATAAATATATGTATATTCATCAATTTGAAGTTATCTTGGTGTTTAGATTTTTAGATTATTTTTTAAGGGTTGGAATAAATTTAGCGATTTTTTCAGTTGTTCGTTTCCATATTGCAGCGCATTCTGTTTTTTCCCGGAAACATTGCTCATTATTAAGTTTAGTAGCTGGAACACATCGCAATATTTCGTCATCGCGTGCTGTTTTTTGATAGGGTAATTCATTAAAATTTTTGCTTCACCGTGTGGTTTGATATGTTGGCAGTGTAATTTCACATTAATGTTAAGAGTATTTTTCGGATATTTTCTCTTAACTTATATTTTTTTTAAATTACCAATTATCAGAATTTTTTAATAGGTCTCTTTCGGGTATGTTGTCGTGTGATGCGTTATCCAGGATGGTCTTCGACTTCAAAATCGACCAAATTTGTCATGTAATCATTATGGAAAATTTATTTTTATAAAATCTTTTACATGCGTTCTTCCGATTTTTATTTATTTATGTATTTTGGTGTAGACCATTTTCTGTTCCCTCATACTTCTTGAACGAATGATCAGATCGTAAAGAATGTTACACTGTTTGAAAGCTTATGGCTTGCAGATGGTTTCTAGCTCATCAACAATTTCGTATCTCATCTAGAAGTTAAACTGTGAATGTTCAGACTTTCTAAAAGTCTATTTGGTTGCCGTGGCTCTGGCTGTGAGTCTGGGGGCGTTTTAGTAGCGAGAAATTGAACTACTACATAGTCATAGCATTCTTTCCCTCTACGTTAGAAATGGTAGCGGGAAATATGGATTTCAACGTGATTTGTGATTTTGACCAATATATGGCGAGAGAAGTTATAACGCTTACTTGTACGAAAATTTTAGCTCATTTCTATTGTGTCATTTTATCTCTCAATAATGTTCATTGGGTATTGGTTTAAAAATTTTGAACTGTTTCATAAAACAATTATCAACTCGTAGTCGGTAGATGGATCCTTGGGAATGTATTTTTATTCCTCACACTGCGGTAGATAGATGGCTTCTGGGTAGAAATGTTTCTTCGAAATTTCAAAACTTGAGAAATGGGGTGCCGTGGCGTAGTGGCGAGTGCGTTGGCCTGCTACGATGAGCGTACCCGTTGGAAACCTGCGAAAGTTGCATTTTTTCAATAGGTCTTGCGGCCCCCTATTTACGTGTTTAAGAGGAGAGCACGCGAATCGACGCTTCATCCTTCGGAAGGGACATAAAGCCGTTGGTCCTCCTTGGTGCTTTTCGAAAGGAGTAGGCTAATGCCTGTACCGGGTTTCTCATCTTATTTGATTTGTGATTTAAACTGACGTGCCCACTAGCGCTAGAGTCGTATGAAGTCACAAAGTTCCAAAAATCACGAACTTTGACATCAATCATTGTATTGAGATAAATTATTTTTCATTGAATGTTACTAATTTTTCCCCTTAAAAGATGAAAACAAGAAAAAATTTATGAAAATTAAAAAATAAAATCTTTTTAAAATTATTAAAATCATTTACGTAATAATCTCATTCCATAAGCTGGAGTAAACGGATTTTGAATATAAAGTTAATAGCAAAACGCATTTTTTTAATGAGGCTCAAACTTGAAAATCTCCTATCAAAGCGAAATTATTGATTAAATGATATGCAAAGCAACAGTAATGAAAAGAATATGACACCAAAATCTCTTATAACGAACAGATAATCTGAAAATTTTCTTGTATCCTTTTAAGGTCGCCTATTTTATGAAGCAAAAAGATTTTATTTTTGAATTTTTAAAAAAATTTTACTTGTTACATTATGATTCTGATTCGGAAAAGCCACCTCCAAACTGATCTCTTAAGTTCCCTGTAGTTTCAAGTTCAAGTTTGCGCCCTTTTTTCCTTTCGTCCTTTAAAAAAAACACCTTTCGACTTAATTCGAAGTCTGTGACAAATCGTAGTGATATTCTAGTATGACAAACTACCGAACCCCTTCGTTGATTTGTGTCCAATTTCTCTCCTCATCAGCGTTTCCCATTTTCCATGGACGTCTTCCAGCGGTTTCCCATTAAACTGAATTCCTCGTGACAACCCGTCCACTGATTCAATCACGCCATCCCTCAATCTCTTACTCATCAGAAAACCCTTCAAAGAACCTTATCGCGATGTAAACGATGCGTCTCTTGGGGATTATTTTAACAACTTGCACAAGCTCAGATTATCAATTTTAGGCTAATTACCTCGAGTTTCCTGAGCGATTTTGGTCTATATCTTGGATCCGGTCCAGGCATTCCAGCGATTTTCTTTTATTTTTTCTGGTTTCCGTCCAAATCTTTTAGTCTTTTACTCGGCCTTGATCTACTGATACGTAGAACGAGGAAAAAGTTTCAAAAATATACGAGGGTTCTAAACTGAAATGGTCGACGTAAATGGCGACGTGAGGTTCTTTTTTATGAATGCCAGTTAAGCGAATTATAACGAGATGCAAGCATTGAAAAATCTTGTTGTTGAACATTTAAAAATAATGTTGGATGTTTTGCACTAGAAATGTATTTTTATTGTTTTAATTTATTATGCACAGATAGCCATTCTCCTACCTGGCGTAAAATTATGGATTTCATATCTAAAGGTATGGCGAAACTGCATCCTTAACGAATGTGAAAATTTTCAGGTTCAGTGCACGTTACTAAGATTTCATTTTTCTTACAATTAGTTTATTTTTCAAATAAACTCGAAGGTCAAAATTTTAGAGGGTGAAATCATTTTACGAATAATTCGTATAATTATGCTAGGATCCTTCGTGTAATGTTGTGTATATATATACATGTTCTTCACTAATTTAAAATGCCGCAAGTTGTCTCAGGTCTTATTTCCAATATATGTTTTCATGTGCGAGTACACATCGTCGGTTAATAGGTAGACAAAAAACAACTTCCATTATTCGCTAGAGCAAACAATTGAAACGTATGTCGATTATTTAAATTAAAGAATTTGTCAAGTCCTCTCATTAACTTACAGCGAAGGTAAGGTTATTTTAGTTTTAATTTTTTTTCAGAAAATTATCCCTTGTAAATCGTATTTGATTTCAAGAAATTTAGCCGAACTTAATTTACAAGCTCCTCTATATACCCCAAAGATAAGAAGAATATGCCCTGTAAATTTTATCTTTCTAGTTTCAATAAATCGTCGTACAGGATTTACCAAATACAGCGTCATTATTAGAAAAACCGGGATACTCTAGATGTTTTTTAAAGGTTGTTTAAAATAGATTCACGTTTCGTTTTGGTGTAGAAATTCGAATCCCTTGTTACATTCTGTGAACGTACCACCAGAATACTTTGCAAGACCTTAACGTTCATTAGGGTCATTAGGATACATATAGATTGTTTTAATTAGGTGGATTTAAGAATTGAAATTCCTCGTAGTAATTAGCTATGGATCGCTACTCATGCCGCGGAAAACTTTGTCAGTCGAGTAAATTTTGAAAAATTCTAATATGTTCTTAGGGCCATAATTTTTCCTACAAAATCACCGACGCTGTAGTCGTCAAGTTTGCATACACATAATAAATACTTTCGAGGTTGGATTCCGCGATTCTGTTTGCCTTTGGATGTGTACCACACGAGTAAAAACGTTTAGAATCGCTTTTCTTGAGAATATCGTCAGCTTAAATTATTTTATTTTGCAATTTTTCCTCGAATTATCTGGAAATAAAGTGCTTTTTCCTGTCATACTTTCTATGAAGACCATAATGTATAACTTTCCTTTGACAAATTCAACACTCGACTAGCAATTTTGCTGTAGTTCTTAATTCTAAAATATATTCACGATTTATAGGTATAGATTCTTTTCGGACCAAAATTTTGTAAATGTCGCTTCATTAAGATATGGCGCAGTGAGCCTTAACGCTTACTGTGGCTGTATGTGAACATACACATGCACACTTCATATGTGCTTCCATGAAAGGCAGAGGTGTTCTTTACGATTTATGTAATCATGTTAAGTAACTAATTTTACAACTTTTCTTGTAAGCCTTTTTTATATGACTAATATATTTTCTACGAGATATGACGGAAAGTTCAGTTTTTGTTCATGGGTTATGGTTCGTGGGTTATGTGGACCATTTATACATAATGTTCATAATGCCTTTTGCCCAAATAGTCCAAAGCGCCAAACTTCATGAAAATCCACTCAATAGTTTCGGAAATGAAACTTTCGGACAGACAGATGCGACCTAACCATAATGCGTTAGTTTTTACCGCGCTTTATTTCATAAACGTGCTTATATTTTCGCTGTCTGTCTGTCTGTGCAGTCGATTAAATTTAAATAGCAAGTAGACGGCAAGAGATATAAAAATATAATTTGCAGGGTATTATGTGATCCATGATGACATTTCATTTTCTTTAGACTTGAGTTTTGAAAAACATAAATATTTTGTAAATATAACCGAAAGTATAAAAATGGAAAGCTGAAATTTTGAGCGTACATTACCACATTGATGCCACCTACAAACAATGTATTAGTTACCGAATACATATGTTGCGGTATTACTAGATACAAATACCTAAATTAATGAAAGCTGAATTTACGCATATTTAGTTGGTAAAATCCCAAATTATGCTATTTTCGGCAATTATATTAATGAGATAAATCTTCATAGCGAAATAAACAAGGTATTACCGAATTTAATTATAGAAGAAGAAAATTTTATCCATGTCCATGGATAAGGCTCAAATTTTCTCTTACGTTTTGTAAAGAGCGCCTAATAAGCCAGATGTGTCATTAGGTTCCTGATTCATAATTTAATATCCGTGGAATTATATCTTATTTTGTATCCCTTCTCTGAAAACGAAAATTTCAGTCCAACTATAATTTCCAAACTTAAATTCACTCTTAATAGGTAAGTTTTAAGATTTTAGCATACGCATGCGAAAAATAAATTGTCATTAATAGCTCGAATTTCTGTGTCGCTTTGAATGGCCTCGTTAAGTACGGTCGCCTTACTTAGCGGGACCTGTATCATTCAAGCAGGCCGTGAAATAGATCGTGCACGCGCGAGTTTCTTCGCTCCGAAGTGCGCTGAATAGTTAATTGTAGCGGTGTGCAAGTTGTGCGTGAATCGAATTAACAACGCCCCTAACTCTTTTTTATGCTTTCATAGGAGCGGACCATGGGCAATGCCAACGGGACCAGCCCATTGGACAACATGAGGAGCCTCGAGCACTACCTGAACGACCTCATGAGGGGTGCTGGGGATACGCCCGAGCACCTCAAGGGTGAGTGCAGACCAGTTTGCTCATCCCTCTTTCCCCTCCTCCTCCCTCCTTCCTCCCTCTTCCTCCCTCCCCCCCTCCCGCTCACCTCCATCTCCATGGAGACGCCTCAAAACCCCACCCAGCTCTCTTCACCCGTCTTCGGCCACACCCATCCCTCGGCCTTATTAACTTCTGGGCCCCATTCGAGGCCCGTTCGCCGGGAAAGACGTTTTAGGTTAATAATATTCGGAAAAGGGCTGAAAAGTTTTATTTATTCGTTTTATCACGGATGTCAGAAAACGACGAGGAAGAAATATTACGGAAGTTTTATTTTTTTATGGCTATTAACGGCACTCGAGGAAAAGTTTAAGCGTAAAATGTTTATAAGAGTAAAAAAAAATTGGTAAAGAAGGCTTGCCACTTTTGTTGGTTGGAAGATTTGGAAGTAGTGAAACTTGCGATAACAGCCATTAAGTTGGGTTTTCGTCGTAATTAAAACCAAAATAGGAGTATAAAACTGGTGGACAAACTGTCTCTGCAATTGCCGTAATAAGGTTGGCATAATCTAAAGCGCATTTAGGGTACGGAGCAGTCTTTATCAGCGGTTATTTAAAAGAAATATATCGTATGTACATATTCCCGGAAAAATAATTTCCATTTTTGTATTGACTGTTGGATAGATCTAGTTTTACAATGTTTTTCCAGCCATACAGTGAGCTCGATATTTTTTTCTTGAATAGAATAACGCCATGAAGCCGTAAAATAATGAACAAGTGTTTATTTTACTCTTGAAGTTCAATTTTTGAGGATTTTTTGTAAAACTTTTCTTACCTTTACTACTTTACGTTTCCAACGCAATAATAACTTTTCCTCCTGCATTTAAATTATCGCAAATTATCAGATGTACGTGACATGTAAATAGGTAGTCGCTGTTGCGAGTGCTCTTTTGGTTAAAAAAATTGTATTTTTATACGAAAAGCATTTTTGTGTAGTTAAATACTTGGAATTTGCAATGTGCGGTTCTGTTAATGAATAGATCGTTTCTAAGTTGTTGTAAAATTGTTCTGTTTTCCCACTTAAGTGGTCGCTTACCCATCGGCATATACTATTTCATATCAACGTACGCGCGTGTGCATAACAGTTCAATGAACCTATGTCGTGCAAAGGGATAGCGAACACCAACCCGTCGACTTTACACTCGGAAAAGTTTCTCTATTTGCCCTTCCGGTTTCATCCTAGGAAACGACTAAAAGTGTCCACGCTCCTTGCAATTTCAGTACAAATATGTGGATGGCGACATTTCGATTTTATCGCGACCGAGCGAGGCAGTAGTAAGGCTTTCACTTGCTCGCGTTAGGTCGTGCCCCTTTCTCTTCGCCTCCTATTTCGTTCTCTTTTGTTTCGTTCCACGCATATGTTTTGTAGGAGAATAATTCGATGTTGTTTTTTTTAAGGAAAAGAATTTCCGCCGCGTCCACGTCCGCGGAGAAATCACCGGGAGGGAATTCCTATCTAGGGGAAATGGAAGAAGGCGGTTGATAAAGACTCGAGGAAGTTAGAGCGCCTAGGTAACGGTGTTCAGGAACGTAAGACTAGCGGCGACGAATGCAGTAGGACCATTGAGTTAAGCGGGATTTGAGTTACGCTGATTCACGTATACGCGCTTCGTATAATGTGACCAATAGGTACCTCAATTTACGCGGCACCCTGCTTCACGTTAACGCGGTAGGAGCTTATTATTTGCCGAGATCAGATCAATTCTGCCGCGGATACAGCAAAAATTTTAATCTTTATTTTTTCAGCTTCGATAGCGTTAGCGTCATCTCTCTTCTCCTTATTGATTTTGCGTCGTTTTTTTGCTTAATGTAACCCCTGAAATATTATAATAATGAAAGAATGTTTTGTTGTGCTCAAGAGAGTGCGCAAGTCTATAACACCGAACGATAAAATAGAAATCCTAGATAAGCTAAGAGAACGGGAATAATTTGTAATCAAGAGAAAAACTTCAGGTATGCCGGGAATCGAACCCGGGTCGTCCTTTTACAGGACGGATATGCTATAACTGAACTAACGTAGCAGTCTAATTCTCATGTTCCTGAATGCGTTTTCTCCGGTTTAATAGGAATAATTTCTGAATGAATGCAATTGTTGCATTAATTTTATATTTAATTATCCTTTCATTGCGAAATAAGGTTATCGAACCTTGTCCCATGTTCATATTCCCCTATTTTCTACAGACTTAAAACTTCGAGATACGCTGTTTCGAATTACGCGGTGTTTTCCAGTAACGTATCCCCTGCGTAACTCGGGGCCCGACAGTAAATCAGTTAATGCGTACCCTGGAGACAGCATTATGCGTTTCTCTCCAGTGACAGCTCGCATAATTCATCGTCGCTCCCATGCGGAGGATAAGTCGATTCCGACCGATCGGTAGGTTGGTAATTTATACGGACGGAAATCGATACAGGACACTGAACGAGTTATTTAATCTTTGAGTGCCTTCATTGAAACTCGAAAATGGATAATTTTTTAGTAAATCGACAATTAGCGTAGTTAACGTCAATTTCTCTAGTCGTTAGGACACCGTGATTTGTCATCTAGGTTAGGGATCATCTTGAGAGGAAGGAAAGGAGAAAGCTCTTAAAATAATTTACGTCGCGCTTATTTCGTTGCAATTATAAACCCGAGAAACAGTACTTGGTCATTTAATTGGTAACATTGTATGTGCTTCCTGTATAATTAACGCCGTTTTAGTAGGATCTCTGCATTCATTGATGACGACAGCGTAATTTTTGTCCCGTTGCGTGACTTTTAACGCCGTGATTAGCAAACGCGGAATTATACCATTCGTTTAATTGAGGAAAGGTACGATAATGGAGACATTAATGTGCCTATTTTTAAGAAGCTCTCGCATTGGGTTTTCGTCGTCTGTCTCATTTGGCTTCCCCTTCATTATGGTTCGAATTGGGGTAAGATATCTATCGCGCATCATCAGCGGTTTTCGCGTTTGTTAGATACATATTTCATATAAGAGGGATATTTTTTGGGAGGTTTACGCAGAACCTTATGAATTACCTTTCCAAAGAAGTGATCAGGTTGCTTATTATTTTTGATTAATTTGCGTGTTATTCTATCGATCGTTTTTGCGTCTTAACTCGCGTAAATCCGTTGATCGTCGACCGAAATCAAAATTTTAAATGTCGAGCTGAGCTCTTATTGAAATTACCGTAGAGTTTATCTATTTCGACTGTATACAGTAAGCTAAAACGAGAAATTTTAACCGCAAACTGTTACTTTTGAGGAAAATCCGGCATTCCCTCAACATTTGTAGCGGAATTCGACGTGTACGAAAGGACGAGCTTTGAAATTAAGTTTCTCATACCTCTCGGTGTCGTAGCCGCCATGTTTTAAGCGAAAAGCCGACTTATTGACTGCTCCGTCGCTGCGTATAACATAGAGAGAGAGGCCACTTGCCGAGCAAGGCGCAGGATCATGGCTTTATTTTTATTTTGCCCGTCCTTTAATACATCGTGTCGCATGTATTAAAACACGTGGCCGTGATTGAAAACGAAAGAGAGGTCTGTGGCACGTCGTAAGAGGGTCGGCGAGGCGACGTTGTTGGAACAGCGAAGGAGATTCCTCTCTGCGCAGCTCCCCGAAGATAACGCTTCTTGAGCAAATTCGAGCGCTGAGTGGTGAAAGTGAGAATAACTTGCAGTGGAGCGCAATATGCCGCATAAAGCCACGCTCGCAGACTTCCCAAGGGCAAATAAACGCGTGCTGCCGCCGTCTCCTCTCGTTGCATGCGCATTTCGGATCATCGTTCCCCCCCATCCGGTTAAACGGGAGCCAACGTTGTTTATTCGGTTTCGAGCTTAAATAAACCTCCTATATGACTTATCGAAGCGGTCGTAATTAACGAAGAAGTAACCCCTGACGCCATCCACGTGAACGACTCGGGAGAAAAAATCGAACGCTGTTACGTCACAGACTTAGGGCGATCGGCATTCGTCGGTCGATGGACGATCGATAGTTACGACCTATATTCGAGATTACGTAGGTGTGATCGAATATCATTCGTTCCAGTTGGTTAGGAATCGAACGGTTTGCTGTCATGTATATTAAAAATAAAATAAATCTCCATCCATTCCTGATTATTCCGTTTCGGTATATATATATATATATATATATATAGTTTTTTCCCGAAAGATTCTGTTCGAAATTCGAACACCTCTCTTTCCGTTTGTGAGCTCTTTTGAAACGTTTGACGGGCTAATGAAACGGATGAAACGCGCTAAACACTGGGAAACGACTATTTTAGGCGTCCTCGTGTTGGAGAGGGGGATTATGTTGTCACGCCACCTTAGAGAGCCGTTGTCACGCAGCGCTCGCAGAATCACGATATATATACGAGGATTTTTTTTAAAACAGCGGGCTCGTTCGATAGCGACGTGAATTCCGACTCTGGAAAAAAAAATGAAAGATGTATCGATCCTTCTTCTTCACCAGATTAGAATAAACTGAGATTATTATTATTGTGTCACAGTTACTTCGATAGAGCTGTCGCAACACCCGAGAATCTTATATTACTTTCCCCCGAGTTTTTATCGTCTAACATCTACCTGATTCCCTCCAAGTCGCCTTATTGGTATATGGCAGGGGGTGCAGTTTACTAAACCTCCCTCGATTTTTAAGCAATCACCGCGTGGAGGTTTGAGATTAGTCGTGATTTTTCGTCGCGTATATTAAGTGAGTTGCTTTACTTTATCTCCGATAAATCTCGGATTGAAGATGGAGCGATAAGCGGTCGCCGTTATTTTTTTCATCAATCTCCGTCAAAACGCATAATTTCAATCTCTTTCGGAAAATCGTTTTTGTTTTCCTTGTTCCTCTCCCTCCCTTTCTCCCCCCGCAGTCCACGGGGTATTAATTCTAAAATGGTGTACATACACATTTTTTTAATACATAATCCCGCGATTTGAGCTCTCTTCTCTTCCATCGCTAATTCAATAAAAATGCGGTTTTGCGGCAGTTCAACGCTGGCAGCGGAGGTACTGTTGTTGGAAGGGAGGGGTGTGGTGGAGGGAGAGAGAGAGAGCGAAAGGTTGAGGGAGAGAGAGAGGAGGTAGGGATGGAGTGAGTCGATGGGAGGGGGTTGGAAGGTTGAAAGGGGGCAGATAGGAGTAACATACGGTGGTAGGGACGCAGCTTCGCCCGAGTTATCGACTGCCCCACTTCTTCCGCCCCCCCCCCCTCCTCCCCTTTCTCTCTCTCTCTCTTTCTCTCCCTCGCGCAATGCTGCTTTTGCCGAGGCAGCAGGAGTGTCACCTTTTTATTATTTTACTCTTTCTCTATCCGTCCCACCTTTCTCTCTCTCCCTTCCTCTCTCTCTCTCTCCCTTCCTCTCTCTCTCTCCCTTCCTCCGATCTCTTTCTTCCACTCCTCCACGCTCCATTCTCTCCTATCTCCCTCGCGATCTCTCGATTTTTTGACATCGCGCTACCCCTTCCATAACGGAGGACTCTGGGAAATGGAACCTGCGCCATGAGACCCGCTCGGATAAAAAAATAGGAGAAGTAAAAAAAAAAAAAACGATCGTGACGCAAGGTCACGTGACGTAATGTATTCGAATTTCGGCGAGTTTCAGTGTCACTCGCACCGCCGCGCCGCAGTCGGGTGGGTGTTTTGCAGGCACGGAGTGAAGGATTTGTGTGGGGGAAGGGTTTTTTTACTGTTGTTTCCATGATTCCAGAGTCTCGTTCTCTTGGCGCTTCTGCTTCGAAGGGGTGCGGAGGAGGTGAGGGTGGGAGGGAGGGAGGGGGAGAGGAAAAAAATAATCGTCGACGGACTATTGTTTGCGCAGCACTAGAAGGTTCTCCCAGCTGCCGTAAACGGATAAACAACATTTTGCCGCGATTGTTGGTTTGTTATACGATTTTTATCGAATTAGGTTGTTCATTCAGGCCGCCGATGGGAGAAACGTATCAGTAACATTTTTTCGACGCCAAAGGAAGTTTAATGAAAGAGTAAATAATTTATTTTTCTCGTCTGTTAGGAGTATTCTTATTTACCAATGCTAATGCGAGACAGATTCCTTATCAAGGTATGAGAAATTTACTAGAAAATATTGGAGCTCGTATTATGGCTGAAAACAAATTCAAGAATAAGCTCTAGGAAAAATGAGTGCTTGTCGTAGGTATCTTCAATAGCCATAATAAGGTTATGAAAACCATATGCGCATTTCGGCTATAATGCAGTCATTTTAAGATGGCGGTTAATCGAAAGTAGATTCTGAAACATTTTTAGAATCTACTTATCTAAGATGGGTACATACTTATTTTTCAAATGCTTAATTCTCGAGTGTGGAACGAGAAGTTAATAACGGATGTATTGGCTTATAATATCAGTTTCAAGGATTTAAAAATTCCATCATCGATATGTAAACGGTTGAAAAAGAAAATTCAAATGCAATACAGCCTTCGTCAGAGATAATATATTGACAGTCAATTCTTATTAGATTTTCAGTGTAAAAAACTATTACCACTACCTACTAATTGCGATGCGGGTAAGGCTTATTCACCTGCTTTCAGCAGTGAACTGCACCAAAAATTGGATACCTAACTATGAGCTTCTTTCGCTAATTCATACTTTACGTCCGATATTCAACCGATCGCACGCGGAAAACGAAAAGTTTCGCATTCTTACCGAGAGTCGAACCCATAATTCGGTCGTTTTTCCACTCGCGAGAAACCAGTTTAGGTCCGCGTGCAAGAGTTACGCAGTTTTCTCGTTCTTCCAGCCCGCTGCAAGCAGATATAACTTTCACTGAATGGAATCGCTCAAGAAGTCTATGATCTAGATGGAATTCGATCTCGTGTGACCTCGCAATCTAGAAGCAATTACCGCACCGCTCATGTGACTGGCCGAGATCGGGCGTGCGCGCGCTGTCTTTCGCGTGAAGCTCTCGTTACTCGCGCGTTAACGCGTATGCATTAGCGCCCTACATTTATAGTGTTTGGATTAATTCTTTCTTGTTTTCGGTAAACACGGCGAAAAACTGCGTAACACTGACTACGGGACCTTGTCGAGTTTAGGATGTTGATGGCACTCGAAAAACATTCCTCGCTCGTAAATCGGCTCGGTAAGAATCTAAGAATAGATTCAAATCGTATAATTTTCGATCTTTTAATGGAATGATAGAATTTTAAACCTGAGAAGTAATCGACGCAAAATAATTCTCCAGTAGACATTAAATGGTTAAGAAAATCAGGTGCGCGTTTCTGCTACGTAGCAGCCGTCGTCACTGGTGATTCACCGATAACAGATTCTAATAAAATGCAAGTCTGTTTAAAATCTACCGTCGCGGCGAATCACCACTGATGACGTCTGCTCCGTATTCGAAATGCGTATGTGATTTTCTGAATATTTTAATGCCTGTCGGAGAGAGATAATATTGTGTTCAATTTGATCATAACCACCAAGCGAGCTCGATGATTCTCTTGTTGAAGGCAAAAATTAGAGTTATTAGTGATTCAGATTCCAGATGTTCGAATTATCAAATAAGGAGAAAAAACGGGAAATGTATATCGTACGTGTTTTAGGCATTCCATTTATTATATAGGTTAAGACCGAAGGTCGAAGAATCTCCTATGGAATGTATAAGATCGATAAGATTTCGAAAACAGTTTTTTTTTTCGAAATCATTGTTTTCGAATATATCTGCTCAGTAAAGACATTTTTAAAACTAATCTCTTCGCGACTTTTCGCTCTTTAAAAAAAAAAAACCTCCGTCTCAAGTTCGATCTAAAAAGGTTTGAAAATGTACATACGTATTGGAGACACATGAATCGGCGAACGGTCTCCGACTTTGGGCGCTCTCGTTACATCACTCCTAACGTTTCCAACAAATTCCTTTTGTTTCAACCGGTAGGAGGCGGAAACAAGAATCGATTATATCTAAGGCAATCCTAGCGGTACCAACACGGCAACGGACACGAGATGTATCCAAGTTCGCCGAGTGCTTCTTCCCTTCCGCGTTTCCATGGAAAGGGCTGTTACTAGATCGAGCGGGATTGAAGCCACGCCTCGATCCCGACACAGAAAAACCAAATGGATCTTCAGTTCCCGTTTATAGTATTGCTCTGCTTCTCCGCGCGTCTTGCCATATAGTCATCACAATCGTCTTCATTCGGTCCTTTTTAATGCATCCAAAACCGTATAATAAATACGTAATCACGTTTCCTTATGATTTTTTTTTCTGCCGGCTTTCCAAACGCTCCTCTCTTCCCTTCCCAATTTTTCCGCTCTAGTAATTTGTTCCCAGGACAATTTCTTTTCATTTTTTTGCGAATTTTTGGGCGGTGCATGATTTCCCATGTGTACGAGCCGGAAAGTGGGACATCCCGAGTTCGAGTCCCGGTCGCGTCGGAGTTCTTTTTACTTTCTCGCGTACGAAATGTGTAGAGAAAGTATTGCGGTGAAAGAATTCGAGATTTTGATGAGTGTGCACGTTTTATACGCCTCCGGGTAAGAAGGCGTTTTTTTTTTTAAAGTTTCATCTGTCTGTAGGCATGCAGGAGTTTGTCGTTTGTGCGCGACTCTTAAGGGCTAAACGGTTTAACATAAACTAAAGAAGTCTCGTATTCATATAGATTATCTTCCGGAATAGAAATCCTGGTTAATCGAAACACACAGTGCCACAATGGAGGTTAGTTTATTCTCGCAGATTCTTCACCAAATTTCGATTTACTCATAAAGGGCTTTATGTAAAGTTTCCGGTTGTAAAGCTTGTTGTAATAATAATACTACATAACACGTCTCAAAATGTAACTGTGTAGCGTCAGGTGTCATTATAAACGATCGAGTGTACGTCGAGCTAACCGCCAAGCAGTAATGTAACTGGTGACACTATTGTAAAGAACTAGAGCAGAGGTCTCAGATATGTGGCCCACGGGCCGCATACGGTCCTCCGATTGTAAGTGGGTGGAAACGAAAATGTATACGAGACGATAATGGGGGTAGCAAAGAGCCAAGAAACAATATTTCCATGTTTAAAATTTAGGAATTGTATGATAATTTGTCCTTAGTTAAAACGTAACCAATTCAAGGTGTGCTCTTCTAAGTTTCAACAAAATATGTGTGCTCTTCATTATTTCATTCGGCTCGCCATCTCTTTCAAAGTTATCCATTTAACCCACGCGCAAATTAAAGCTTGAGACTTGCGGACGAGAAGGATACGAGAAAATTTACGGAAAATGTGTTGCACCGACTTTTTAGAAAAAAACACGTTTTATTATTTCACCATCATTTTTTTGCGCGTATTCCTTTGCTCGAATAATCGCGCTAATCCTTTTTTTCGGTCTTCTTTTCCTCCTTTTCGCTATCGTTCTTCTCATCCCCCACGAATTCTTCCACGCGCGTCTTTCACATTCCGAATATCTCCTCTTCCTCGTTTTTTTTTCCCACGCGGTGTAATTTTCCACTGTTTTTACGTATTTTTGTTCCGTGGTCTTTCGTCACGTTCCTACCGTTTCTCCTTATCTCTTCAAAAATAAGAAAAAAAGACGGTGGCGCATGCTGCCTTTCTTTCTAACCGCGCAAACAAAAATATTTTCGCTCTCAGACGTTCTCACCTCTTATCCTCTTCGTCCTATCCATCCGTGCCCTTTGCGCCTCCGTCTTTCTCACTCTCTCTCTCTCTCTCTCTCTCTCTTCTTCTTTATCTCTCGGGGTTAAACTTAAGTTCGACTCGAATCGAGAATCTCGTGCGTCGGTGACTTTTAGGAAACGTTTTTATTTCATTCCTGGCTCCCTTTCTCTAGTTCATTCCTTGGCAGCCGCCCTATGAGAGGCTAATGTAGTTCCCATACGTTTGTTTGCGCGTTAGAATGCGGCGTAGGTCGTGGAATTTCCCGTCCATCGAACGCTCGTCTCAGCGTTTTAGCTCGTTCGGTCGTAGTTCGTCGGAGGAGAATTAGAATCAGCGATCGAAGGGTTGTCTCTGAGGGCGGCTTGTCTGCGTCCGGAGATGGTATATAAAACCATTTCGCTGCTCTTGCGATTTAGGTACTCGTGTCGTGCACGATCGAAACTCCCTTGGTGGAATTTGCTCGAAGATGTTTCATGGTAGTGGTTAGTTTACGTTGAAGTTCTCAAACCGTAAGCGATGTTCCAGAAGTTGAAATTTTGATAAATTAAGCACGTCTTAGATATCTCCAATAGCCATAACAAGGTTATAAAAATCTCGGGAATTACTTTCTACGAGACGCCACCGAAGAAGGCTGCTTTGGAGCCGAAATACGTATGCTTTTTTATTATCTCGTTACGTCTATTGGAGATGCCTAAGAAAAGTATTTAATTTTTCAATTTTTTAATACTTAACTGCTTATTCTGGAATTTATTTTCGGCCATAAGGCGACCTCGATAGTTTTGTAGTGAAATAACCATTGTGTTACCTAATCGTTTTGGATTGATTATTGCTACAAGATGGCCGGGTGAACGCTCTGTTGAGGCAAGTATGTTTCGAAATGGCTGGTTGAGGAGATTCTATGGATAAATGAAACGTTCACGTGTATCTGGAGGTACGATCACGACGATAAAATACGCGATTGATCAGTTGTGGTAGACGGGGATATCGAGGCTTATTATTGCTTAGGGAAGTCGTGGGTCGTAACAGGGCAATGTCGAACCTACGAACGAACATGGTTAGGGACGGCTTGTTGCATTGCAACCCGTGCGAACCACCACTTTGGTGATTTACAGGGTAACATGTAGATGTAGTTCTCTAGGGAATCATCGAAATCTTCTTATGGCTGAAAATAAATTCTAGTATAAAGATTTGTATGAAAAATTGAAGAATTTAGTACTACTCGAAATTAATAGACTATGTTGTTTGAGATTTGTTTTAATTTTAACAACGCCGCATTTTCGCAATACTTAAGCACTTGTCTTTGATGCCAATGGCCGTAACCAGGGTTTTTTTTATAACTTTGTTATAACTATTGAAGTACCTAAGACAAGTTTTTAATTTTTCAATTTTTGATACTTGAGTTTTTATTTTGGACGTAGACGTACAGTTTGAATCGATTTTTTCTTCCATTAAATTTTTAGCGTCAAAGAATGTCGACTGCATTTCATACCTGCGACAAGCTTAGGTCGATACCTGACAACTTCACGCGTGCGTGTCTTTTCGTTGAATCCCTTTCCTCTTGAGACGTTGCGAACATCGCTAAGCACGTGGCCGTCCGCTTAATTAACGCCCCGGTCCATTTTCCTTCCCTCCATTTCTCATCCCTCCCTTGTCGGCCCAACTGCTTAGAGACACCAGTTTAAGTGAAACCTTTTCTGTTAGCGGTCGTATTAAGAAAGCATCCCTCATTCGCCTCCTTGCTCCCTTTTTTCTCTCTCTCTCTCGCCGTTCTTCCTCCGCGTGATTCCAATTTCGGCGAGTCTCACCCTTTTTTTTCCCAATCCTCGCCGAAAATTGTTACCCATTTAAAGAGTACGTCGGTTTTTTTACCTCGGGTACGAATTTTTTAACTATGGCACGGCGGAGGAGTTGGAAGGGGCAGTTTTGAAGCTGGGATTTATCCGAAAATGAAAACGTTCTGGATTGAAAGTAAGGAATGTCTTAATCAGCGTTTCTTCGGTGCCTATTACGGAAAAAATGTGGCAAGTTGTCTCTCGTGAAAGATTTGGCCTGGGTGTATTTGGGTTATGCTGTAATCCAGGCGATCTGCAGTGAGATCCCGATAGATCGGATAGCAGAATGACCGCAATTTTGGATTACCGGATTTTCGATTAACCGGAATTTCAAGTGTACATAAATTTTAAAACTAATAACTCAAAACTCGTACATTTTTTGCGCTTAGTTACCTAAGTACGTATGTACGTTATTTACTCGTCCTTTAGTTAATAAAGGTGTAAGTATGTACTCCACTGTTTCTTGAACTGTCAACTTACTTTATCTTATGTTATTAAATTAGACCTTTCGCTATTTTCTTCGTATTCGCTTAATATCCTTTTTTGTATGTATGGCGGTACCTGTAAATAGTCACATCAATCAACCTGAATGTCCGATTAACCGTGATAGGCTCAGTTTCGTGGCATGCGGTAACTCAGGAATTTACGGTATATGGTGAAATGTTGGAGAATTGGTATTTTCTAGCTAGATAAAAAACGGTTTTCATAGCTCTCGTTAGTGGAAACCAGCTAGCTAGTAGACCGGATTGGCAAATGTTTTTTAAAAAGTGGTATCGAGTTTCCTTCTCTCGTGTCTTATGGAAAGACGACTGACAGTTGAAATGTTAGGACTCAAAATTTGCCGAGTTGCAATGCGTTGCGGGAGATGCGTTTTTTTTTAGTTTTCAAAAGTGACGTTCGAGTTACGGAGGTTCGACGAAATTTCAGATTGGGACGGAATGGCTCGCAAAAGGCTACACGCGCGTCACATTCGAATAATAGACAAGTGTCATGCTCGCGTCGGTGCCTGTGGCGCATGAAAGTGATTCGGCAAATCCTCGGGTCGCATTCTGGCCCTCCTACTCTTCAAACTGTTTCATATATTCTGAACATTCTAATCTCTTATTTCACTAATGGCGGAAATAGCCCTCAATTCTTCGATGTGCTTTTTAAAGCCGTTCATTACTATAATACTAGACATGGTAGGGGTGGGCAAACTTATCTGCATGGTGGCCGCATATGTGACAGTGAATCCGCATTGTAACTTGTCAATGCTTCGGCGGACTGGATTAAAGTTAAATCGGAAGTTAACCTATAGATTCTTAGGCACCATACGAGTGAAAAACAAATTCAAATAAGATTTTTATGGTTTACATTTCAGTGTTAAAAATCATGATGGAATTCAATCTCAGAAAGACCTTGGAGAAAAGGTCAAAAAAACATTAAAAAGAACTTGTTTTAATTGAGAATCCTAACGCAAGGTGTTCTGACAGACTTTGCTAGATAAAAAATTTAAATTTTTTTTAAAACTATGAAACACCAGCTCAATCCGTGGACCGCAGGTTGGGCATCCCTGAGATATGGTGTCGCAGTTTGGCTGCTTCAGGCAATGCTAAAAACACGCTGACGGTGTGAAGAGAATTTCCCTGTACCCTAGCAGTGTACGATTTCGAAATGGCAATGAGCAACTGCGGATATTTTGGAAAAGTCGTTTTAATACATTCATTACGTTTAGACGGTTATTTTCAAAGATTTTCGTCAAGGGTGGACTACATTGATGGTTGCAAATCCTTCTGCGAGCCGCATTGGAAGTTTCCAAAGCTTCGATGAACCTGATTAGAATTTAAATCGTAAACTATCTAGAAGTTCTGAGGTATCGTATAAGTGAATATCAAGTCTAAATGTAATTTAGCCAGTGTAAGCTCAAATTTTCTAATCAGCTCTATATTTGTTCAACAGAGAATTATCGAGCTATTATTATAGCTGAAAATATTCCAAGAACAATCACGTAAAAATATTTGCCCCAGGTAACTTCAGTAGCCACAACGAGGTTATAAAAAACCAAATGCGTATTTCGGCTACAAGGCAGCCGTCTTCAGGTGTAATTTTAGAATCTTCTTTCGACGAATTACCGCTGCAGGCGCCTGATTTGTAGCCTAAATGCGCATCTATTTATTTATAACCTAGATGTGTCTATTGGAGATGCCTGTGGCGTGTATTATTTAAGCGCTTGATTTGGAAGTCTATTTGTGGTTTCTGGGGTTATAATTTCAATATTAAATATTTTATTATCGTAATTCGAATTTTAAAAATGCGAATTTTCGCGCTAAATTCCTTTATATTTTTTCGGCCGTTGCTTCTCGGGCCGAGCGAATGCTCCAAGGAAAGCCGATAGAGTTGCGTGACACTTGGTTTAATTCATCTTTTACTCTCTCTCTCCCGAGTCCGACGTTCGAGGCTGTGACGCGATAATGAAACGTCATTACTCGTCGCTCACTAATCGACTGGGAAGTGTCAATTTCTCGCCGACTCGGTTCCGCGGGGGTAGGAAGACGCTTTTTTATTTGGTCGTGTACATCAAACGGTTTGCTCGCTTGGTTAGAGCGTTCCATTAAGGAAACCAACGCGCGGCGAGGAGGATTGGTGCGACGGCTGGGCGTCCAGAGCCGAGGAGGGAAGAAACTGTCGCGATGCTGAGGCGTTCGGAGAGTTGTATGTCACAGTTGAGGGGTAGAGGTCTGCGTATCCGCAATTTATCCGACCCGACACGCGGATATCCGCACGAAAAGTTGCGGTTCGGGTCGGATTATGCGTAACTTTTTGCGGATGCGGGTCGGATTCGGATATATAGCCTGCGGTGCGGATCGGGTGCGGATACGAAAATCAGTAGCCATGCTAAACTCAAAATTCAGTGTCTTGAGTATGAGAAACAATAATAACGTTGGTTGCACCCTTCTCCTACCCCGTAAGAATGTAAGAAGGGACTTCACAGTCTCAATTTCGCCCTGAATAAAGTCGTTTGTCTGTCTGTCTGTCCAAGCCGATAACCCTAAAGGCTTTGGGTCTCTTTTGTCCCTCCCCCTTACCTTTCGAGGGACGTGATTTTCTTTGGGAGCTATTGGTGGGATTTCCCAAAACATTCTATGCATTACGAGAGGGTCATTGATATGTTCGGCTGAGAGTCGTTTTCTTTTGAATTTTTGGGTTTTGGCTCGTAGATGTTGCTCCAGATAATTTTTGCCTGCGGATACGACTTCTGCTTGCGGGTCGGGTTGGGTCGGGCAATTTATTCCTGCGGGTCGGATCGGGTCGAGTTATTTAGAAATTTTTGCTGGTACGGGTCGGATGCGGATACGGAAATCCGTATTCGTGTAGATCTCTATCGAGGGGACGGAGTTGAAAAAAACGTAGGGCTTACGTTTTTTTTTTGCCGAGAGAGAAAAAACGACATTTTTAATACCCATAACTTTTTCGTCGGTTTGTTTTTGCAGTTTTTAAAAAAATTATATTTATTTTATTTATTTTTCACGGGCTCATAAACAGCAATTGCGGTATTTTACAACAATAACAGAGACGAACACATACGACCATGACAGGATTCGAACCAGGGTTGCCACCTAAAATTCGTCAATGACCCGGAGATTACATAATTTGACCCGGAGATACACATAGGCGAAGAAGAAAAAGTATTTATTTATTTATTTATTGATATATTCTACACCGCTTCACATGTTGACCCGGAGACTAGTCTCAAAACCCGGAGAGGTGGCAACCCAATTTCGAAGCCGCCTCCCTAGCATTGGGTGCTAGATACGCTAATCACCCCTCTACCAAGCGAACGAGAAAGGGTTTTCTTTACTTTCTCGTATAAGATTATTGTGATCGCGAAAAGATTCGACTTGGAGATTTTGATGAATATGCAGTTTTCTTGAAGGTGTCACAGAGCCCGTAATAGTATTTTCCCGCCTCTATCGTCTGTTCGCAGATCTAGGGCCCGAACGCTTTTTGACACTGATTAAATCTCGTTTTTATATGTGGTTTATCTCGGAATTAACCGTATCGCGCAAAAATGCAGAGTAGTTAGTTTATAAACAATACATAAGGGCGATATTTTAGTCAATCATGTCCATTCCTAAGTATAACCCTGACGAACATAAACATCCATGTCCTAGGCGGTATTCGAATCTGGGACCTTAGTATCCGTCGGCAGATATTCTAACCACCCGTCTACCAAAGCATAAGACATAAGCCTTATGAAAAAAAATATAACAACATAGCGTTCAGTGACACTACAATCGAGTTTTACTCCTAGCTGTCGCCAAAGTTGCCCAAACAAAAATGTAACCAGCGACATTATTGTATTGTACGGATGTGAGAAAGTTTGTGGAATGCATTTCGCTTCGATATTTTTCATCGCTTTATTTTCGAAGATCGATCCTTATTAAGTAATGATTCTAATTTTGAACTGTTTTTCATTTCTCGAGACTCGGGACATATTTTCTTAAAATATCCAGGAATTCCCGGGACACGTGAAATTTAGTGAGTTTTTAAATTAAATCAGACAGGAGATATATTTAAGAGTTTTATTTATTAAAATTGTAGTCAAAAGAACTTATACTATACAAAAAACGCACAGGTTTCAGATTGATTTTTTCCTTTAAAAAAATGGAGAAAGTGACACTTTATTTGAATGTGATTTCAAAGCCGTTCTTTTAGATTTGTAACATTCTTTTCTTATCTTGTTTATTTATTTGTATAAAATCACAAAGAGATTACCAAAATTTACATACATCACATCCTGTGATTTTTAATTCAAAATAAAAATTAGGAACAAAAGTTAGCCGTTATAAAACACTATAAATTGCGAGTATGATACAGTACAATAGTAAAATAGCAATATAATATTATTACAAAAATAAAAGTTATAATTATAAATAATTAACAAAAAGAAAAATATTGAAAATAGGAACAGTTACGTACAACTCTAAATATGCAAGCTAGAATAATATTTCTATGATTAATTATAACATACATTTGAAAAAAAATCGGATCTACTAATCTTATTATTAAATAACATATTATTTATTTTTGTTTTGCAAAGAAGCTCTTTAAAAAAACAAGAGCATTGATAGATGCATCTGATAGTCTATTTCGAACTTTTGTAATAAAATTTCCAGCTATTGAGAAAACTCGTTCGCTCTCCGTAGAAGTTGGTTTGATTTGTGTAGCAGATTCAAATTCGTTGTTCGTTTCTAGTCGCTTCAAAGATCTGAAATTCCTTTCGTAGAGTCTTGATTTGATCATTCCTCGCAATACTTGATATCGCATAATTAATTTCATCTGCAATTGTTTTCTACAGGACTCTGTTTCATAACACTTGCTCCGTCTGTTGTTCATGCCACAATGTCTGTTTTGAAGGCAATCCCAAACTCTTTCAGCCGATGTTCTACAGTTTTTTGCGTTTCAGTAGAGTCACATCTCCCTGGTATGAAGACATAGATTTTTGCATCTTCAGCGTGAATGACGATATTGAAGTGTCTTCGATCCATCAGGCTCGTCCATTCATTATTCGTATGAATGAATCGAGAACCGGAATCTTTGAGGTTCTTAATTTTGACGATCACCTCTTCTTTCTTCTCGTTATATAGAAGTCCAAAATGAGTTTCAATACATCCGTTTGGTTCTTCGGCATTGTGAATCATATTTGTGAAATCGATTTACGTATGAAAGCACTGTTAGTAATTACCTTCACTGTAATACCGTATTCAGCAGCTAGTCGGGCTAAAATCTCGTTGAGTTCTCTTTTTTTAACGAAATGTAACATTGAGGGCTGATGATCACTCTTGATTTTTTTCGGGGCACTCGAGGATTCTTCACATGAGGATTCTGCTCTTGGAGTTTCTGAGGATCTTTTGTGGATACGAATCCCGCGCATTCTCTCCAGATGTCTTCCCATTCCATTAGTGTTTGACCCCTTGCATAAAATTTGTTTTGGGCAGTGAGTACACTGTGCTGACTCTTCGTTTGTACATTTTTAAAAGTGATTCCACACTTCAATTCGATCGCTGTCTATTTTAGGCTGAAATATTTTATTCGAATAATTAATAAAAGAAAATAAAGTGTCATAAATTGTAACTTATAATATTTTATTTGTCCAACATACCCCGATATTACTACAGAAAATTAAGTGATGCGCATGCGCGGCTGTACGTCATCCTCTTAAGGCCGTTAATGCACCACTGCTGGTGGTCGCGTGGTGAGCGTAGCGCTGACCGCGAAAATGAAAACCCTGCATGAATTCGGACCTTTTGTTGCCATCTACCTTCTTATCTGAGCTCCATGAAAAGGAAACAATGTTGTCCCAGAGATTTTTTTAGATTACAACGGATAGCGCGACCAACGGTGGGTTAAATACAAAAAAATCCAGTTTTAAAATAAATTCTCGAGTCTGGAAGTCTCGAATGAGGGGCTAGAGACAGGAAAAATTCTGAAATTTCCCGGGAAATTTTTGTCGAGGATTCTCGAACCAGAATCACTATTTTTAAGTACAGGAGTTAAAATCTGTCTAAAGAATCTCGTATTTAATTAATCGTGTACCAATAGAGACACGCATAACGGGAGAAACTAAATTAAAGGACGCGCACGTATGGATATGGGCGCATATCAGCTTATTAATAGACGTCGTATAATCAAAAGCGACTACTGTTTCGGAGGGCGAGGGCTTCTATGCCGTTGATCGATGCCATCAACTTCTTATTGTTCTCGCTCCCAGCTGCTTGTGCGGTGACTTCTCCGGCGTTGCATTCTAATAGCTCGATTGCTACGGTGTATCTCATCTATAACACAATTACGGATGTGTAAATATTCTGCCCACGCAAGCTTTAAGTACACACGTAGTATTCTCTGTTGTTGCACCCGGTTAATTCCGCATGCGCGGTTAAAGTGTTGTGAATAGATTTGAATTTCTTTCACGCCTCTTTTATCGTGTGGTTACTTATTATTCCTCTTTGCTTCTTTCCAGACAGCGATTTATGTCTAAATTGGTCTAAAATGGATTAGTTTCTGGACTCCATTCAAAGTCCGAAGACCTCGGTTCTTAGAGGTTGCCGGTTTTTTATTGATCGTCCACGGGCGGACGGTTAGACGGACGAACAGAGCGATCACACGTTCTTTTTTTTTTCCTTTTAAGAAAACTGCCCCAAAGACCGGTGTGGTTATTTCTTCTCAGTCGATAGATTTTTTTTAAAAGTCGATCTCGTCGATTTTTTGGCACCGTTCGTCTCTTAAAATTTGGCGCGCGTTCGCGCGATAAAAGCCCATTGAGTATGACCGGCAGCATGAGTTGTAGTGTCGGAGGAGAGAGAGAGAGAGAGAAATCGATCATCTTTAAGGCGATTCGTCTGCTTATTTTCGTAGAGAAATTCCTAATCTTTTGTTTCTACCGATGGTGACCGTAGAAGTGGCCTGATTCAGGGGAGCCAAGTTGGCCCGCGTCCTCGTGGCAGAGAGCCATCTTGCGTTCCAATTAAACACCATTCTTTGGGTATACGGAACGGAAAGAAGAATAAAAAAAACCCACAACGAAGGGAGCGCTCGCCTTCTTCTCTCTGTAAATCATCTCGGGCGAAGATTATGCATGCATGCAACTATATCCGTCGCTCGGAAACGTCGTCTGCGACAAATCTCGCATAATTTATTCTAACGAAGTCGTCACGCTCTCCGCATTAGTTGGAGAGAAGAGGGTATTGATCTTGTGGTGTTTGGGGTAAACAGGGTTCAAATGTTGGCGGAACTTTGAAATGAATATAAGTGTCGTTTATGCCGCGGTATTACGCCGTTGTTGCCCGAATCGGTTCGAAGAATATAATCGAGGAGTGTTTTTTTTTATATCGGAAGAAGTTTATTTATTTAAATCGTAATATTCAGGTTCCTACAAAATATCCCCTAATGTCAGATAGGGAATATCATTTTTTTGTTTTTCTGTCGTTGTTGTTTATGCATTCTCGAACTATTATTCGCAGGGACGTAGTGATTAAGCTAAATAATTAGTATCCACTCGTTCCGGTCCGTTAATATTAAACGTGTAACGCATCAAGTAGGTACAATACTGACGATAGAAGTATATGTTCGCGTTTTGTCTATTTTTATCAACTAGACGTTTTAGTTTCTTTCAAGAATCAGTTTTCGGTGAATTACCGCTGGAGACGACTGCTTTTTTTATTTATTTATGACTATTGGAGATACCTGAGACGTATTTTTTTTTTTAAAAAGTGCTTGTTCTTGAATGAAAGCAGTTTTAGTGTGAAGGAATCGTTTCCCCCCGTTGCCGTTGGCAAGGTGAACCGTCGTTTGGAGGTTGTTGTCTCCCATGAATTAGAGTTCACTTTGGCGAGGCTTGGAAACGGTTGCTAAATCGGGTGATCTAAAAATTTTAATTAGTAATCTTCAAATTGGAGAATCACTCATAACGAACGATAAAGGAATGATATTAAAATATAAGTCGGTTTATCAATAGTGCCGCTATTCTTACGTCAAATGTTTTATTGAGAAACTGATTATCAACAGTAGATACGGCAGTTATTTAACTTTTCATAGAAATTAACTTTATCGACGAAGTCTGATACATATCTGTGAATTGTTGGCATTGCCACTTTCTCTAAATAACATTTAAACTTGCGATCGCACTTCTTTTAATATTTTCAGTAGATATAATGAAAGATTTTGAAATGGAGCTTTTCTCTACACATTTTCGCAACATCTTCCTCGAAGTCCCAGTTCATTTCGCACCCGTTATCAATCAGATTAAAGCTTTTCTTGTCATTTGTTTTTTTTTTACTGTTTGCCATGTGAGATTCGTCGGATATGCTCCTGCGAAGCTCAACAAAAGATTTTTCGGAAAATTGGGTTCTCCTTTTATGGTCCATATTTTTAAAAGAAAATCTCTGTGTACATTTGTATGAAAGTGTTTACGAAGGTGGCGATTTATCTAGTGTATATAATTTTTTATAGTAGGAAATAACAATCTTTTATCTCTAATACCGTAAACGTGAGCACTTTTGATGTCCTTGATCAATTTCAGTCGGTACTCGTAATTCCATTTTTTCCCACATTCGCGGAGTATTTTTTAACCGATGAAGAATTTGGTCTGATTTAATGCTTTGAATAAAGTATAATGTAAAATTATCTTTTTGTATCCTTTATATTTTTTACAGTTGTTTTATAACAAGTTGTTTCTAAATCGAGTTATTTTTGTTTCGTTAGTATGCTTTGAAGGGTAAAAAGTATTAATTTAAAAACGTTTTCCCAAAACTGATCGATCGAAATCACCCATTACTTAATTTGCCACGCGCCATTTTTAAACTACCGTTACCTTTTTAAATTTAATCGCGATGATTTTTTCTTCGCAGTTTGCAAATGTAGTATATTTATTGTTGTAACTTTCCTCGGGATAGAAGCTAAATATTTTCCTAACCGAAGCAATTCATCATCGCATTCGATCGTGCCACGTAAATCGTTACCTCTCTCTCTCTCTTTCTCGTGAAATTGAAATGAAGATTCTGATCTTTATAGACGTCCACTTGTTTGTGCATCCATCAATCATCGTATTATGCCACGCCGAAACGAAGCAAGTGCAGACTCATCGCCGAACGTTTTTTTAATGCTCACGAGTCGTCTTTTTCCTGAAAGTGAATGAATGTGCATTCTGTTTAGACGGCAAATATGAAATTGCGCAGTGCAGTTTTTCTTTATTTCCGAGAAAATCCGCGTCCTTGGTGTGCTTGTTTGGTCGAACAGTTCTTATATGTCAAGGGCACTTACCAATGCTCTGGCTTTATCGTCGGAGACTTTAATCTGTATCGTTTTAGATTAACGAAGTGCTGTTAAGTAATTCATTATCCGATTGTTCTGCATCTGTGGTTGCTAGATTCTTATTAGTACTGCTGTTTCCTAAAAAAAATCGCTCATGTCTGTCCGTCTATTCGGGCTATATCTCTATATCATATAGAAACCAAATTTTCATAATAGGACACTCTAAATAAAGGCTAGACATTATATAAATTTGGTAGCCATAGGATCAGCAGCTGAGGAGTAATCGAATTCTTTTTCCAACACCTTTATTAATTACATTTCTATTACCATAATAAAAGCAAGAAATCTGTCATAAATTTGCATTTTTAAATCAGTTAAAATTAAGATAACAGCTCGGGACATGAACTGTTCTATAGCTGAAAGATTGAGGTTTATATATTTTTTAAAAACATAGTTCAAATCCATGCCGAAGCAAAATAAAATTAAGTAAAAAACATTTTTAGCGTATACACACTTTTACTTAAAACTGCACTCAAAGGTAGAAAATAATTTTTATCAAATAACAGGGTTTTCGATAAAAGAGGAATCAAAAATTATAACTCGGACGTCTTTATATCGCATTACGTAGGTACATATGCACGTTATGTATGTACTTATACGTCTTAAAAGCATTAAAACGTATTTACTTGAGTTTTTTAATTTATCTGTAAACGCCTTTTCTTTGAGCGTTTTATTTACTATAATTATATTTACTTATTTTTTTAAATAATGCATATCGATCAAACGGAATAGGCCCTGATCCCGTAGCGTCCGTAAAATCGTGAGTTTATTCTATCTTTGTTTACCAAAACACATCCATATTGCCACACACACCGAGAGCGTTGGGAGAGTAGTAGAAGAAACCGTACAGGAAATTTTACGAACATTTTTTTTATATTCAATAAGCCAAGAGATGAAATATTCGGATTTCTTATGAGAACAAAGGAATCCGTCTTTTTTATTTTTGTGTTCGCGTTACTTGACCTGTGACCTGTGACCTTTTTTTTTAAGTAATAGACACCGTTTTGCTGATCGCATTTTTACATATTCTATTTGTCAACTGCGTCCTTCGCTTTTGTGGTACAATTACTGGGCATTACTTGGTCGGCAGCGATTCGACTCGCCTTTTCGAGCTTCCTCTTCGTGGAAGCGAGACACCTATACTCCCTGTCGCCCCTCAAAGGCTTTCATCAGCTCTTTTCCCGAGAACAATGCACCCTTTTCGAACTAACACTCGACAGCAGATGTTGATTATTACTAAAAATTCTTCGTCGGGGGAAAAATCTCCGCGTTGGTGGTTACGTCGCCAGTAGTAGTTGCTCTTTCGAGTGGAACGCTCTCGAGTACATACTTCTGTTTTTTTCTTACTTAAGGAAAAAAATACCTTAACACGTGAACGTTTCAAGTGCGGTCGGTCGGTTTTTTTTATCGAAAATTTTTACGCGACCTCTGAATTCTATCGATCTTGGCTGCGGCGTTTTTATTTTATCGGGGAAAATAATGTGCGGTTTCAGAGCACCTGAGTTTTTAGAGGCTTTTTCTGTTTGTTTGTCTGTTTGTACGGGCACAATATCTCTGGAATTCTGCAACCTGGAGAGGCCATATGTATACCCTATACATATAGATGAGGGAGAAACAGTGGATGCAATAACGTTGGATTTTGCGAAAGCTTTTGATGTGGTCCTTCACGACATATTAATTGAAAAAATAATAAAAGGCGGTTTTGATAACAGTTTACTGGGTAAATGATTTTCTGCAAGGCAGGACATCTAGGGTCAAAGTTGGTGATAGTCTTTCAGAAAAAATCAGAGTCACCTCTGGAGTTCCCCAGGGAAGTGTTGTTGGTCCCCTTCTTTTCTTATTATTTATCAAGAATCTTTCGCAAGATATTCAATCTGAAATCAAGCTGTTTGCAGATGACTGTATGATTTATCGAAGAATTAGTGACCCAAATGACAGATTGTTACCACAAAGTGATCTTGATAAAATTACTGGGTGGGTTAACGATAATATGAAGGTAAACGTAAATAAATGTAATTATTTATGTTTTTCGAGAAAGAAAATTCGTGGTGAAGTTAGTTATAGTATTATGGGTGAAAAAATACCTTGTACAAAAAAAACGAAATATTTGGGAATTATTCTAGCAGATAATTTAGGATGGGGGCATCAGATAAATGATATTGTTACTAGAGGATATCGAAATCTACATTACGTAATGCGAAACTTAAGGAATAGTACTAAGGAAGCTAGAGAGTTAGCCTATAAAACAATAGTAAGACCCGGGTTGGAATATGCAACAAATGTGTGGGGACCGTATGAAAAGGGGCAAATCTTGAAGATAGAGAAGGTTCAAAGGAAGGCTGCGCGATTTGTTTTGGCGAGGCACAAGAAACGTGATAGTGTTACGAGTATGATTAAATGTTTGAAGTGGGAAACTCTTGAGGATAGAAGAAGACTAAACAGAATAGTGGGTTTTTATAAAGCATACATACTCACAAACCAGCTTGGGAAGATATTAGTAAGAGGATTGAAAAAGCAAACTTTGTTGGCAAGAACGACCATAAACATAAAATAAAAGCAAGGCAGCAAAAAACGGATCTATGTAAATATTCACTTGTGAATCGGGTGATAGAAGAATGGAATTCTCTCCCTGAAGAATTCTTAAACCCTTTCCCTTCCAATATTAAGTCACTGAAGTATAGATTGAGATGAAAGATACTTTGAATGTTAATGCTTCTCAATTATGTTTGTTCTAGTATATCCAGTTGTAATTTCTTTACACTTCACTCATGCTTTTTTACCTTGCCACCGGACTAAATGTCCATTTGCATTGTAAACTATAAATAAATATACTAGAGATAAACACGGCCATTGATAGCATTTCATACGGCCCGCGAAGCAGTCGTAAAATTTAACATAATTTGATATTAGTTTTGGTAAAATTATGTTAAGGAAACCTTTAGTTCTGAAAATTTAGCCCTAAAATTCTTGTTTGTGCCTGTTTTTCACTTATGTATGATGTCGAAGAATCTAAGAAATTTCCGATTTAAACTGTAATCCTAAGCATTGGCACCTGAAGAATTCGCAAACACCGATGCGACCCGCCATGCAGAAAAGGTTTCCCACCTCTGATCAGCTAGGATCAGCTGCTGAGGAGTAATCGAATTCTTTCTCCATCCCCTTTGTTTCATTTATATTCCCCATAAAAATAGCATTCAATCGGTGCAGGGCATTTTAAATTTGGATTTTTTAATTAATTAAAATTTAGGTAGGAGCTCGGAACATGAATAGTTCTATAGTTGAAGGACTAAATGTGATGGTTTTAAGATTCGCTGCTGGAGAGTAATCAGAAAAAAAATAGCTTGCAAGTGCACGAGGCTACAGACGTAGGCATCCGGCAGTACATAGCATCTGCTATTCTTTACTCCGATAGAAATAGTCGGTAAAAAAAGCACCTTATGTAATTGTCTTTTCAATTCTTCCCTCACTTGTTTATTTTATTTTATTAAACGTTTATATTTCTTAATTTATGCCAGAATTTCCGTACTCGACTACAAATTTGTTACTTCCTTGCATACAGTTTTATCTTCTTCTCATCCGGATAAAGGGGTATTACGAGAGAGTTAGAGCTTCCTCCTTTTGTTATTTATTCGCCATTAAAAGCTCCTCGTGCCGTTTTGAAAGGAACGCATTTATCCTCACGGTCTAGTGTCTCGTATTACCCTTTTTTCTCTCTCAGTGACCTTAGTTTCAAGGCTCCGTTGACGCGTTCTTCCTCCATTCTGATCCAAGTCGCGTATTTCGCCTTATTTTTTAATAATTCGAGACTCGTTTCAAAGGGAGTTTCAGGTTAATTAAGGAGGTAATAAGTATACATTTTTTCTCCGACTTTAATAAATTTCGTTCATCAGTTTGGAATCGGGAATTCTTATTTTTTTTACGCCGAGAATTTTTATCAGTGTGAAATGTATAGCAAGGTTTTTCCCGAGTTATTTTTCAATTCTGCTTGACGAATTATTTCTCATTAACATCTCCCTTTTAAGATGAAAAGGTCTCATTTTTTTCATATCTAGGCCTGAAGGTCTTAGGTTGAAAAATCTTTCCAATCTCTCGAAGTGCTTCGTTAAAATAATTTTCATTTTTTCCCCATAAGTAATGCCTCTTTCGTGACTCCCAAGGATTAGTATTTCACGATCACGAAAAGGATGAAAATGAACGTTAGTCACAAGAGAAGTAAATTAACGCGTCGTTTTGTTTTACTTATATATTCATAATTCAGAAAAAAATGTATACGATATGTCGCGCTCTGGGGAACCCCCGTAAAAGCATTGCTTCGAACACTTCCGAAGCGCTTTATTATATAGTTTTCCGAGTTTTTTCTGTGGCGTTTTTTGGATCTTCTTCTTTTGGAATGCTTTTCCAATATGTCTCGGTAGACTTATTCCGGAATTGCAACTTCCAATCTGCCCGTGTTTTCTAAAACAGTTCATTGCGTCCTTACAAGGTAACGGATTTCTGCTTGTTTTTCTTTCGCTTGCATCTTTTTCATCGGTTTAACTCGGTTCTTTGAAACTTGATTTCGTCTTGTAGTCAACAAGAATGTTTCTTATTTTTAGGGATTCTTTTCATCCCTTACTCGACACCGTGTTTTTTTTCGAGCATTATTAGATTTTCTTTTCTAGGCGTGGTTTTTATAGTCGCTGAAGTCCTCCATTTTTCATATATGTACACGACGTTGAACTGTGGAGAAGTATCCCTGGATATATTGCAAGGTCCTATCTCGTTGCCTTTTTTTACTGTTGGTTTTTGAAGTTAATAAAAAATGTTTGAACTTGCCTGATGATTTAGTTTTTTATTTATTTATTTTTCACGCTCGCTAAAAAGGAGAGTAGACTAGGGTCACTCCAATTCTGAATCTTTGTCGCGTTCTGCGTCGTATTAATTAATGCACGTCTTAAAAAAGTATTTCCGTAAGCCATCTCTTTCTTTTCAATTTTTCCTCTCAACCCTGTATTTCACCCACGTTGCCATTTTTATAGCAAAGTTTACATTGAAATAACTTATAACGCTTTATCTCGATATTATGGTATGGACAGAACATATTGTCTCGGACTCATTTCGTAAAATACTTCAAATCAGAGCCTGTTAAAAACAAGCCCGTACAAAAGCAACGTCCTTGGCTACTTCAGGGATAGAAACTTGAACATTGTTGGTTGGATTATCCTATCTACTCCGCCAACGAGAGCGATGATCCCTCTTTTTTCTGACGTTGTCGCGTAATGGACATCAAAATGGTAGTTTTGAAACGTTGTACGTATCATTCCATTCCACACTCGTGTCTTTTAAACTGCAGTGAGCTCGAAGGCCATATAAACGTGGACCAATTGGCAGCATTCCCGCAGAGAAAATCGCCCCATTAGCCTTTTGGATTCCCATCTCTTGATCTAGATCTGGAGCCAAGCTCGATTAATGTGTGTGAGTATGGGTTTATTCTGGGGGAAGAATTTTGTTCCTATGTAAAGGAATAGGGATGGTTTGCAATAAATTTCGCTCTCCCATTTGTGTCATCTAAATTTAAAACTTTTATTTTTCGTGATGAAGGAACGAGCCTCTGTTTAAATTTTATTTACGCGAGTGTTCGCCATAGTAGTTGATAAACTATTTATAAATAGTATATTTTGGAGATAAGGGGACGTAGATAATAAATGCTGTTAGGTAATAAAGTTTTCTTCGTTGAGCTCTTAGACGTAATGTTGGATGCGGTTAGATTTTTATCGACTTTTTAGACTCGAGCGATACAAAAAATGAAGTATTTCACGAAGTTAAACATTCGTTTGGACTTTTATCGGTGAAAAAAACGCTAGTCGAGTGTCACGTTTGTTTGATTTGCTCTGCAGTCTACTAGTGCATTACCAAGGGGAGTATTAGGGGCACACGTGCCTTTCATGGATATTGAGCGGTAAGCGTATCCCGTATATAGGCCGCGAGGTTGTTGCTCGTGTGCCGCTAAGGTCATGGACGTTTACCGATTCATTTACATGAATAGATATTGTCGCACAGGCTTCGGAACAACCTATTTTTTCTCCCGTTCTCCCCTTCGAAAGTCCTTCTGGAGTTCATTAATAGCCAGAAAACAATACAATCCTCTATGGAGGTTTGCCCAGGATAAAAAAAAAACTCGGGATTGCATAATGCAACGGCGAAGTAATGGACGTCATGCGCGGAAACATTTTCATTGTCGTCTCCCATCATCCGTGCGACTAGCGAACTTTTCCTTCGCGTAACACCGAAATCCACCTCTGGAATGGCCACTGCTCAAGAGGGATTCCATGATGGCCGGGGAGAGCGGAGGCAGTGCAGAGCAGATCGATCGGGGGGCCCTTTACACCCTCCTCGCACCAACCCAACCCAACCCCTTCGCTTCCCCACCTCACTCTCCTCTTAAATTTCCCCTTAAAAAACCCCCATTCGGCCTCTCCCTCTCTATGTGCCATCCACCCCTCTCCATCCAGGACACACCACCACTCCAACTCATTGTCCGTCGTCACCCTTCCCCCTTTGCTACCCTAGTGACACCATCGCTCACTCCCGCCCAACCTCGACCATCCTCCATTTCCATCCCTGTAACCTCTTCCACCCCTATTCTCTCCTCCTATCTCTCTCTCTCTCTCTATCCCTGTACTCTCTGCAGATCCTCACTCTACCCCTCTCTGACCCAAATACTCGTGGGCCAACCACCAACCCACGAATACGCGGGAAAAGAGAATGCCGTATTCGGTGGATAGTTTGTGTACGTGTGTGTGTGTGTATGAGTGCGTGTGTGCGCGCGCGCTGGAGGAGGCCAGCGGTGGGAGGGGCTTTATCAATCCTCTCCCTTGTTGCTCCTGACCCTCCCCCCTCGCATCCTGCTCCTCCTCTGCTGCAGTCCTTACAACGTTCGGTCCTCTCTCAATCTCTCTTCCCTCCATCTCTCTCTCTCTCTCACCCACCCACACTCCCCATCTCTCTCTTCCACCCCAATCCCCTCCCCACCTTTCCTGCCCAACTTTCTCTCCCACCCACTCCCCATCTCTCTCTCCCTCCCATTCCCCATTTCTCTTTCCATGTCCACAACTCACTCCATCTCTCCCTCCTCTCTCCATCTCTCTCCCTTCCATACCCAATCTCTCCATGTCGCATTACTCTCTCTCTCTTCCTCCATCTATCTATCTCTCTCTCCCTCTCTCTATTCCTCCCTCTCTCTATTCCTCCCTCTCTCTATTCCTCCCTCTCTCTATTCCTCCCTCTCTCCATATCTTACTCCCTCTCTCCATATCTTACTCCCTCTCTCCATATCTTACTCCCTCTCTCCATATCTTACTCCCTCAACTCTAACTCTCTTCCTCCATCTCTCTCCCTCCGTATCTCCCTCCCACTCCTAGTCTCTCTCTCCATCTCTCCTTTCCTCTCTCTCTCTCACTTCCTCCAACTCTTTCTCCCTCTCTCTCTCTCCATCTCTCACTCCCTCTCTCCCCCTCCATCTCTCACTCCCTCTCTCCCCCTCCATCTCTCACTCACTCTCTCCCCCTCCATCCCTCACTCCCTCTCTCTCTCTCCCCCTCCCGACCTCTCTCCACTTCCCTATGTATTTTCAGTTATCTCCCTTTCTCAATTTCCCTCTCACTTTCTCCCCTTCATTTCCTCGTCCGAGGCGGAACTAGGCCCCGAAAAGCAAGCGCACATAACCACACCCTAATAGTACGACGAGGTGATCAAGGGTGTTCCGTTTCGTCGCCTTTACCATTACCGGGTGACGCTTAAAGAACGGGTTTTTTTTTTTGGCTGCTTTGTTTTTGTTCCGAGGCGAAATTATTCGAAATTTTGAAAAAGAGAGAGGGGGAAAAGAAGCGGGAATCAATTTGTTCGATGTGTTATGACGGTGTGGCCCAACACGGCCCCCTTACGAGAGCCCTGGGCCGCTTAGCAGTCGCTGGGTCTGCTTGCTTCCTCTGCAGTTCCGCCACGGTCCCTCGGATCCCACTCCCCCGCCTCCTCCCCTTCCTTCCTCCCTCCCTTTCCTCACGGGCGCAGATTATTCGCTATATAAACTGGCGCTTTGGAATGGAAATCAATATCACTTAGTCAAATGTGGAATGATCGTGACTATCGAAAAAAGTCTAATGAACGATTGCGCATAAATATATTTACGCTCATCCATTCTTGTAAGGTGGTATCTCGCTTTCCCGTGATCATCTTTACAACTTGTGATATTGAGTCAGTTACATTTAAAATTTCTCGTTTTCTAATTTTATTTCAGTCGCTACAGAAACTATAATTAGACGCTGAATTTATGGAAATAGAATGTTAGATCATCTCTACAACCTATGATATTGACAATAATTAAATTTAAAATTACTTGTTTAATTTTGTTCCGTTCACAACAGAAACTGTAATTAGATGCTGAATTTATGAAAATAAAATGTTTATATTCTGCCGCAACCTCGTGAAATTTCACGATTTAGCAATTATAATCGATAATTTTGACGAGAGAATTCTTAATAGTCCCTTTAATATAAATTCCACCGCAAAAATATTAACCGCTCGGACATGTTTTGGATTCCTGAAGTCATCGTCACGAGATGGGCAAAAAAAATTGTTCGCGAAATTGTCAAATGTATTTTTTAAAATGATGTTTCATAGATTCTACGTTCCTGAAGAAATAGGTTAAAAATGCAAAAGGAAAAGGGTTTCGCCGGGTTGCGGCAATCACCACCGAGGCAGCTCGACCACAATGGAACGTCCCGCATTTCGAGGGCCACCGCCGAAATCTCGCATCTGTATCATTATGTGTCCTTTTGTGCCCGCGTCCCATTTGTCAAGGGGAGACAAGCGTTCATTCGCCGCACGTCGAGTGATTCCTCTTTTTTTGCGAATTATTTCCTCGAACGTAATGCGCCGTAATACTCGGCGAATCTTTCGGCGTTTATTTATTTTCTCCCATTGTCGCCTTTCCTCGGTGCATATCGATTAAAAATAGCTGCACAAGTAGGCTACTACGGCCTCCAAAATGCGCATGCTGGAGCTGAGATCAATGTCAAGGGATATACTTAACCAAGCTTCCCGCGAAATAACATGAACTTAAAAAAAAACTCGGAATTAAACTGATTCGATGTATATTTTTTCTGGAGTAAGTCATCTTTGATAAAGGACGATAATATTCTCGGTTATTTAGTCTCCTCCCAGTCAATTTTATATGTATTGTGTCGAGCTCTCGTTCGCTCTGTGTGAACGGAGAGAGTGCGGTGATGCAGCCATCCTTGGAGTGTATCCGACTTCATGCAGATATATTTTACCCCACCACCTCCTCTTTCCATCTCCCATTCTATGCCTCTCTCAAATTCCCCACTCCCAACCCCTATGCCTCGTTCGTTCCTCACTCTCTCACTCCTGCACCCACTCCCAATTCCCCTTCCAATCCTTTTCCCACTCTCTCCCATAAAGCGCTTCTATCAGATCTTACTTCTCCGCAGTACCTCCCTTCCGCGATTTGCAATATACCGTATAAAATTGTCCCCAATTTGTCATTTTTCGCGTCCAGAAAAAAACGTCCGCGGTCGGATCCGCGTAACGACGAGACACGGAACGGAAAATCGGCTCGAAGCGTTCGCTTTTTTTTGTACCTCTTCGACGGAAATGGTCGAATCGAAATGGGTAGCACTTAAGATTCGACTGGGTTATATATCGGTCCGATATAAGGCTTTTTTTCGCTCTTGGATATATTCAAAGAACTGGAGACGGCAGGTACTCTAGCGGATGAGGTTTAACTTGAGCTCTGACAACCGTGAAAAATTAGAGCGTGGCAGATGTGTAAAAGGGCACCAGCCGATCGCCGAACAGCAACGTCGCCGATCATGCGCAACCGCTCTCCCTGCCTTTACCTTCCGTCCTTTCTTCTGTAGGATTTGGCGACGTCGCCCCTCCCATGATTAATGCCAAAGCTCAAGTTAGACTTCAGCTGCAGTAGTCCTGAAAAAAATATTCGAAATCGTCCAAAAATATCTGGGGCGTTTGTATAGAATGAGGCCCATGTAGTTCTCTTAAACTATTTTCATAAAATTTATTTGACTTTCGTAATCCATTCGACGACCCTTTTAGAATTAAGTTGCCGCATAATTATGTACTGCTGGTCGCCTTTCGAATACTTTAGCGGAAATCAATTTATATCTTTTACTTTATCGGGAGGCCCATTTTCAATTAAATTCAGCTGTTCGAAGTCTATCTTAGTCTTCGTCTCGCTGACTGCAAAATCACTCTTTCTCTCCTGGTCCGCTTCCTCCTCACTCTATCTTTTCTAGGCAGAGAGGGAGAGGGGTCAGGAGGAGGGCGATGACGGCAAGACTCAAGGGAGGTCCCGAGGGAGTGCTATGGGGCGCCCGGGACCTCCGTCCTATCTCCACCTCTTCCTCTCTTTCTCTCTCTCTCTCTAACCCTCTCCTCCTCCTCTCCGATATCGACCAACATTCCCTTCACTCTCTCCCTCCTTCCTCTCTCCCTCCCCCACCCAACTTTTGGACGCATCTCTCGTCTCCTCTAACTTCCTCCTCTTTATCTTCCTCTATTTCGCCTTGTTACAGTCCATTCGGTAGAAGGGTTTGCCCTCTCTCCCTCTCAATCCTCCCTTCTCTCTCTCTCCCTTTCTCTCTCCATTTATCTCCCTCTCAGGCCTTCCTCCCTCTTTCTCTCTCTCAGCCATTCCCCTCAATCCTCCTCTCTCTGCCTCTCCCTCCTTCCATCTCTTCCTCTCAGCCCTCCCTCTCTCTTTCACCTTTTATCTCTCCTTCCCTCTCAATCTTCCCCCTCTCTCAATCCTCTCCCCCTCTCTTTCCCTCCCTCTCCTCTCTCAATCCCTCTCCTATCTCCCTCTCTCTCCCTCTCTCACCCTCTTCTCTCCCTCCCTCCTCTCTCTCCTTCCCTCTCACCTTTCCATCTCATCCATCTCACCCCTATCACCTCTCCTTCTAACCCTTCCCTCTAACCCTCTCACCCCTCTCTCTCACCCTTCCTCCTCAGCCCTTCCTCTTTCTCCCTCTGCGTACCCTTATAATGAATACCTCTGTAGCTCTTCCTCACGCTGCGATTTTTTCTCGCTTTTTTGTACCCTTTCCGTCTTCTTCTTTTCCGTATTTCCCCTTCCTCGCGTTTTACACCGTTTCATCTTCATCCTCTTCCGTCGTTTCTCTCTCCATGTGTGTGTGTGTGTGTTTCACCCTCTCTATCTCTCCCGCCCTCTCTCAACATTCGCTTCCTTTAGGTTCCCATGGGGAATACGTAACCCCTTTGCTTGGTCTCTACTCCTGCAGAGGTATCTTCGTATTTTGCGGCCTGGTCTCCTGTTGTGGTTGTAACCATTGATCGCAGCCTCTCCAGTATGGGAGAAGCTTTTAACGCACGACTTTTACCCATTGGCGGACTTTGTATCGTTTTGAATGCTCTGGTTTTCGGAAAGGAAATATATCTTCCTCTTGTCGTGGTGCGAAACTTCTCGCTTTTCTGTGTGTTAACATTTCGCGTTCGCAAGTATCCGGAGTCGGGAATCAGGAGGTGATTTTTTCCCCCCCGAGTCTTCGCCGAAAATGCTAGTCGTGATTTTTCTTCCGTCGCGTATTTCCGTTCCCAACGGCTCTCAGTCCCGAGACGTTTCGCTGTCTCCCTTTCCTGTTGTCGCGATCGATTAACGTCAGCGCGACTTTTTAGAATTTCGGCGGGTGAACAAATTCGAACACATACGAATACACTTAGGGCAGTAGTTCCCAACCTGGTGCTCGCGAGCACTTGCGTGATCTTAGGCAGCCTGATTGTGCTCTTCTGCGGTGCTTTTAACCAATAATTTAATTTGCTTTCTAAATATACCTAAAAACATTAAGAATAAGTCTGACGTTGGTTTGATTTTATTCACGATTATTACTAATTCTTCAGGAGTACAGTGGCGTTCATTTTATATTCTAGAGTACAGGTTGGTGCTCACCACATTGAAAACGTTGAGAAACCCTGCATTAGGGACTCGCTATAACGCGGTCCCCGCTTCCGCTTTGTAACTAGATCCTTTTAAAAGTGTCTTATTGTTTGGCAGAATAATACCGAATAATAGGTCATTCTGAAAAGGCGGGAGAATAATTGTCTTTTGACCGGGAATCGAACCCCGGCATTCATTTTGCCGAGCTGATATTCTGCCGCTGATGGATGCAAATCCTCCTGTTTCAGAATCGGGTATTCCTATGCCGGGCAACCGGAAGATTCTGGTTCGATTCCCGGTCAAGATTGCTACTTTTCCAGAACACATTCCTGTCCAGCAGATGCCTACCTGCATAGAATTTACATCAACACTTTCATTTGTGTTTTTGGATAAAGTGATTTAAAAAAGTCTATATAAATGGATAAACCATCTTATCTAAACAAAAGTGATTCCGAAAAAATTAAGATAATTCAGATCGATTAAATTTTTTTTCTCCGAGATGTATCGCGTAAGCTTGGAACAATGAAATCGTTTACGCGGTGAAATTTTTTTGAGATTTCCGTCGCATGTGGCTGTCTCAATAGTACTGCTCCAATGTAATTTTAAATTGTATATGTAATTTCCGTTCGTACTAAACGCAGTGCGATTGTAGCGAGAGATTGATTGACTTCTGTAATGCGGTCTGGTCTTGGATTAATCGAGTCGCGTAATCATTACATTAATACTTTATCCAGATCAGACGAACTGCGTAACGATTATAGCAAGTTATAATAGTGCGTGTGGAGTTGTTCCGGTCAAAGCTGGTCAAAGTCGACATCAGTCAGGTGGACCCGGCTAGTTAAATCAGCATGCGTCGAAGATATGATTCTTATTGCGTGGCAACACCAATTAAAGAAACTTGAAGATATTGGTTAGTTAGTTTTAGTAAGATTCACTTGTAGTTTAGGCGTTTTTCGTTGAAGGTTTCTCTCAAGTTTCAGTAAAAGATACTTATGTTGGATAGCTTTACTATATTATGTTTTAGTTTTCAGAAGATTTCATCTGAAAATACTTTCGTATACTCACTAAAAGAATCATTAATTAAACTGAAAAAATACATTTAAAATTCAAAATTGAAAAAATATGTGCTTGTATCAGATGTGTCCAATAGCCACAAAAGGGTTATTAAAAATCCAACTTCGCGTTTCGGCTACCAGTCAACCGCCATCAACGGTATTTGCTGGTATTTATTTTAATCGGTGGTATTTTTATTAAAAAATACCACTGCTTATTCGTTCTTTGAGAATCTGCTATCGTTGAATACCACGTGTCGGTTGCCTCGCAGCTGAAATGCGCAATTGGTTTCTCATATTATTTTTATGCCTATCGGAGACACTTGAGACTTGTTTTTTTCAATTTTGATTTTTAATCGCTCATTTTTTTAAAGAGATAAGACGAAATCTATAATCCTCCACTGAAACATTAACTGAGGTCGAAATTACCCTACTGAATCTAACGCCACCACAATCCAGTTTCGACCATAAACCGTAACCTATTTATATCTATATAAAGTGGAAACTCGTTACGGTTGAGCATCTCATGAAAGGAAACAAAAACTCGTTTCATAGAAGATTCTAATTATGGACGACATTTACCCACAGGAATATTAAGGTCGAGCGAAATAAAATGACAAATTCGAAGCGGTTAACAGCGTTATTTTAACTCGAGGGAGGAAGGGAGGGGGAGGGCTTCTTTTGTTATATAATTAAAACAGTCTTGTGTCACTTGTTAGGTCTTGGAAGTTGGCTGGCGTGGTCGTGTGGAGGAAAACGTCTTCCCCTTATCTTATATACACCCCTATCAGATGAAGAGTGGCGTAAGGAGATAAGGGGGAGTCTCTTTCTTGTGTTTGTGAAAGTTCTCCTCTCTCTCTCTCGGTGGGTCGCGTTTTCTGCCACTGCGAGCGTGACTTTAACCGAGCGAAACGCGCGCAGCGTTGTTGATTAATTTGCGGTGGAATCTCTCGTTCGTGAAATTTATATAGAGTTCGTTCGTTTTGCGTAAGAAGAAAACGTTCTATTCCGAAATTTCGCGTGGTATAATAGTTGCCGGAAAATTTTATGGGACGAAAATTAAAATCCCTTCCGTTTAAACTATCGGATTCGAAGGGTAAAAATCATTTTTGGGAAGTTTTGTTATCGCGGTGTAATTTATCGCTTACTCTGCCACTCTAATAAATAGTTGGCGTTTTAAAATGTTTGTGTATTAGTTTCTTTCGGGATGTTATACTAGTCGCAGCGCCCTCTTTTTCCCCTTATCGTTTTCTCGTTACGTAACAGATCAGAAGGCTACCGTAAACAGTTTTTTATCGTCGCTAAGGAAATTAGCTGGACGAAATTCTTTCGTTCGAATACTAAACGGCAAGAGTCGCAGCAGGAAGATTCCGAGGCCTTTGGCGGATTTCGAGTAAGCGCATTTTAAAAGTATATATATTTTTCGTATGTAGTACAGTACTTATTCCACGGTTTTAATTGAGAAAATTTTAATTCCTGTTGAAATAATCGTAACGTTTGAGTGTCGACTGGATATGTTTATTCGAACGAAATTATATTTTTCGCGTCTTGTGAGGCCTATTGCGACCGGCGACCGTCAACTGTCTCGTCCGCCACGCAGGCCACACATCAGTTACGGCGCTGCTAATAGGCTTGTGAATGCTTATTATAATCGTGCGATAAATTTGGTCACGCGTCGGCGAAATAAACAAAATTTCTCTGTAATAACAAATGGAATTCGAGCTTTATTTTCGGTGCTTAGACCGATCGTTTTCAGCAATTAAATGCCGTGACACAACCAAGCTCTGCGCCTCGTGCCTCTTAAATTATAATGGAGCGTGGTTTTTTCTGGGGAACTACATAAGCGTTGAGCAACGAAACCGCGCGAATCACATCCGCCGTGTTTTTTGCTCTAAACCGTTAAACCGATCATGTGATTTATGCGCGTATGATGCTTTTTCAAGGAACGAAACCGATTCTAAGATGGCTGGCATTACCTCACGCTCTTTCGACATAGGTTAGGAAATTACGGACGCTTGAGTAGCGTTGACGTGGTAGGAAATTGTCCCATTTCTCACTACGTCGGATGCACGTGTCTATAAGTCGGATTTAACGTTCAGTGTTGAACAAGGGTATAAATACAGGCACGTGATTTTATTCGATTTCCGAATATCGAATGATCGGAATTTCGATTAAACGGAATTTTTAAAATGGGAAACTATGAAGTTTTTTTTTATACTAAGTACTTACGCATGTACGTTATGGACTTGTCCTATACCTGAAGAACTAAGCTTGCCCTATATTTAATAAAGGTGTCAATACGCAGTACAATTTTACCTGACAAGTAAATTCACTTTATGTAATAGCATTAAATTCCGCTTGTTTTAAAACGTTTTCTTTGGTTGCCTACATTTAATTAATTTTTTCTCGCGTTTGTATTGTGATACGTGTAAGTAGGCACATCGATCAATCGGAATATCCGATTAACCGGAATATACCGTACCGAAATAGGCTGTTGGGGGGGGGGGGGGGGGGGGGGGCATCCGGTAAATTGGGGATTTTTGCTACTTTACGCGCACATTCTTTTGATTTATTTTTAATCCTTAACCGATACCTTCGCTAAAATCCGCGCCATATCCACAATTAGGGTCGTGTTGTAGGAAGGACTCCTAGTTGCGAATTGCTAGTCGAGAATGAAGCGCGGGACATATTTAGCTTAAGACTTGGAAGTAAAAGGTGCCACGGGGTTAATGGGCCTTCGATCTATTATTAGTTTAGACTAGGGAAGCCGTAATGGTCATCGTTCAGGAAGGAAGCTCACCCTTAATATTTGTTCTAAGAATTCCCCCCTCTCGGCTCGTTACCCGTCCAGACGACTTAACCTAACAAGTTGCTTCATCGGCGTGCCCGGTTTCTGTTATTCAATAAAATTAAGATTAATAATATTTGAATGAATGCTCAAATAATAATAATAATTTTATCTTTCACTAGAAAGACGCTTATTTAAAATATATTAAATGAGAAAGTTTCCTAAATGATGTGGTTTTTTTGCAAGTCCATCAAAGGATATTTACGTTCCGGATATGCCAGCAGTTTTTTGTTTAAATTTCGCTTTTGAAGGCTTAAACTTTTTGGAAAGCCATAACTATAAAGAGGAGCAGCCTAATGTTTTCTGTTTAATATCATCATTTTTATTATTTCTATCGTTTTCCGCTCTATTCTAATTTTAACCCTTATTTAATCGATTGATTTTTAGAAACTTATTCTTTTACACACACTTAGTTTATTCGATTGCAGATAGGGGCCAAACTATGAATTAGTGACTGTAGTTCATGGCTTGAGCTAAATGTTTTCTTTTTACTTTCTCATAAACGTATATAGAGAAAGTATTGTGATCGCGAAAAAAAGTCACCTTCGAAATTTTGACGGAAATATACGTTTTAGGTATTTCCGAATCCAAAAAAGTTGTTTTCGCCGTACCTTCTTGTGTCTGTGCGCGGCTATAGAGGCCAAACGGTTAGACGAAATGGAAAGATATCTCGCATTTAGGCATTATATTATCCAGAATAGACCGTCTGAAGAGATTTATTCAAAAATGACTTGATTAAAATTCATACAGTTATAGAGCTTCTTGTCATAGACAACACTACATAAGACATATCTCTCAGAAATAGCTCTATAGCGTTCAGCGGCATTGTAACATATCGAATTTTACTCCTAGTTCTTTCAACAATCTTCGTCCTGTGCGTGTGTGGTTTCACCGATCCACATAATACTCGATATTTATGTAAGTTTTAACTATTTATCAAGTTTGACTTTCATATATATGAATATATAGGTATTAATACCATTTACGCTTAGAAAACATTTTCCGTGGTTTTGTTGTTTTTTAGCTGTAGGAATTTCCTTCTGGTCAGGAAGGATTGTAGTGAGACCAGATGCATACGTATATGAGAAGGTTTTTTGCGATGTACATATATATTGTACCGATTTTTCCTATAAAGGCTTATTCATACAGTTATTATTTATCGGCATTAATTAAGTATTGAGTATATTGTTCTTAACTGGAATGGAGTATTGATGGGACAGATGTTGACGAGTCAGAAAACTTCGCAATAGTTGACACTATTTATTGAACGTGGGAAGCGAATGCCGTTAATATTAGATTGTTCAGACTTCCTGCTATGAATCCCACTGTTAAATGTTGTCGTAAATGTCGGTCACGTAAATACGACGTGGAAGAAGACTTTTTTCAGTAGTCATTGATCGGATGAAGGTTTCTTCGGATTAACCTAAGGGCTATGCAGAATATTCGAGTTAACCTATTTAAGCCCAAATTATATTTTACCCTCGTTGCACCTTTCGTATTGTTTAACGTCTTTTAAGATCCCGGAAATTCAACTTGAGATAAAAATGAGAAATTTGGACCTTATATTGGTGAATCGAAGGTCGTCCCAAAAATCACTACTTTCTTTGAGAAATAAAACGTCGCATAATAGCCAAAGTATGCGCCCTCAGATATGAGGTCCTTAGGTACTAATTGGTCGTTATACATAGCGACACGTGTTAATGATTTTAAAAGTATCCATGTACCCTTACCGAGCATGATGAGTCCGCACACGCTCGTTCCTTCGCCGAAAACCTCTTCCCCCGCCTCCCTCGCCCCTTTCCCTTGGATTACCTCCCCCTCGACTTCGTTGCCGTTTGAAAATCCGCTTTGCGCGAGTCTGTTCGTTTTCGTATGACGTCCGTGATGTGAATCCTTGCTCGGAATCCTCTTGTCATTTGTCCGCGGGAGCTTGCCGTCTAATTTGCATTGAGCCACGTGAAACGAACGTGAGCCGTATTGATTTATCAGGGTACCAGGGTCGTAAGCAGTGGGACGCCTTGTGTTTTTTTTTTTAGTTGTGGGAACAAGACGTCCCATCGAGATATCGACCCTATGTTATTGAAATAACGACGCCACGTTATTGAAATATCGACGCCTAGTTCCATACGAATTTTCGAAGGAACTGTGTTTATGAGCCTCCGTTTCGGGGAATTTTTTTACGCCGTGAATTCGTATCAGTTGGACAAATACGTAAAGAAATTGATCACGTAGGTCCTAGGAATGAATTGCCGATGAATTACTCAGTTGATTCATTTTTTTTAAATAGGTCACAAACAGCTGTTACCGTTAGCAGCGCTAACCAACCCACTACCAATACGTATATTAATTTCACCGGTGTCATTTGATTTTCCCCTTGTCTAATTGATTATATTTTAGTGGCGGGATTAATGATCTTTCGTTCCATTATCCCGAAGAACTGTAAATCTAGGATAATCTCTCGAAAATAAAATCCGCAAGCTTTTTTCCTATCTAAATCGCATTTAAAAATCTCGTTCGAAGGGATTAATTTTATTATTTAAACTGTCTGTTAGCACGTTTCGCCGCTTTTGATTTTGTGTGCATGTGTAACGAACTAGAGTCATCGAAAAAGTATCCTTTTGGCTTAAAGGTTATATTAAAAAAAAAATAATAATCGTCCAATGTTAAATACTTTCTACGATGATAAAATTTAACCCTCGCCTGCTCTAAGTCGTTACAGACTATTAGCTCTTTCGAAGGAGGAGAAATAATGAATGGGAATTAAAAAAAAAAAGTCACAGTCATCGCAGACGTCGGCTTTTCGTTCTCTCTCGAGTTACGCGTTTTAGTCAACGCGGCTTTTTTGAGGCGATCACGTGGTCGTAATATTTGCATTGTTATTCTCATTCTCCCCCTCCCCCCCTCCCCCCCTCTCTCTCGTCGACTCCGTCCCACGTTCGAAAGAAAAGAGGTAGGAAGAGAAGGAGGTGGCGAGGCCGTGAGACAAGTCCACACGAGAGGTCGTCATCTCTCGCCCTCACGCTTCTATCCCCACCATCACCCGCGACACCACAGACACCAACCCCTTAAACTGCACAGAATCCCCACGGGCTCAAGCTAGCACGGCGGTGGGGTGGGGGAGGAAAAGGGGTTGGCGGAGAGACTTTGAAGGAGTGACAAGGGGAAGTTACAAGCTGTCTGCCACCTCACTCCCTCTTACATGATCCCCTTACGACCTCCACCCTCCTTACCTCCTCCTTTACTCGCCCACCTCTTCTCCCTCCCACTCTTCCCCGTACCCCAACCTCCTCCCACCATCCTTCTGCTGCACTCCCTCCTCCTACCCCCCACCCTCCCTCGCCTCTCACCCACTCTCTTCTCCCCCCACCTTACCTCCTGCCTCAGACTCTCTCCTCTCTTTCTCCTCCCCCACCCTCCCTCTTCCCCCACCACTCTCCTCCCCCATCTCTCTCCCCCTCCACCTTCCCACCCCCTTCACCTTCCCACCCCCTTCACCTTCCTACCCCCTCCTCCCACCATACCTTCCCCCCACCCTCCTTCACCTCACATCCACCCTCTTCTCCACCCACTATACCTCCTACCCCACACTCCATCCTCTCCCCTCGCTTTCTCCTTTCCCACCCTCCCTCCCCTCCGTCTTCCCTCCTCCTCCACCTTCCCACCCCCTCCACCTTCCTACCCCCTCCCACCATACCTTCTCCCAACCTTCCCGCCCCCGCTCACCATCCCTTCCCCTACCCTCCCTCCCTCCTCCCATCCTCCCTCCTCCCATCCTCCCTCTTCCCATTCTCCCTCCTCCCATCCTCCCTCCCTCATGCCCCTCCCTTATCCCCCCAACCTTCCTCCCTCCTCCCACCCCCGCGTTCTCAATACTAATCTATCCAGTCTCTCCACTCGTCGTTCCCTTCTCTTTCCACTTCGCCTCCCGCGTTATCCGCCCCTCTTGTTCTCGATTCTCTCGCTCTCTCTCTCTTTTCTACGCCTCTCGCTTCGCTTCCTCCCTTTCTCTCCTTCCTCCGTCATTCCCTCCCACGCGCTCATAAACGGAGGTGCCTGGTTACGGCGGAAACGCTTCATTTGGTCTCATCCTCATACCATCCACGGACCCCTTCCTCTCTCTCTCTCTGACTCCTCTTTATGTGCTAGCATCCTCCCTTTCTCTCTCTCTCTCTAACCCCCTCTTACTCTCCTCCTCCTCCTCAGCAGCTGAGATTTAATCAGATAATAAAAGAGTCATTCCACACGGTCAATTTGATTGCATTCGCACCGAATCGGATACGTTTTGAACAGAAAGTTGAAATACAAAAACGCCGTGACTGCGGAAACTCTTGTGAATGAGGTTCGATCTGTTTTTCTTTGAATGTTGTTTTGGTTGGCAAAGGTTCGGCTCGTTAGCGGCGGCGTCTGGTGCGAGCTGGATGGTAGTCTAGCGCAGGAAATTGATTCTGTCCGTTCTTCTTCGCTTTATCTTTTGGTAGGATTAAAGGGATTGGAAAATTTTCCCCGAAAAAAATGTATCGACCTCCGGGGTAGAGTGATTTTCCTCGGTTAAGCCTTCGGACCCTTTTCGAGAATTGGTGTATGGAGTTTTTAAACGATTGGCGTCTTTTAGAACACCACGGCATCTTTTCCCACTCAAGTTTTCCGTTACGTGGTCGCTGGAAAGGAAGGATGAAAATTAAACAGCTTCATCTATTTTAGTTGTAGTTTTCATGTCATCGAGGATTTATAAATTTTCAACTCGACTAAAACTTTTCAGACGCTGATAAAATTTGTGCATAACTGATCTTTCGAAGAATTTTTAGCGAGTTTTTTTTTGTATTCTGATGTATTTATTCGTTTGCTGACATTATTCGACATCGTGGATAGGTACAAACTCTTCCTATAGTAATATTTTCTAGAATCATTACGTCAGAGCTGAAGTCGAAGAGATTGGAAGGTAGAAAATTTATTTAGCGTACCGTCATTTCCGTCGATTTCATCTCGTCTCACGGAATCCTCGCGATGCTATTTTTTTTTGTAGCTCCGGTTTAATCGCGTGTCATGATTTGATGCTCGGACCTCGCTGTAATATCCGCGTAGGAACGATTATTATATTTTTACGCTCAAGTAAGTGTCTGATTCCCGCTTTGAGTCGAAGTGACGGCGGATGGGGGAGTAGTCGCATGAAAATGATGTGAGCGGTCATAATTTATTCCTCGATCCCACCCACGCCTCTTTCCTCTCTTCCTCCTCTCAACTCTTTCATCGAACGCGAGGAGGACGCCCTTGAAGCGAGACGACACCGAGAAGAGTAAGAGCAGAAAGAGAGGGGGAAGTATAGGTAGAGAGAGGAGAAGAGGATATGGAGGGAAGAAGTGGGTGAATGAGAGAGTGGTGGAAAGCGAGTTTAGGATGGAGAGAGGAAGAGGGGGAGAATGGATGATAGGAAGAAGAGAGGGAGAGGGAAGATGGGAAGGAAGAAGATGAGGAATGAAATAAGAGAGGTAGTGAGTGGGCATAGGAAGAAGAATTGAGGGAGAAGGAAGGAAGAAGTGAGGTGGAGAGAGGGAGGAGTAGAGGGAGGGAGGTTAGGAGGGAAGGAGTGAGCGAAGGGGGAGAGGGTTTTGTAAGGGCGGAGGAGCAGCAAGAGGTAGATGATGCTTCCCTTTCTCTCGACATCCACCCCCTGTAAGTCCACCTCAGCGGAAGGAATCGCTAGTCTCCTACCCCTTATACCTCCCACCCTCTCCACACAAACTTATCCGTCCAACCTTTTCCTCCTCCCGCGACCCCCTTTCTTCCCTCTTCCCCTCATATTCTCGTCTTCCCACACTTCCTCTCTCAGGGTTCGCTCCGTCATTTTTTTTCTTCACTCAATATCCCTTCTCTCCATCTCCTTCCTCCGATATCCTCCACATCCCACCCGGAGACTCCTACACCGACTAGACTACGGCGGGGTTAAAACTTGGAGCGGTTTGTTCGTGGGAGTACGTACATAACCGTTGCGGCAAACTGTGTCAAAGGGACGGAGTAATTGTATGCGATTGCGGAGTCTGCGGGATTATAATGACGCCGGTCGTTATTACTGCCGCGTGAGTTCGTGTTTCAAATCCCTGCGTTATCCATACAGTTATCCCTAAACGAGTGGATAAAAGAAATCTGCATCGTCCGTGTTAACAGGGGAATAGGGAATGAAAAGTGTTTTGTCGTCGGATTTTTTTTATTGTCTCATCAGCGGAAGATGTTGATTTCGTTATAAATTGGAATAAAACTTAATAAAGTCGATGAAGTCTAACTTGAGCTCTTGACTTTAATCAAATGAGGGGGCGACGTTGCCGATGCTCATACAAAAAGGGAAGGCTGGGAGAGGGGGGTTGTGCACGATATGGTAACGTTGCTGTCCAGCGATTGGCTAGAGACCTTTCTGACAGTTCCCCCGCTCTAATTTTTCGTGGCTGTCAGAGCTCAAGTTAGACTCGTAGACTTTCGTCGGAAATTTTTCTAGGGCATTGCGATTGATAGCGTAACGCCGTGTCGTTCTCCTTTCCCTTCGAAATCAGTGTATCGTGAGTCTGTCTCGCGGTGTAATTTATAACCGCTTCGCTTGCCTTAAGCCGGGGTACAGTCGGACAGAAGGAAACAAGTCCGTAGTTGATTTTATCCTCCCCTTCGCATCCCTCATCGCCTCCACTAATCCTGAGCGAGGATCCTTTCAAAAGGCATTACCTTCCTCCGTAAAGATGAAAGTCACACCTTATTTCCTCTCTTTTCCTCTCTCCTCCCTGCTTCCTTCCTCCCACCCACCCCCTCTCCCTACCTGACCCCAACACACTCAGACTCATTTTCAAAATGCCATCGATCTTGAGGAAACGTTCCTTCGCGTAGTCCGTCATCCTCCCAGCGTCTATCTTCACCTTCGATAGATTTTTTTTTGGGAGGTTTATCCTGGAAAGAACGACAAATATAACACCGCGACCACAAACAAAAAAATCGAGAGAAAAAGAGAGAGAGAGGTTTATTTCGAAAGAATTTTTCTTCCGCGTGGATTTTCTCCGTGCGGAAACTTATCCTAAACCTTTTTCCACCTCACGCCTCACTCACTCACTCTCTCTGTCTGTCTGTCTCTCAGGGCGTTTTATTTTGTTTATTTTTTTATTCTTCCTCATCCGCATCATTCCCGTCTCGCGACCCTTACCCTTACCTAGCCCTCTCTTTCTCTTTTCCCACTCCACATCTCACCCTCTCCTTACCCTAGTGTGTCTCTCTCCCCCCTCCCTCCCCTCCTCCTCTCACTCCTTTCTCTCTCTGGGAGCTCTTCCTGAGTGCTCTTTACGCCACTCTGCGTGTCTCCACTTTTTCCTCTCTGTCTCCTTTCTCTCTGTCTTCTCCCTCCATCTTTTACCGATCCTCTAGCGTCGCAAACGGAAAGAGACGAAGGAGTAAGGAGGAGGAGGAGGAGAAGAGGCTTTCGTGTGCCGTTCGTCCACGCCAGCCAGAGGGAGGAGGTGGAGGAGGAGGAGGAGGTTTCTATAGTAACGCCGCTGACGTTGGTACAACCGGCGAGGAGGAGGGAAAGAGGGAGGAGGGTAGAGGAGAGAAGGGGTACATGACGGTATCGATCCAGTAAGGCAATGTGGACGGGAGGTTTCTCCTCTCCTCTCTCAACCTCCCTCCTCTCACCCTCACTGTCTCTCTCACCTCCCTCTCTCTTTTCTCTCTTCTCTCTCTCTTTTCTCTCTTCTCTCTCTCTTTTCCCTCTCTTTTCTCTCTCTTTTCCCTCTCTTTTCCCTCTCTTTTCCCTCTTTTCTCTCTCTTTTCCCTCTTTTCTCTCTCTTTTCCCTCTTTTCTCTCTCTTTTCCCTCTCCTTTCCCTCTTTTCCCTCTCTCTTCTCTCTCGCCCTCACCTCTCTCTCCTCTCGCCCTCACGTCCCTCGCTCTCACTCTGTTCACTTCCCTCTTCCTCCTCTACCATCTCTCGTCTCGCACCTCTCCTACTCTCTCTCTCTCTCCTTCCCCTCCTCTCTCTCTCTCCCTCTCTCTTCCTCCCTCCTCTCTTCCTCCCTCCTCTCTCTTCTTCTCTGACACATTGATCGCCCCTCATGCCAGGGCTGCCAGGGACCGTGGATATGGGTCACAGGGTCTACTCCTCCTCCTCTTATCCCTTTCCTCTCCCTCCTTTCTCCTCCCCTCGCGCCATCCCCTCCCCCCTCTCCCTCTCTCTCCCCGCGTCTCACTCTCTCCCTCTATCCTCTCACCTACTCTCCTCCGCCTTTACAGCGGTGGTGTTTTTCCACTTAATGGAGTTGACGTGAACTCTTGGTAACTTTTTTATTAACAGCGTGCGTGTGTATGTATATGTATGTGTGTTTATATAAGGCATTCCCCGCTGTGCGTTTCCTCGTTATACGTCGTTTCGCATATACGTAGGCAACGAATTAATTAAATAAAGAACACGTTTCGTTATAAGTTGCGTCGCCTCGCATTTGCGTCGTTTATCAAGAGCCAACGGAAAAATTGAAAAAAATCCTATTGTAATACGTAAAATGTTGCTATAATTTCAGATCCCTTTAGTCATGTTTTTTATTTCATTTTTTTAATTTATGTAATTTAATATCGTTATGTGGTTAATTTCCTCGCCCCATAAGGGATTGCAAAATGTTTGCGTTCAGATGACTCTGTATGTGGGAACAGTGTTATGCAGTAGCTTCAACTTGAGAATCGTTCCAAGTGTGTTTTTTTATAAGTTTCATTTTGTTGGCTTTCTTTTAACGTAGTATATCTGTGCTATCGTGTATTATTTGGGATGCAAATGGTACAAATGCGTCACATATTGCCTGCCGTGGCCATAACTCCAACTTTTACCGTTATGTTTTTGGAAAACTAGGTTTTTGCTATACGTAATTTCGTTGTACCTCGCAGCTTATAGGAACGTGTCCCCGACGTAGAGTTCCTCAGAAGCTAAATGGGGTTCCGTGATAGAGAAAGAGACTCGATACGTTCTTCCTTCTCTTATTTACAGCAGGAAACATCGGCTTCACTTGTAAACTATATACTGTAAGATACATAAGTTATGCAAATAAACATTACAATGATTTTAAATGTAATTTTATTGCGATTTGGCTTATCACCTCTTAGTTAGAGTTCCGGGAGAAAAATATTTTAATATAAGGGTTCCATGGCTTCAAAAAGTTTGGGAACCCCTGCTTTACGGTATCTATTTTAGACGACCCAATTGTTTTGGTCGCATACGAAATCTGCGGTGCAGTAACTACATTGGAGATTACTCAATGCCATATATTAGGTGCCAAGTAATGGTCTCATTCGCTAACACTCCTGCATAGTTAAAAATTCGGGATCCTATCATTCGACTGTTATTCAGCTCTGATGAATTGCCATTGTACTCCCGTTTCTTTAGGCGTGATTTTTTACGTTTTATCCGATTTGCGTTTTTTCAAATAAAATTTTTCGATTTTATTAGCTGTTTTTGGCTCAAGAATGTTTCATCTCCTCTCTGAACTCGACGAATTTAGCCACCGTTTCAAGTTCATCGACATTTATAGCGATAGCCGACAATCTTGTTTTAAAAAATAAGCTACCGCGCCAAGTTTTTTATAAATAGCCTATGAGATACCTTTTTTTGTAAAGTTCGTAAATTTGGTTTTATATTTTAAGAATCGTTGTAAAGGTATAACACAAATATTTCCGAAACGTCGATATTTTAAAAACTTTGAAAAAACCTGTAAAATTCACCGTGATATTCGGTGTCGATCGCGTCGATTAGCGTAAAATATAATTTAAATTGTAATTTTGGGCACGTGTACTTCGCAGATCATACGTTCTCGAAGCGTTTTTTTGTTTAGCTTGAGCTGATTAGTAATTTTTTGCCTACACGAAGTTATTTTTCGCTTCCGACGTTGATGTGAAGTAAAATTTAGATGCCAACTTATTTAAGGACGGTATAATCTGCCTTACAGTTAGAAATATTTTTATAACGTCAGCGTTTTTCCGTCTAAAATGTCTGAAAAAATGCTCAGGAGAAAAACTTCTTATTGCTGCTTTTATGTAATTTTATGTAAAATCGTTTCGCGTTTTTATTATCGTAAAAATTGCCCAAGTTTCACATACACGTTAAATGAAATTGATACTCGCGAAGATGAAAATCAGTTTATGTCAATTGTTAGTTTTGTGTTCTTATTTTCAGCCGGTGGTATAGTTTTATAGTTATAGAATCTAAAAAAGTAATTCCACATCGTCACACAATTCCGACGGATTTTAATAATTTATTTCTAGTTTAGTCACATTCCTAAAGTGAGAAAAATCGCCCCATGGCTATCTTTCCGGTAGGAACCCAAATTAGCGGAAAGAACTCGGGACACTTGAATTATAAAAATCAAGCCGAGGCGATCATGTTTCGCAAAATGTTGTGTAGTCCTCGTCGTAAATCGTCCTAAACGAAAGCTACTGATAAGGGTCTTCGTATAGCTATTATTTTTTTGCTGTTAGAACGTGAGCTAATTTCAAAGCGCAGAAAAAAAATCTTCTCAAAGATTTTGCGATATGAAGGAAAATTAGAGCGGAATTAAACTTGTTGCGTGTTGTTGACGGAAAATGGGTCGAAAAATAGTGCTGTGAATAATGTGTGGAAAATGTCGAAACAAGTATATTTATGATCATTGTTAGCGTCGTTGCAGTTTTTATTGCTTTATTTGCGGGACTGCACCTCGCTGGACGGGATATAATCCTGAATTCATGCTAGGCAGTGTGGATGGAATTGCGCTCCACGTGCGTCGTAAGTCACGTGCTATTGCAGCCTAAGGGATTCTCTCCTCATATAACGTTTAACCTTTTTTTTTTAAATGTGTGTGAACTTCGCTTTTCTCTGACGTGTAATTGCCCTTATTTCCACTCCGTCTCAATCTTATTGCGACCCTTTTACGTATTTAAATTGCATTTATTTCTGTTCTTTTAACGTTTTGATTCATTCCCTTCCTCAACCCTCCTCAGAACATGGGTTCGGTACGCTTCTTACGATCTAGGCCAGTAAAAAAAAAAAAAAACGCACCTGAAAATTTTTGCAAGGCGTGAATGTTTATCTTTTATTTTGTTCCTCCCCACCGGAGGAGAAGGAATCAATTGAGCGGCGAGGCTTGGGCGGCCATGTTTGTGACGTAATTTCTTGAGGTTGCCACGTAAGGAGAGAGCGGAGTAGTAGCGATTTTCATTTATTTTTGCGTTCGCAACAGGAGTTAACCGGGAAAGTAATGGGGAATGAGATTCGTAGCGATGTTCTCTTCTTGTTCGTCTTCGTTCTAGTTCGTTTGGAATGGATATGAGGATGAAATTCGGCGAGTATAAATGATTCCTTCGCTGCTTTGCTCGGATCGAGAGAGAGGGAGGTGGAGGGAGGGAGGGAGAGGAAGGGTTGAAAAGAGAGAGGTCGTCCGGGGAGAATCGGATGGAGAAACGAAAAGGAACCTCGCCCTTTGAGGTGAAAAGGAAGAAAGGAGACGAACACGTGAAAATTCGTTCGGAAAAAATAAAAAGAACGGTCGGATCGATGATTTTACTTTTTTATTATTTTTCTTTGGATCGCATGTTCGGCCTGAATGGTATTCGTCGCTCCCGCCCGCTGTTTTTGGACGACCCTCGCGTTTCGGTTAAGAAATTCGGATCATAAAAAAGGAAAAAGTTGGGAGGAAAAGGAAAGAGCGTTTTCTTCGCGTCCGCGAGAGAAATTTTTTTTCTCCTTTTCGCGCTCCTTCGGAGGCCCGATCGAAAGTGCAAGTAATGCTGTGATGGAGGTTAACAGAAGAAGGGAAAAAAAGACGGGGCTCTCTAAACATAATTCCAAGCGTTCGAGAGGGTGAAGATTCTTGCCAGGGCGAGAGAATTCGACGGAGAGAAAGAGAAACTGTCACGAATGCCGTGAACGAGAATGGACGATTTATAATTGGGGCGTTGGGAGAGATTCGTTATTTTTTATTTATAATTTCATCTCGGGGAATAGGGATGATTGTAGGGGGAGGGCAGCGTGATTGTCAAAGATATTTTGGTTGGGCGCGCCAAATTTTAAAATAATCGACAAAAATAATAATAATAAATTCGAGCTTTGAGAAGTATGAAAAAAATTCTGAACTTGACCGGAGATCGAACCCTGTTCTCCCACTTTGCGGTTAGGTGCTTGAACCAGGCTATGGAGCCAGTATCGTTCTATAAAGACAGCTTTAACTAATCAATCGTACGAAGGGTAGGTAATTTTGTATCAATAACAAAAACAGGCAATACTTTGTTTTCATCTGAATAATAAATTTAAAATCATCCAATATAATTTGCTTGGTTATGCGTGATGGTAAAAGGCGTTTCCATTGGTTGAATGGCAAGCCAATCAGAGTTCGGGACGTCACTTATCTCATTGCCGCCAAGGTCCTCTATTTGAAAGATTGTGACAACTTTGCCTGGCGGCCATCTTGAGTCCTCGAGCAGACGACGTCTACGTATAACTATACGATGTATTTTTACGGGGCGTACCTTTTTAGGCAAATAGAAGGTTTAAAAATTCCTGGTAACCGAGGTGTGCCCATTCTTTTCACCAAGTAATTGATGTGAACCCAGGAACATTAAATTTTCCGTAAGAAATTCATTAAAATAAGCGTATAATGTATTTAGACGTATTTAGTGTAACGTGAAGGAATCGGGGTAGTAACTGAGCGGTCGGATGGCCGTAATTAAGAAAAGTAATTTAATTATTAACAAATAGATCTCCAAAAACATTCATACTAAGATTATATTTATTTCAGTATGAGTACTGCGTTAGACATATAAGTTATGCAGTAATTCCCACAATCGTTTAGTGAGCCTCAAACAAAAGATGAAATACAATAATGCACACAAGCACATTTTAAGTAAATGCATTCAGGATATCGAACACAATTTTATTATCTGCCTTGGAACCCATTAGTGCCCAGAACATTTTTATGATATCTAATGTTTTTTTGGGTTCTATAATATACATTATCTAATGGCAAAAATTAGTTTTAAAATTGTTGCTCATTTATATCACTATGATTTGGACATTCAGCTAAAGCTGCTCCCATAAACAATTTTAAATGACACAAACCTTGGCTATACAACTCTTGAACTTTGAAGACTATTGAAGTTTGTGCTACCGAGGTTGTACTGTACATTTAAAATGGAACTTTTCATGAAATTTTCCATGTTACATCAAAATCTTAAGTTGGTCATTTCACAAACAGGCAATCTCTGCTGTCCATTTCTACTGGACAAAAGTTACCTTTATTTACAATCATTTTCAATTATAATGTTTAAAAATAAAAACTTTTTATTATATTGCATGTTTATTAATGGAAGACAAACCAAAAATTAAGAAACAATGTTGCATTATTTTACATTAATTTACAATACTTCAATAGTGTTATTGTTAAATTTTAAAGTATTTTAGAGCAAATTTACATCACATGGAAGGTCACATTCATAGGCATTAATGCTTTTGACAAGTCATATAAGAATTCACAAGTGTCCCATCAGGCCAGATGAGTTAACATCAGAACTCACTCAAGAGATTGCGTAATTTCAAAAATGAAAATCACTCTTAGCATTAAAAATTCAACAGGTAAGGTGTTATGATTTTAATTAAAATACACAAATTACAAGCAAATAGGAAAGTATCATTCTAATTGCCATTGGAATAGAACATTGAATGTAGTCATCAGTGCAAATAATGAGATCTATAGCCTACTCTTAACATTATTAACAGCAATTTAGCAATCTAGATAATAAAGAATATGAATTCTAGATATAATAATTATAATACAATATACGATACACAGTACAATATACAATATTTTAATACAATCTAACATACTGCATGTTGGCATGTAATCATAAACCTTTCATTCGTTAACACAATATTTATATTTTATTCATTATTTCTAATAACCTACCTTGGACATTTACAGAAAGTTGTCTTTTTGCTGGAGCTTTACGTAATGATTTTTTCGGTCGGTGAGGAAATATTTCTGGAACTGCGAAAGGTCTCAATAATTTGCGACCATCAAGCCTACTTACCTCGAACTGAGTCGCGTCGAAATGAGCCTGGGATAAATCAAATTTTTGAACGAAATAGAAAATTTACCGAAGAAATATAATATGTAATCTCATTGAAATTTCTGAGTTACAAGAATGAAACCCGAGAAAAATTTGGCATTAGTTTACTTGCCTCGCATAACTTGCTTGACGATGTAGGCATCCAGAAATCACGCTTCACTTTTGCGATCCAAATTTTTCGTCTATTTGCATCTGACGGAAAACGAAAAAGCCTTAACCCGTCTTCGCTACGGTTTTTGCAACCAACTGCACAACAGCAAGGCATGGCTAACGTTTTATAAACCTTAAATCTTCAAAATAAGAGAGCAATCACACGACTTTCCATAAGAAGTAAATGCAACCACTAGCTGACTGAGGACCCAACATGGCGGACGCGTACCACGTGATCCCCTCTAGTCCAATGAGATCCCGCGCTTGTCGGCATCCCCAACATCAAAGGATGTCATAACCTTCCTCATACACGGCCTTGGGTGCCGCTCGTCTGCAGCGCCGTTTCTAAGGCGTGGAAGAAACGTGAACTAATAGAAGATATGTGATGATACGATTCGAAATTATTTGCCGCTATAATTTTGAATACATTTTTGATATTTGAAAGATAAGAGTCAATTGTTCATAAGAATAATAAGCACAAAAGTTAAATAATATATTCCTTCCGTCATATTGACGGGCTTGTATACTAGTATAACATATAGTAGGGGGACCGAGGACTTATAAATAGGGGCTCGGGTCCTTCCCTAGTTACATTCCTATCGAGAAAGATTGCGGCGTTTCCACGTCGGGGCTTCTCCGTCGTTTTCTCGTCAATAAGACTGCGGTGTTTGGCGTGAGGTGCACCTTTGCGGAGGGGGATCGTGAATGACGCAGTCAAAGAGAGAAGAAGATATAATAAGTGTTCGTGGGCGTAAGGTTAGCAAGCGAGTAAATCGCGGCGGTTTGGAGGAGGAGAAGATGAATTCTCGTACTCTTTATGCCGCGTCTAGGACGTCGTTATGGAAATGCGAGAGAGAGAGAGGGAAAAAAAGGGGCGAAGGAAGAAACGTCGTATAAGAGGCTTAAAAGAGTAATACGTGGTTGGCGGGGACGGACGTATAGGCTAGCCACGCAAGCCCCTTCGTACCCTAAGCTTTACCCTAATACGTACACAAAACTGATTTTGGAGCGTTGCCAAAGGACGCCCTGCAGGTGCCTAGGGTACCGCGCGGTGCTTGGTCCCCTCGCTTGAACGTCCGTCGTCAGGAAAAGTTTATTTAAAAAAAGAAAAAAAACTCGCCAAGAGAAGGTGGCGTCATGACCTAGTTCATGCTCTCCCTATGTGTGCAAGTGCTTCGCGATCCCTTAATGCAGCGCAATGGTTGTCGAGGGAATTATTTTCTTTTCTCGAGGTCGCATGCGCGACTCTTCGCGGGTTCAAGGACGCGTGTTTAGCTGGAAATAAGTTTTTCCAGGAACTCGTTTTTAACTTTGCTCGCTCATTAATTAGCGCTAAGGTGCCATTAAAAAAAAATAAAAATAGAGGGCTATTCCTCGGCGGTCCCCGTTGAGGGGAAAATGTCGCAGTTCTCCGGGAAGGTTTGTATTTTTTTTCACGTTTCGAGTCCAGCGTCGACGTGCACAGTTGCGCATGTACCGCAGTTAAATCAATTCTAAAAAAAACTTAAATTTTAGTTCTTGCGTCAACTCGTTGTTTGGAAACAAGCGACAATATAAATTGGAATTTTTATGTATTTTTAATAGACAATGCCTGTAATAATAGTCGTTCATTTTGTTATTTATGGTGAGGGCTACGTTTATTGTATTTATTGTATACCGGGAAAACGAGCAACTCCTTTGCGAGGCGCTTCTGTACGTACGCATGCGCAGTTTGAAATTTAAATCATAAATACGACAAGAATACACGACACCGGTTGAGTATAGTAAAAAGTTGTTTATAAAATCCCCCTCCGTACTTTTTCGATTCTTTTTCCGCGGATATAAATATTTGTGTTTTTCGCTGTTGAGAATTTAAAAAAAAAAACTTTTTAAAAATAGCACTGTAGCGAAAAAAGAAACGCGTAGTCGACGAAGTAGGAAGTGAAGGTGGATCGCGGGTTTTGGAATGGATGGTGGTGTTATAAGGGAGGAGTGCGGGGGTAGTAGCCGTTGGTGCGAACATTGGTCGATGTGGGGGGGAGGGGTGGAGGAGGGAAGGAAAAGTGGGGGGAAAGGGGCGTGGGAGGAAAGGGGTGGGACACGTTTCGGGGGTGGGTGCGGCGGGGGATGGGGGGAGGGAGGCGTGGAAAGGTGTTGGGTTCCGCCTCAGAGAGAGAAGGAGAAAGTGTAAAAGGGCAGCAGCTAGGCTTTCCAATCGATTCGGAAACATTTCTCTGGTGGTGCAGAGCAAAGCTTCCGTTGTTTTTACTTGGCTGAGGATGAGGACCTCGCCCCGCTTCCCTCCCTCTCTCCCTTCCACCCACTCCCTCTCCGATATGAGACTATACCTCTTTCTCTCTTACCTCCTTCGATTCGCCTTACTCCGATTCTTAGGAAGTGCCTCTATGGACCGAAGAAATTGTTTGAGTTCGTTTCGAGATGTTACGCCCGTTTTTAGTCTTCAAGAGGGAGTCAAGTTTTTCGGTGGAGATTATTTTTTATATTAATTCTCCAAGCCATGAATGGCCGTTCAGTTTAACGTTTATGAAAGATCTTCCGCGTTGAATTACCGATGAAAGCGTATTGAATTTTTTCTTACCTTATGTGATTTTGTCAAGTTTGAAAAATTCACTTCAAATGCTTGCCATCGTCGAGGAAGCGAGGAATCCGATCCAAACGATGTTTTGGAACGAAAGAAGCAAAGGAATGCACCTGTTTTATGTTTCCTGCTGTGTAAATTCCAACTTTTTTTTTTGGCTTTGATGAATGCTTTCATTTTGGTGTACATACATGGAATTACGGTGAAGACTTATGCTTGTGTCTCTAAAGCAGGGGTTACCAACCTTTTCTATGTGGCGAGCACCAAGTTGTATCCTAGAATATTAAGCAAGCACCACTATATTTCTGAAAAAATTAGAAGTTGTCATGAATAAAATCAAACCAACATCAAAGTTATTCTTAATGATCTTCAATGCGTTTAGAAGGAAATCGACCCAGCAAATTAAATTATTGGTCCAAACAAATGGGATATTAACCACCACAACGGTGCTCGCGAGAACCAGATTGGGAAACCCCTGCCCTAAAGGGTTAGAAATGCAAACAGCGGTTTAAAATTTGTCCGCAATTCTTTATGCTGAGGAAGTTGTATCATAAATACGCTCGTGATCCATTTCCCTTTCAGTCTCGTCATACTCGATAAATTTTCCGAGATATTCGCGAAAAGGTAAAAACTCGGTCACTTTTATTCGTTGGATTATTTAACTGACATAACATTCCCAGAATAACCGCCGTTGTTTATAGATACAAATCAAAGATTGAAATCTTCGGCAAAACAACAATAATCAAGCAAGTTGCTCATCTTTATCTTTTTCCTCGACGCTTCATTTCCTTATTCTTATTTCAAAAGGATAAGAAACTTCCATGGAAATAATATTTGCGGCATATACCTATCTATACTTTAATTTTTATCGAATAAACGCGTTTTTTCATCTCCTGACGGATATGATAGCTTTTAGCGAATCATACACGATCTTGGTTGGTGAGTTAAAATAATCATCGTGCGGTTATATTTCCCCTTCTATTTATACATTACTAATTTCAACGCAGAAAAATAAGTTTATTTCTCGTTTCTATAACCTAAACTCGCTAACCTATTTCTTCGCCTCTCCTTCGTAACTCCTTTCATTTTGTCCTTCCGCCTCCGTGACTTCTGAAACGCTTGGAAATTTCTCGTTTGGCTGCAGCTTGAGATGGGTGCCCTCAAAAGAATTTTTATTTCGAGTGTTTCCTCGAGTTCATTTTCCTTTCGTCTCTTTCCGTCCAGTTAATTATTTCCTCGTGATATTCCAACGTCCAAGGGTGGAAAGATAACCGAAGCAGTCACATTCAGCGATAGTATTTGCTCGCTAGAATATATTTTATTAACCGGTAAAAAAAAAACTAACTTTTTTTTTAGAGTAAAGGAAACCTGACATCACTTCCGAAAAGGAGGTGGAGGATGGCGAGACTGAAAAATTGCCACTCTTCGGAGTTTAAACGCTCCAGTGGGTGTGATTTTACGGCCTGAAAAATGTTTCCTCGGCGGCAGTTACGTAATGAGGAAGCAAGAGTTACAATGGGGAGCGGGTTTCACCCTTCCGTGCACCCCGCTCGTCCACTTGATTCCACGAACGCTTTTTCATCGAGTTTATTCCTAGATCTCTCTCTCTCTCTCGCTCGTAGTAATCGAGGCGTTTTTTGATCTTTTCCATCTTTACTCGCGCGATCCACACTCTCGACCGAGATTAATTTTACTTCTTTCTCACTCTTTCTCCGCCGTCTGTCATTTCCTCTGCCTCGTCTTCATCCAATTACTCTTTGCTCGTATCCCAACGTCGCTCGAGCCATCCTCGCTTCTTTAATTAACGCGAGACTCGTATATATATTATTTTCAAATCCAAAAAACCTTTTGTGTGTATACCCTTTCGTTTTCACGAGACACCCGAGTTTAATTTTATATCGCGAAGATGTGGCCGTCGTTCAGAATATGTAAATTGATTTTTCCCTCTCGCTGGACGCGAAAAACTCTTTTGATCCGTGTAATCTCCGGTGGTGGCGTCGGCGATGGGGAGGAGGAGGGATGATTTGATTTAGTTTTTAAAACTCTCGTATAAAACCTTCTCTCCCGCCCCCATTGCCGTGCGTGGTAATCGAGGACGTGTAAAATTAATTTGTCCACCTGGAAACGTCCTCCTCCCGCTTTTCATCCCCTCCCAGTTTCCCACACCTCACCGTCACACTTCCATCTTCGCCCCCGGCTTCCTCATCCATCCATCCATCCATCCCTCCCCCTTCACTTTCTCTCCTCCACTTTCTCCGGGGCAGGGCGTGCCCGTCTCTCCGACTCCCAACTCAGTCTTGTCGCAAAGTGCGCCAACACAAGTCTTTCCAGGTACGCCGTACGATCCACACCAGCAGCGTCTTAAAAGTATCTCGCCATGTTCCGCGCGATGAGGACGGTGCCCTCGCCGTGGGCAGACGAAGGTGAGAGTGGCGATTTCTCGTTATTCGCTCTCGGAACGCTTTTGCCACGTGGTGTGGCGTCGCATTTTTTTTTTCCGCCTACGCATCATCCGCGCCGAGAACCGCTTGTTGGTGCTCCCGTTTCCTCTCAATCTACCTCTTTCCTGATCCTGGTACCTAAAGGGGGGGGGAGGGGGGAAAAGGACGCCGTTATAGTAAGAGACAGGTGTAATTACGCGTCCTCCACGTCGAGAGCTCAACGCCACCCGACCGGGCTAACGACCGTGCGTAGAGACGTCGGGTTTGACCAACGTGGAATAATTTCCAGACCGCTTTCCGAGCCTACGTTTTTTGTGATATCTCGAACTCCAGTTATGTTTAACTCTCGAAATTTTTTTTAAAATTTCGACTGGCGCTCTTGAACGATCCGCACAACCAGTCACGACTCGGGGAGGCCATAACCCGTCATCCGGCTTCGTAGCTCGTTTTTGAGGAGTTTAGCCGAGGGATAGGTTTGTGTGAAATGGAATGGTGTTTCTGGTGACTTGTTAACGTGAGTTTTCAATATGTCGCACAGTGGTTCTTTCGCGGATACGTTTTTTCTGTTATATCGATCAACTTTTTAGCCAATCGTTACGTATACTTTGTTCGAAGATAGCGTTTATTAACAGTCAAATACCGATTATAGCACATACTACATATATTTTGCAAATCATGTTGTCTAAATCACTGTGGGTGAAGCAAAATTTTCCCAACCCACATATGAATTTCGTGATTTACATATATTCCCTATTGTATTGTAATTTTAAGGCTGTTCTCACCTACATTTCCTCTTTTCACAGGATTCATCAACTGTAACACCAATGCTTTGCAGTCACTGGCACAGCTTCATGGTAAGTCTTATTCCATTTTGCTTCCATTTTAGTCGTAATTTAATTTGAAATTTTTCTTCCAACCATTTCTTATCCTTGATCATAAAGTAATTTACACCCAGTCCTTGTCGCATGTAGCTCAGATAAATCCAAATCATTTGTAAGTAACAGTTCTAATTATACTACACCGTATAAATAAGAGAAATCTGTAGTGGAATTCCATGCTGCAACTTTTTTTTATTAACGTAGCTCTTGATTTTTAAAAGTAAAATCTTTGTATGTGTCCTCACTTGTAGGGTGTAAACAATTTACTTTTTCCCCTTTACTTGCTCTGTATTCCTTCTGAAGACACGGCCATTGAAGTCTCTGAAAAGTGACATTATAGCCATATATCACTTCAATGAGACTAATTTGCAATATGACCAAACTATCCATCTAACTCCTTTTTAAACTCTCATCCTTGTTCCAACCATCTCATTCCACAACCCTTTGTCAGCAGTGCAGGAAGGGCACTGCTCTCTCTCTCTCTCTCCCCCCCCCCACCACAACACTTTCCCCCTGTTCCACCTCCTCATTCCCTCTATGGCGGTGTGTTGGGGCAGGATATCCTCATTCCCCTACACTCCTTTCTCCCCTCTTCCTTTATCTCTATCTGTCTTCCTCATTCACCTCAATCTTTTTCAACGCAATTTCCAAGTTTGTGTTGAAAAATTTTTAAAGCATGTTTAGGGAATAGGAGGACTTTTGTTAACTTTTTTAAAATCATAAGTTTAATGTATATTTTCAAAACTGAAGTTAAAGATAAGCTGTTGAAGGATTTGTGTTATTTTTTTAAAATGTCGAGCCTGGTGTGTGTTTATGTAGATATTTTAAATTCCATTTTTGTGAAACTGAAACAAATCTGAAATTATTTTTCTTTGTCTATGACCATTGACTGGACAGGTGTGAATGTTTTTGCAAGATTAAAAGGCTAGGTTTCCCTCACTGCTCCTCCACTTTCCTTGGAATGGTCATAAACTGTAATGATTTCATTCACTTTTAATAATAATAATAATTTATTAAACACAAACAGGATATCCCCAATTACATGTATTCTAATAAAAAAATGTATAAATATAAAAATAAATAGAACAAGACAAATCCTGAATGCAGGAAGGGAGTCTTCGTATATGTCCATAGTACTGCATTTAGCATTCGCCTCATTGTATGTCTGAATTTCTCTGGGAATAGGTGAATGTTTGTAGACATTCACTCTGGAGGATGGCTCCTGAAAAGGTGGCATGTGACGGGATCTACTAAGGGAGGCATTGAGGCCAATTAGTGCCACTAGTTCTTTGGAATCATTGACTCCATTCACAATATTTCATAGGTAAATAATATCCGATTGCCTAGTACACAAGGGGTTAAGTTTGAAGTCCTTACAAATTATATTAGCTTTGTAGCATAACCATTTTATGAAACACCTTTGCACTTTTTCAGTGGCATCTACATTAACATTTTGGGCAGGATTCCAAATAACATTTGCGTATTCCAGCACTGGTCTCACTAGTACGCAGTATGAGCTAATAATGGTGGGAAGGGAGAAATGTTTGATGGAATTCTGCTTAATAAAATCCAAGAGTCTGAATGCTCTTGAGCAAATGGACTGGATGTGTACACTAAAATTTAGTTTAGTCTCCATAGTTACACCTAAGTCGTTAACAGTTTGAACCCTCTTGAGTAGAACATCATCTATGGCATAAGGGTACAGACTAATGTTTTTCTTCAATGAAAAAGAGATTACTTTACATTTCTGAATGTTGGGGAATAATTTCCATGTTTGACACCACAGGGAAAACTTATCAATTTCACCCTGGATTCATACAGAATCTTCCAAACTGCAACCTATTAAGAATTTTAAAATCTTTGGCATATAGCCTATAAACATTTTTCATTGCCTGATTTAATGTAACATTTTTAGGTATTTATATACATCTTCCTTCCTCAGCTATAAATAAATTTAAGATGATGTTTTGTTGTATCCAAGTAAAATGTTTAATTGCTTAGTAATGATTAGAGAAAAACAAAATTTCCTCATTATTTGGAATCAAGAAATTTTGCATCATAACAGTAGCTATTTATTGGTTAATATTTTAATTGAAATACTTTTCCTATTCCATCAACAACAAACAGCAGTGGGATTTCCCTCCCCAAGGTCATTAAAAGTATCTGAAAATTTGCATTATCTCTCTTTGGTAGTCCATTTATCATCAGGAATAAGCCTTCGTTAGCCAGGTTATATGTAGAATTTGAAAAATGTCCTATCTTGGCATATTTGCAAGAATGTTTTGCATAATATAACTGAAAAATCATCCATTGGTATACTTCTACTTGCAGGAAAATCTCCATTCTTCCCAGCGTTAGACGAAACAGGTGGTGGTGGTTTATTGGAGGAAACAGGAGGTGGAGGACCACCGCATCCAATGGATGGAGGTGGAGGAGGCCCAGGGCATGTCCTTCACGGCCACTCCCCACAGCAAGGGCCCAATCACCCAGCCTCACAGCCTCCACCACCTCCTCACCATGGTGGCCCTGGAGGCCAGCACCATGGAGGAGGTGGTGGGGGTGGGCCCTTGCACCCGCACCATCACCCTCATGCTCATCACCATCCACACCATCCCCACCCTCACCCGCACCATCACCACCACCATCATCCACCTCCACCCCCACAGGCTTCCCAACAAGCACCGTCACCACAGCAGGTGAGTGTCAGTAGGGCGGGCAGGTTTCGATCGACTAAGGAGAAAAGTGATAGGTGTCATGTGTGTTTTATTAATCGACCATTCCTGTTATATTATCACTTGCACTTTTTATTCTTCAACTTAAACCATTGCAGTTTCAAAACAGCCAGGAGAAGTAAATGTCCCAAAGTAAAACATAATTTTGTTTGATGGTAACTATCCAAGGATGTATTCAGTGTGAGACATAAAAAAAGGAATGTTTCCATTCATTAACCATTTGGAGAAAATAACCCAAAAGTCACGGTTTTCATTGTGTGATACCTATGCCCAGAAAGAAATTTGAATTTTTTAAATTTGCTAGCATAGTTTTTATAAATATGATTTTTGTGATGTTTTCGTGTAATGTCTTTTTTTCAATCAGAACCTCAGTTCATTATTTAAAAAATTAACTAGATAAGAAAAATGGATAAAAATAACTAAATACGTATGTGACTGAAATATTGTATCAAAGAAAAATTATTTTCTTGTGTAGTTCTAGAAACCTTTTAGCCTCATCAGTGATTTTATTTACATTTTATAAGTTTATTATTACTTGCTATATCATATTGAATGAAAATTTAATTAAGCTTGGGCAAACAATTTAAAATTCTAATTGTTTTATTAATGAAATAAACTGAAACCTAGTATGTATATCTGGATTTATCAAATGAAGATCCTGATAAAAATTCGGACATTTTGGAAGAACAAGTTATGTAGGTATATTCAAAATCAAGAAATGGTTTACTTAACAAACCAGATAATGAACTCTGATTCTGTGGTTATATTAATGTGAAATACATAAATTTTGATGACTAATGCAGAAATTGTTGCATAAAAAGTATAGATTATAATTTAACACAACAATTTTGTTTAAAAGCCCTGTTAACTTTCCATTGTTTAGTCAGAGAAAATCATATCTTTGCCACTTTATCTCTCATTCACTTATGATGAAATATGCATAAAAATATCATTGTGCTGCTTTTTATTACTGATATTGCATCAGTTTTCTATTCATAGCATTATCATGAAACCATTACGCACTAAATTAAAAATGATCTGGATAAATAGAGTTATGAATTGAAGGCGGAAAAATTGATCAGTAGTGTACCATCTGATCATATTTAAAGTGACAGATATTACAGTCTTCATCTCAGTCCAACATTTTAGGATGCTGATGTAATAATTCAACTTATGGTGTTGTGGGAATTTCATTTGATTCATTTGTTTTCCTGTTAGGTGCAGGTTCAGGTACCATCATCCTCCGTGGCTCAGCCACCACCAGCTCCTCCACCACCTCTTGGCTCTCCCTCACGCTCTTCACCTCACAGCCAGGGCTCAGAAGCTGGCGAGCGATACTCTCGGAAGGTGTTTGTTGGAGGATTGCCTCCTGACATCGATGAGGGTTGGTGTACTCATATTCATTGCCTTTACATTAGTTGTGGAAAGCCTGAATTAATCATATTTAGCTGTAGCATAGGTGTTTGATAAGACCTATTCATATTAGTTAATGAATGATTATTGATATTCCTTTGTAAAATTTTCCATTATTTTGTTGTCTTGTTTTTTTTTTGCTGTAAATTAAATTTTCATTGTAATTTTATCAAAAAATCTTTAACAGATGAGATTACTGCAAGTTTTCGTCGTTTTGGGCCTCTTGTGGTTGACTGGCCTCACAAGGCTGAGAGCAAGTCTTACTTCCCTCCCAAGGGCTATGCATTCCTGCTGTTTCAGGTGAGGAGCAACTTTATCTTCTCTGCTCTATGAGACTCTATTGAGACTCGGAAAGTCACGTTTAAATAGTCTTAAAAAAAATATTAATACTTCTGAGTTGGTCAGCCTCTTGAAGTAGAAAATTAACAAGAAACATTTCTTGTTTTCTGGTAACATTAGTTAAATGTGAATAAGTGAAATATGTATAGGAACTTAATCATTACATTTGCTGTTGCTTTGGATACATAGTGTGTATTTAGTGCTTCCATTAGGGATTTAGATGTGTTACGTCATTGTGATTGTTTGTGTTGATATCATCTCCATTTAGTGAGATTTTCCTGTTTTTTTGAAAATATTTGTGTTGGTATATAATCACATTCTTATTTCAAATGTCTGAATACGCGTGTTTGATAATTCAGTTGTTTTTTCGAGGAATAAAATAGTTTTTGTTCATAATTTAATACACCCAATTTTGTTCCAATTCCTTCATTCCCAGCAAACATCTTTCATCTGTATCTTTGTATGAGTTTAATGAAGAGTGTCTGTGACTGTTTGTTTTAAGATTAGTCCTTTTGAGAGTATGGTTTATTATTGTCAATTTTTGTTAAGGTAATAAGGATTTTTCTTCTATGCTAAAAAGATTTTGCTTAGCATTGTAACAAGCAGTAAGCTTCGAGTTTTGTGTGATATAAGGTTAAATTTAAAATATCATTATTCTTCGCCTTTTATTTTTCCTCTTAAAAAGTTGCTTTTTGAAGCCTAAAAAATTAAACACCATCAGGTATGTTGGACTATGTGAGATGTTAGCTGATAATCATAGGGGTTCATTTGTTGATGTTCTTGAACTTTTTCAGCTGTGCGTCATGTTAGAACATGATAACCACAGTGGGTAAATTAGGATGGCAAGAATTGAAAGTCAAAAATTGAAGCATCTAGAAACGTATATTTCTTGATCATGAAATGCGTATTTGAAATGTTTTATTTGACGAAATTGACATATTTTTGTTTGAAAAAATATTTGTTATTGTGTTGGACATATCAATAATTACTGAAAATGTTCACTAACAGTCAATAGCTTACTCTTATTTTGTTATTTGATGCAAAATCATGTATATTACTTCATGCATCACACTATTTTCAACAAACACTACATTTTTATTCTAAAATTAAAGTGTGGGAAAATGTGCTTAATGTGACATTGCCATGAATGTGAATATTTCTCTCTGCACTCTCATCACATGACTTGAAGGAAGTGATAAGAAAGAAGGAGCAATATTAAAAAAATGTATCCATAGGAATTTACTTGAAAGTAATAACTTCATGTAAACTTATTGACAAATAATTCTTACAATATAATATTGGATTACTCTAAATTAAGAGTGACTCTAATTTTCTTGTAGGATGAGAGTTCAGTTCAGCAGTTGATTGATGCATGTATCCAGGATGAAGATAAATTGTATCTTTGTGTATCATCACCGACCATAAAAGATAAGCCAGTCCAAATTCGTCCCTGGCGTCTTTCCGATGCTGATTTTGTTCTGGATGCTTCTATGCCACTTGATCCACGCAAGACTGTATTTGTTGGAGGGGTACCTCGCCCTTTGAAAGCTGGTGAGTCATCTACTACTAACGCAGGACCTGTATATACATTCTGTAAAATGAATATTTTTATTTACAAGCAATCAACCAGGAGCAATCTGAATAATGCTGATGGTTTAAAAAGCACACAAAAAATTCTGTCCTTCAGCTTCAGGAAATTAAATTACTGCGATCATGTCAAACATTTTCTGTGAATTTGAAATTATCAGCTAAGTCAGTGAGCCTAACCATTTTGAAGCTACAATCCCATATTTTGTAGCCTTACGCAGAACCCTTCCCTGAAAGTTATTTTACAAAATATTTTTCTTTATGGGAATTTGGTAAAGGTCGTATTTCAAAACAAATACTGTACTGCACCTTTATTGAATATCTCCCTGTTGACATGAAACAGATTAATCCTAATGAAATGCACTTTATACTTATCCACAAGATATATCTTGTGGAAAAGTACGAAGTGTATTTCAATATGGGTAATATCATAAACTTCCATGAAGACATACCTGAGACAGTTATCTGTGGAACAGATTGTTGCATAGTGGTTCTTTTATTATTATTTTAACCTCTTGTTGTGATTTCTACAGTTGAACTTGCGATGATAATGGATCGGCTGTATGGAGGAGTGTGCTATGCTGGCATTGACACAGATCCAGAATTGAAGTATCCAAAGGGAGCTGGCCGTGTGGCCTTCAGCAATCAACAGAGCTACATTGCAGCTATAAGTGCTCGTTTTGTTCAACTCCAGCATGGTGATATAGACAAGAGAGTAAGTGATAGCGACTTATTTTCAGAATACATAGTTTTATTTAATTTTAGAATATTTTGTGTACTTTCAGATTTTTGTATCACCAAAGTGATCCTGTGTCTGCCTTTGATTTTGCCTTTAACTGGGTTCCTTATGGTTAATTTCAATGGGTCCTTAGAAAATTTTAAAATAACTTATTAATATCTAATGCTACAATGATTAAAAATGTAATTGACTATAATATGGGCATTGATGATAATTGTTAATGATTGTAAAATATTTCCTTATAAGATTCAATATTTTATGAAACTCTGCTTTACAGATCGCAAGAAAATAGTTTATGTAAATATAAAATATGCTTTTTCTAAGGTGAAATTTCATATTTGCTATTCATAATTTTATTTTCTTTTTATGCGTTAGGTTGAAGTGAAGCCATATGTCCTAGATGACCAGATGTGTGATGAATGCCAAGGACAGCGGTGTGGTGGCAAATTCGCTCCCTTCTTCTGCGCCAATGTCACCTGTCTCCAGGTTAATATATTACTTCATTGTTTCCCCTATTAAATATGCAGGATAGTTATTTTTAGGGGTATCACTTTAAATGCTCATGCTTATGCTGATTGTGAAACAAAGTAGAGTATATAAAGGTGAGCATTTAAAATTATGCATAATGTCATAGTTTACTACATTGTCATTGTGATGCTGAATGCGGATATTTTTATATATGGAATTTTTCTTGCTATGCATAACTGAGAAATGAAAAAGATTCAAAACAGTTCAAACATGCGGAAATATATAGTTTTGCCAAACTAAATTTAGGGACTTCTTAATTCCATAAGTAATTTTGTTATTACTAAATGTAATAATGTTGTTATTTGAATGAGAAGTTGTAAATGTCCTACAAAGAACTTTGTGCTAGTTAACAATTTTATTTTCTTGCAGAAAAGTTACGGTTAATTCCTAACTAATTTGAGTTTATTATTTTTTTGTCATCTCTCGCTGCCACACACACAGTACTACTGTGAACATTGTTGGGCTACCATACACTCAAGACCAGGGCGTGAGTTCCACAAGCCTCTGGTGAAGGAGGGCGCTGACCGACCGCGGGCAGTGCCCTTTCGTTGGTGTTAGCGGTGGCCACCTGCCCAGGGAGAACACGCGGGGCGAGGAGGTGGCAGGGCAGGAGGTGGAATGGGGCAGCCATGGGCCCATGGGTGGCAGGGTTGACCAGCAAATCCCTAGTAAATTCTCTGCCTCTCTGATGGGGCAGCAGTGGTGCCGAGGATCAAAAGGGGAGAAGAAGGAGGAGGTGTCTACCCTTTTCTCGCCCGGTAGCACTGGACAACATCTTCAGTTTGCCGTCGGTGCTCTCCCATTCATGAGCAGATAGATATATATGTATAAAAGGCTCTGCGAAATTGGGGAAGAAGGATCATAACCCTTGAGGAACAGATGTAAACTGATTGCACGGTGGTTGTTTCTAATGGATGAGCATTGTTTCTTGTCTGTGTGTAGGAGTACACACAAATTTTTAATTTGAGCAAGTATGTTGCACTGTGCCGGAATTTTGTCTTTAGCCTCTCTGCCAATACTTTAAAAAATCACTCACTTACGTACACCCTCGATGAAATTTTATGAATTTTCAGGGTATTTGTAAATAAGCATCGTCTGAATTGAATGAAGACGTAATTTTTAATGCCGAGCAATTGGGCACACCAAAGGATAGGGCGGGTCGTGGCTGCGGTTTTGGGTTTGGATGCCGTGAAAGAGAGAGAGGGTGCGGGGTGCGGAACGGCATGTAGAGGAGGGTGGCCCATCATTGCTCCTTACCTCTCTGCATACCGCGTCTCCCCTTGTCTCTGCCCATCCCCTTCCCACTCTCCGTCGACACGAATCGCTCCAACGTGTACATAGTTGTTGTAAAGTTAACCGGTAGTTGTTTCAAAATGATGATTTGTTTCATATTGAAGTGAAGTGTACCTTCATTATTTATTTTTTGGGTCTCGTTTTTTGTACATAAAAACACTTTTTGCCACTGACTAACACCGAGCCTGTTTCCCTTGCTTTTGGGTGCAGGGTCTGCATCGTCCGTGGGCTCGGGTTGTCATGGGTTTGAGTGCTCTTAGAGATTGCCAGATCCCGGGGCGGTCTCTTGTGTGCTCTCCCTGCTCGACTAACTTTTGATAAGACATTTCATAGGGAGCGATTACCTCCGTCATTACGAATGCTACCAATTTGATTAGTACTTTTTTATATTCTCCATAAAATAAAAAGCATTGGCAGAGAATCTAACCGGACTTGCAAGTTCTGTAGTTTTCTTGTCCGTAGAACACTGACACTTTGTTTGCATTAACACATACATACACCGAGTACACTTTTGTATCAAAGCCATGCTTGTGCATGTGGCTTAATGCGTGACTCCTTGCATCCTCCGTGCCCATGCTCTGCTAGCCCGCATCCCAGCTTCTGGGCAGAGCACCACCCTCTTTGCAGAATGGAGTGCGGAGGGGTAGGGAGAATATGGGTCAGCACCCTCTCTTTCATGTTTCCAGGGTGCTGATCTCTCCCTAATTAACCCCTTCCCTCTCCACTCCTATCAACTCTTGCAGGGCAGACATAATCGAGGTGCCCTTTTTAAGTGGTTCCTGGTACTCTTTCAGGAGAGCCAGACAGATGAGAGAGACATTTGTGCAATCAAAAGGAATGGTTTTATTCCCGTTCCCTATAGCATACACCAACACTTCTTGGTCGATGATGTTTCTTCATCTTCCAAAGAGGATTACTTTATCTCGGGATGCCCCGCTTTATCTGTCGTGTATGATTGTCGAGGCATCCGTGCCTCTTTCACCCCAACCCACCACACTTTCCCCACCCACCCTTCCTCCCCCCCCCCCCCTCACACCCATTTGGGTGGTTTTCTTCTCGTACTCTGTGTGATATAATCGAAAGAAGGTACTTTGCACGAAAGTAGTCGTCTTTTTCCAATAGATTTGTATTTTTGAGTGTTGAAGTTTTTTATACGGCTGTTGTTATTATCTTAGTTGAAAGGAGGGAGTATAGTAGTCGCGAAATGTGAAATGCAAGTAAAACTGAAAAGCGTGGGCAGCGACGCTGATGCCCATATGCATTCGGGGTTTGGTTTGAGAAAGTGCATTCCTAGGCGTATGCCGGAGTGGTGTATTGTTCTCGAACCAGTCCCATATCCCTCCCCCGCCCTTGTTCCCCATATCCATCCCGAACCTTTCCCTCACCACGACCCCTTTCCCCTCTTAAAATGAAAAGAAAGGGTGCGCGGACACCCTTAATCAGCGTCAGCGGAACGCCCACGGGAGTGAGGGCCAAGTCACTCTGATTGACCATTCCTCACCAAGTGAGGAATCAAATTCACTCGCAAGCAAGTTTAGAAGAGATAAATAAAAAAGGCAATTGAATATATACATAAATATATATTTTTCAGTTTTGACTGGCTTGGCTCTTCATTGAATTTGAAGGTCAAACCTTTCCCTTTTAGGCGTTTCCGCTTTCCCATCTGGCCCCCAAATCCCCATCTTGCCTCACTTATGCCCTTCCTGTGTCCTTGGGCCCCCACTATAATGGTCCCCACAGACCGAATCCGTGGTGCGTGGGGAGACCCACTCGGGTTGGGGTTTAAAAAAAATATGTGAAGTGTCCTTTTTTTAATTTTGCACTTACTTTTGTTTCTTTTTTAAAAATGTTCTTGTCAAGTTTAGATACATCTGCATGTGATCTCCTAATACCAAAGAAACGTGAGGCGTAACCATAATAAGATTTTAAAAACGCTACTCTCGTTGCGAGTAGGCTGTTGTACTTTTCCCTTAGGCAAATTTTAACCTATTTACAGATTTTTCTTTTTTATTTTATGTAGTCAAAGGAGAATATCGGATGAGTCGTGGTGTTTCCCAGTGGTTGTTGTTGTGTCGAGCGTGTACCGCAAGCGAGGGGCTTAAGGTCCCTGCGAATGGTCCCGCCGTCTGTTGTTCATTGTTTTTTATTTTTGGATATGACATTTTCAGTATCCCCTTTCCTTGTTTACTTTCGTCGTTGACACTTGCCGTAGTTGTTTCTGATGGATTTGGAGTAGTGGCATGTGTGCACTTTAGGGGTTTTGTCTGGTTAGTTGTTTTGTCTAGTCATCATTCATTACTGGAAGTGTGCATAGTAAGACTGGTAGGGGAGGGTCTTTGTTCAATTCTTGTTGTAGAAAACACAATCTGGTTCCTACCTTGGGGAAATATATAGGAAATGAATACTTGACTGTATGATATGTAGCCCATACTACCATTTTGGTACAAATAATTATTCATTTTGTAACACATTGTTTGTAAAAAATGAAATAACATGTTTTCCTTTTTGTACTATTTATAATGCGCTTTGAACTACAATGTGTGAGTTCTCTGCATTCTCTGTGAAAAATTTTGCTGTGGATGTGTGTTTGGGCGTCACTTAAAATAGTAATGATATAACATTATTTTTGTCAATGTTTGGTGCCATCTATGGGAATGGTGTAGGAATTGGACAGCGCATGTGAGGAATTTCCTTTTTTTCTATAAAACATAAAGTCACTACTGGAAGGAATGCGTGAGTTTGGTTGATGTGGTAAGATGTTTTTTTATTGAAGTTTTTCATAGTGATGTTGAATGTTATCATAAGGTTTCCCTGCATAAAAAATGTCTATTTATTATCAATATCCTTCAATTTTTCTATTATTCAGAGTATTTTCTATTTTTCCCTTTGAGTAGTCGTTATTGTTTTTACATTTTGAGTTAATGAAAATGTGTAGGGGTTAATACAGTTTATATTTTTGCAATACCCAGTCCTGTTTTAAGTAAGAAAATGTGATGACTGAGGATGGGACATTAGCGCCTTGGTGTGCATTGTGGGAGGGGGGTGCGCGGCGGGTAGGGGGTCTTGTTGAAGGGATATGGGGAGAACACATTTGTCTCATTTCCCTGTTACCCCGTCGCTTCTCGCCCCTCCACCCAACCTCATGATTAAAAAAAACCGAAACAAAAAAAAGTGAAAAAAAAATGTTTAAAAAAAAAGCTAAAAATTTAATTATGAAATTTTTTAATCTCCTTGGTGCTTGGCAGCTTTTCCAAAAAGTGTGTAGTCTTTCTTTGAGAAGAATTATTATTACCAGATAGGCAGATGAGAGTGGGGCTGGGGGCGGAATTGAAACAAGCATCTCCTCCCTCGTGATAACTGGCATGGCGTTATTTTTTTTCTACTGCTTGTAATTAATTTTTTTGACTGCCATCCAGCCGTTTCCCTCCCCACCCGTCTCTCCCTGGGACGGATGAAAAGAAAACACGGCCCTCTGAGGATGGCGGCCCTGTAATGTGGCCCTGCCCTCAAGGTCGCTACCCGTCCCTGGGGCCACAGAGATCGGTCGATGTTATGTGATAGTTGTATTTAATACAAAATCTACACGTGATTATTTTGTAGCCTTGGGTAACTTATTTAACATTAGCACTATTTAACTTTTTAATAAGACTTCGTAAATTGTATAAAATATTATTCCAGTGTGATGATTCCATGTATTAAAATTGTAACATGATAACTCTGTGTAATAGATTTGCCTCCTCAGAGTGGTAGCGTGCACAAAAAAATAACAGATTGCATCGCTCGGTGCATCATAACGGCACGGGGAATCCTCTCTCCTGGCTGCCGAGCGAGACTCTTCTCTCCATATGGAATAATATCTCCGAAATTGTAAAAAAAATAATAATATTTTAGAGGTGACAAAGTGGCAGACTCATTAACTCACAGTGCCATTCAATTTTTAATAGAACTTAAAAAAAAGGAAAGTATAATCTTTCAATTTTTTGTCAAAAGATGCTTTTGCTACTCATTAACCAAAAATTTTCATGGAACGATGTTTTTAGCAATTTGTTTGGTATGATCCCATTATTAGCGGTAGGGTGCAGCGGTATCAAATTTTGTATCATTGTAACGGAACGAATATTGTACGGTTAGATCGGGCACTTTTGGGTGTCCTCCAGGTTGGGTTGGTGCGTGTGACTTTCACTGCGGGCGGAGGGGGTAATAGAAAAGGGGAAGGGGTGGGACAAGAGGAGAGCAAGTCATACTCCCCCCTTTGTTACCCTTTTTGCTGGCCACCGACAACTCCACAGTTTTTTATGTCTGTAGAGTCTCAAAGGATACGCAGATAGCAATATTAACCAATTGCTGCATCTGAATGAAATGTTAAAAAAAAAAGAAAATAATAACAGGGTAGTGCCACTTTTCTGCAGGCAGAGGTAGTGCTTTGTAAATCTTATTTATCTCTTTTTGAAACATAGGTGAAAAAAAAATGAAATCTTATCGCTTCTATTCAATTAACACGTGTTGATTCTTCCTTGGCCTTAAATATGCTGTTACACAGTTGAAAATCCCAGGGCCGACATATTTGTGAGCGACGTGGGTGGGATGCGTGACGATGTATGGGGGGTCGAGCAGCATCTTAAAGCTGTCCCTTCCCCCTCCCTGGATCCCAGAATCCCTCCCCCTCCTCCCTCACCTGGGTCCGCTTGCCCTCCCCCCCCCTTTTAGGCCTCTCCCTCGAGGCTCCACCCAGAGGTCTTGCATATCCTGTTTACACAGTTCCATAGCATTTTGAGGATGATTAATCTGGTTTATACATGTGAATATCTATTTTCTTATCCCAATAATAATAATAAAGGCAGTATTTGAGAAGAGTGCAATCAACATGAAGAGTCCAAAAAAAATAAAGTCAAGTCACATGTAACCATAGTAAAAATAAAAAGGGGAATCAAAGCGAAGGGTTGAGGGATGGAGAGAGAGAGAGATGGAGAGAAAGAGATTGATGGTAAACATCCTTCCCTCCCCTCTCCCCCCTACATTCAGCCTCCAGTAGTGGCCTAGTCATTGCCCTCGTACCCTCCCCTAAAATTCCCCCAGGAAGGGGCTCCTCTATTCAACTTTACACCTGTCACACTTAGGAAGATAAAAGAATTGTATAAAAAAAACTTTGCACCACCCATGCCGCACTTTGTTTGTTAGGAAGGCGATTAAATGAGATAAGAGACTCTCCCTTGTCCTCTCTCTCTATCTCTCTCTCTCTCGAACCATCTTTTCGTCGCACAGTTCAACGAGTCGGGGAGGCGAGCGAAGGGTGTCTATATAAAGTAGTAGCATTTTTGGAGGCTGGGTGGAGTTTTTAAGGAGGGCGTAGATGAGGGTGTTTATAATTTGTAGGAGGGGTTAGTGCGCGTTTGTTTCCACTCTGGGGGGTGCGCTTGCTCACTCCGATTGCCGCCCCTGCCCTCAAGGCGGTGCTGTCTTTGCATACTCGGGCAGTGTGGTTCACTCTTTTGATTATTAGGAAAAAAACCGAGCACTTGTTACATTAGTATTTCTAAATAATAAATAACGATAATATCGAATATGGGGTACTACTTTGTGTGTGCATTTCAATCACTATTTTTATGAATTTTTGTACATTTTTCTAATTTTTTGTATTCAAGATGTCCTGCTGGGGACATGGGAAGTGGCTCTCCCTCTCGACACCTCTGCACCCCTTCCTCCCCACCTGCATCCCCCACCCCATCCACCTCCGCCCCCAAATGTTATGATTGAAATGATGTAAGAATGCCACACCCTTTCCCTACCTCCCTTGACCCTGAATTGCTTGTTTCTCCCGCAACCTCTCCCCCTCCCCGCCCCCTTCCTTCCTCCCCCACGTGCACCCACTAAGCCCTCGGTGGCTGTGTGGGGGAGGGGCGGAAGTGCGGTGCCATTTCCCCCTCCCCCTTCTCCCCACTCCCCCCCTCCCATTACGAGGCGTGGGGAGGAGGGTTGGTGGGCTGGAGAGGTGTGCATGGCAAGCCTCCGGGATCGAGTGCCACTCCCCAAGCCATCCTCACATCGCTTATTTGTACCAGGGGAGTTTTTCCTAGTTATTTTGTTGGATATCAAACTTTTTATGTTTTATAAAATAATTATTAAAAATGTAAACTGTCTTTATTTGTTAAAAGATATTGATGTAAAGTAATTCTGTGTGGAGAATGGAGTTTTTTGGACGTTAATTCTCCCTCCACCCATTCCAGTCCCCTTTTTAACCTCACACGACCCTTTAACCTCTTATCCCTCATCCCTCTTCCACACCCCAACCTCCCACCCCCTTTCTTCTTCCCTCTCAGCTTTTTGCTTTTAAATCTTTGACAATTCCTATGTGATATCCTCTTGTTTCATCTACTGCTCTTTACATAAGAGAAAATGACTCTTGTACTACTAAAAGTTCTTTTCTGATGTAATTTATAGTAGTTTAATAAAGCAGGTGATACAGAAAAAGTTCTAACTAATGAATGTGCTGAGCATTCTATTGTTCTTGTCTCCATTTCTGATTTCTCCTTAAGTAGTTCTCCAGATAAAGTCTAAAGTTCAACCTTGTTTATGCCTTCCACGTTATTCTTCTTTCTCTTTGTTACCCCTCCAGTCTTTCTTTACTCTTCTATCTCTTTGTTTTTATCAATATTGAATCACTAGCTTAAAAAATTGCATAGCTTGCTATAAAAAATGCCTTCATATGGCAGAATTTTTATAAAAAGAAATTATATAACAAAACTATAATAATGAGAATTAAAGGACAATGTTTAAAACATTAAAAATATTTGTTTTACAATTTCACTTATCAATAATGCCTATTTATTTATACTACAGTCAGCTAAAGTAAGCTGGACGATATTGTTTATAATGAATGCCTATGCCAGTTATCCTAACAATTTTTGGCTTTTTGAAAGGAATTATTATTACTCTTAAAAAATGGAAGAACCATACATAGACTTATTGCTTCATTTTTGATATGGTGTAATTTATGTAAAAGTAAATAGGTGCATGTATACTACATTTTTAATTAGACCTTTTATGTTAAATACTAGCTGAAACGCCCAGCTTTGCTCAGGAAAGTTTTCTTCTAAGTAGCAAACAATTTTTATTGCTTTGTACTTTTAAAAGTATTCATAGACTATATTTAGGCATGAATCCACTTGTAAACTTTATCTTGGCGTTAGCTATTCTTCTATGGTGCACCATGGCGTGGATTTTCCTTGCATTAATCTTTACGTGGCTATCTCCCTTTGAAGAGGACAACAATTAAGAAATTTAGCTTTGTTGCCACTTGGAAAATGGTCATCTAAACCGATAAATTTTGTGCTTAAAGGAAAATTTCGAGCGATTTAGCATGTAATACAACAAAACATGAACAGAATTAAAATATTCAGTCTTTCGTGCATAAAATAAGCTATTTCCTGTGATCGTAAGTTAATATTTAGGTATATTTATATCCACATCAGTGAAGAGCTGCATGGCATTTTGAGGGTATGAGAGACCCCATGGTCTGCAAAGCTAGACCAAGTTCTTCCTTTGGTCCATAGGATGGCCCATGAAACTTTAGAATTCGATAGCTAGCTTTAACGGTGTAAAAACATATAAAGAACATACACTAAAATATTTATAAGATCATTAAACGAGTAGGTAATTAAAAATGAGCTAAGAATGTATTTAGCAATCATCAGCAAAATATAGAGTTACATCTAGCATAGATAGAATCCAAAGAAGAATTCACCATTAGTCAGGCTAGAAACTTCTTAAAAGATAGGCTAAGCAGCACAATGCTACAGTATGGCCACAATTAGTTTAAAATTTGACACATTCATGATGCTAAAAACAACTCAGAAAAAGGAAAATAGATATACCTAAAAGCCATTTACATGAGGTTGTATAAAGATAAAAGCCAAAGAAATGAGTTTTCAAAGTATTCAGGAAACAGTCTTGTTTAAAGGAATTCCACTTCATGATATAATTTATTTTGGTAGCCATAGCTGTCATGAGTTTCATTTCTTAGTATGAAAGAAAAGAAAAATCACTTTATTGAGCAGAAATATGATCTAGGTTTCAAAGATTTTATGCCATCTTCACAACAGGATCTGAAGATGATGTTAAATCTTTGAAACCAAAGTCTTATTACTATTCAATAAAGTGGTGTTTCTTTGATTTTTCCTTTCTTTCATTAAGAATTTAACTTCTGTAAAGACTAAGTCATTTTCAATGAGTGATTTCTAGTAATCACCATATGATATCATTTATAAGATATTAGCCCTCGATAATTATGAAATAATTTAGAATATTTTCTATAGTCTTTCTATACCTTATGAAGGTAATCTGAAAAAATCTGTATTTCTGAGTGAAGAGAAAATAAGTATTTAAAATTTTAAATAAGTAGTAGCTTCTGAATTTAGGAAATGTTCATATAACAGAGGATAGAAGCAAAGAGAAGAATAATTGAAGTTGAGATGCAAAGAAAATATTAAAATTGGAAAAAATATGGTTGACATGACTCAAAGACCTTTTTATAAATTTTACTTTTTTCTAATTTTGTAAGAATAAATAGAACGTGAATGATTTCAGATTTTTTAAACGTTAGATTTTAATGAACCTTATAACAAGATAATGTAGTAAATAAGTTAAAACATAGGCACTCATATTGTTTGTTGACCAATATTGAAAATAAGAGTTTATTGTTATATTCTCATCAAATATACAACAACAGGTGGTTTACCTCTCATTTGTGGAAGATTACTTTCACAATAGATTGGTGATGATTTCTATATCAAGGTTGCTATCAATATGAGGTTTTGGTGAGATAATTCAATTAGAAATGCAGAAGGATGAAGATAGTTCTAGATGGTGGCCAGAGAGTCTCCTCAAAGGGAATGTACTCATATTTTGTTAAAATATTTTATACTTCCTCGTTTTCAAGAAATCTTCTTTCATTCAAAGCAAATTTTTTTGTTTCATTTCTATGGTAATTGTATTTAATTTTATGTATGTACATGAGTGAATGTAATTTTTTTAAGTTCTCAAAAGAAAGTTTAAGAAGTTACAAAAACCTTATTCGTCTATCATTTAATGTGCTGATGGACAACCCATATTCATTTTTGTCAATGAAAAGCTGACAATGTTCTCTTTCTTTGTCTCAAGAGATCAAGAGGTTCAACTGCCCCCGTAATACAGGTTAGGATAATATTCTCGAGGAAATTAACACAAAGGAAAAAGACATTTACGCATTATTAGAACTAATGAAAGCCTTACAATTATTAGGAAATAACTCCTATGAAAAGCATTGAAATATTGGCGAAATATAAAGTATTATTTCCGATTATATTACTTCGCAAGAAAACTATTGAGGCTATTTGGATGAATTTACTTCATTTAATTTCATGCGTCCGATGAAAGAACACGGCCCGTGCCTCTTTCAGACTTTTTCAGCCCTTCATGCTAAATTAAGTTTTAATTTGAATAGCGTAGTGAACAAAAGAAATGCGAAAGTATTAAAAGTTCGCTCGTAAACCGCGGTCGTTATGTGTTCATCAAAACAATGAATTCGTCATACTTTGATTTTCGTGTAAGTATATCTATATAGTTTTAGTAGAATAAGTGTAATTTAAAAAATCGTATATTATATTTACAGAAACAGTTAAAGTGGCATTCTTTGACGAGTGAATGTGTGAGGAGGCATTTGTAATATGAAAAACCGTCAACCTTTATACTCAAAAAAGATAAACAACCGTATTATGCCCTCACATTAAGTATTATGGTATAGTGAGCAAAGGCATTCCAATTTTTTCAGGGGTATATGTTGTAACTTGCGAACGATCCTTTTAGTATAACGTCAATTCCCAGTAGTAATTTGTATTGGGTTATACTTTACTACCAACATTTAGAGTTGCCACCTCTCCGGGTTTGACCCGGAGTCTCCGGGTTTCGGCAGTCGTCTCCGGGTTAACACGAAATTTTTGAATCTGGTATTCCACAATTTTTGTATTACATTACTTTTTAAAAGAAAAAAATAAAGTACACGAATAGTTTTCGTTGCGTTATTTACCTTTCAGAAGCGTCCTGCTTACACAGTACGCTATATAGAAGAACATTTCGTATGCCGCCATTCGTTCATAATACGCCACAGAGATCGATAGATTTCTTAATTGTTCTTGGGAAATGAATTTTCATAAATTTTTAAAACCTTGTTAAATTTGGATAAATAAATAAATGGATAAAAGCTACTAGGAGAAACCATCCATCTTAGCGTAAATTTAATCCTAAAAATATTTTCTGAATTTTCAAATAGTCCAAAAAAGTCAGAAGAATTTATGAGGAATATGAGGATGTTCTGAGGCATGTACCAACAAGATGGCTATCACTGTTCAGAATTCTGGAACGCATTTAAGTCCTTGGCCAGCAATAAAAATTTATTTTATACAGCAAGGAGAAGAAGAAACAGCTAAAGTAATTTGGAGTTTTGTGCAGGGTCAGAAAGATCAGGATGACAGCAAAACTCAGTTGACTCTGCCTGAGTGTTATCTTTACTTTGCACATCATTTTATGTCCATTATGTCCAAAGATATTTAGTTACTAGAATGTGAAATAGTTATGAGTTCATAAGTACATGAAATAATGTTTATGTTAAAAGAAAAGCTTGACCGCAGACTGAAGGATAAGTTTTTTGGGTATAAAGTAAATTCCAGTTTGAGTTATCTTGATTCACGAGACAGACAGAAGTACTTAGAAGAAACAATTCAAGTTTACTATAGCTCGATCGTTTTATGATGGCAGTGCGCAGTAGACACTTTCACTTTAGGACGAGTCCATTCTCGAGCCGGGACCGCCTACAGGGGGCGCCGTGTTTAGCCACGGGCAATAGATGCGCGAACCTATACTCGTCCAAACCAAAATTCGTATACTGTGCAGCTCTGACATTAGCCCTTCCCCTTAAAGCTTCTCCTTCCAATCCTTTCCCTTCCCCTCTCGTGCGTCGTCGCCTGCCACCATAAAACGATTGAGCTATACAGGGCAGTTGACTATCTCAAGAAGTGGTACAATTTTGAAAATAATCCATTTGATATTTTTCAGTTGTTAACTTAAAGAATGATAACCTTAAATATGAAGATTTTTTTAATGCATCAAAACATGTGAAGGTCAATTTAGATGAAAATAATTTATACGATGAGATTCAATTATTGAACAAACTTCTACCACAAATACAAGTACTTGATGTGTCCATTGACAAAAAGTGGGCTGAAATTTTCTCCAGATGTAATGAGTTTAATGAATTGCCAAAACTTGTAGCCAAAATTTTATCTATTCCAACAAGTAATGCCCAGTTAGAAAGAATTTTTTCCATAATGGGAAATACATGGAGTTATATGAGGAACAGAATGAGGGTAGACCTTGTTAAGGCAGAAAATTGCACAAAAGTGAATTTTGGCATGACCTGCCTGGAATTTTATAACTTCATTAGTAAGCCTGAGCAAGTTGAATTACTCAGAAGAGCAGTAAGAAATGAAAAATATAATTGGAAATTAAAATAATAAGTTCAAGTGGGAATATTACTGGTGCAAAAATCTTTTTATTTTTTATAATAGCTCATTTTAATGTCTTTGAAATCTAAAAAATAAAAATATATATAAACTCTCAAAATACTTATTTTAAAGATTTTTCCTCCTCAGTTTCTCAAGAATTTATGATATAGGAATTTCCTGTTATATGTATCACCTCATAATCATGCTAAACCTCGTTTTAAAATTCACATCCAAAAAGAATTAATTCTTGGTTTAGGTTTATAAATCTCCGGGTTTGGGTCCAAAATCTCAGGATCAGAGCTCATGGAAAGGTGGTAACTCTACCAACATTATATATGTAGTTAAGATATAAATAGTAATTTGTTGTTATGCAAACGGTAATTTTTTATAATACCTAAACATTTCATAAATGTATTAAAGAATTGATTGGAATTTTATTTTTTAAAACAACAAAAAATACAAAATAAAATAGTCATAACGATAGACCGTGTACGACATCTTGATTTTCAATTTCGTATGTGGTCTATGTTATCCCCGACCCCTTTCGAAAAATAATTTTTTGAGATAACCCTTTCACGTAAAACAAAAGCTTGCAACCCATGACTGATCTGCCTGTGGTGACATTTACCAACCCGATCACTGGCCAATGGGGAGGATAGTTTCATTCCAGAGAGGCAAAGGGCGAGATAGCGCCCGTAGACGGCTACACCCGATATAGAAGGCATTATAATCTAAAGAGAAAGCGAGCCGAAGGCTTGCCAATATCCTTGGTTACTTGTAATAATTACATAGCGATCCCTTGACAACAAACGTAAATAAAATTTTGCTGTCGTGTTGGTAGTATAGTAAAGTTGATCCTTGTATTGCTCCACTGACTTGCATATTCAAATATTAGACGGGTAAAGAGGAAGGTATAAAACCGGAAAAAATTATATATATTACATCCTGCTATATATATATATGTACACACTAGTGCAAACCCATCAAAAATGATGGGAAGACAATTCATCTTGATTGGATGAAAAAATCACTTTAACAGCTCTTTAATCACCACATTCTTGGTGAATGTTTTTTCATTCATCAAAATCTTTCCTTGATAATTGGTATCTTGAACAAAGACTTTCACATTTTTATAATTTCTTGCTCTTGTGAGGGCCGCATAGAGTTGACTATGTTCAAATATGGACTCAGGCAAGTAAGCACCAACACAATCAAATGTTTGGTCCTGAACTTTATTAATTGCCATTGCAAAAGTCAAAATGACTGAAAATTGGCATCTTCGCATGGTGAAAGGTAATCTACTGTAACTTTCTATCAAATTAATGCGTGGAATAAATACTCATTCTCCTTTGTTACTTCCTGTAATAATTTCTGAGTCGAGAAAGTTATTTGACAATTTTTTTACAACGAAGTGGGTACCATTAAGAAGTCCTTTTCTTGGATTTAATGCTCCAACTATGAGACGAAGATGATGTTGTGGCATACCCGATGAACATTGCTGGCTCAAAAATTCGCCTGGAAAATCAATTTGACTGTTTGGATCGTCAGTTGACATGGTGTCAATGCGGTGATATTCTTTCATTTCACCGTCTATCAAATTCAAAATATTGAAGTTGAGTTCAGTGACTGTGACATTTTTGGGTGTTATAACTTTTTTCGACACATGCATGATCTCTTCATCTGTGTTGGTTGCAATATGATCACCGTAAATTGATGAAATTAGATTGTTGTTTTCAGTCATAGTGTCAGGTAATTCAGTGATCAATTCAATGGATCAAGTTCCTGATGCTCATTTGTTAGCATACCATTACCCAACTGCAACACCCATTCGTTAAAATAATCCTGACCAGCTGTATGCATGTTAGTAATTAAGCTGCATTGGCGAACAAATCTCCATAACGGTTAATTTTTTACACAAACTTCAATGTTTGTTGTTCCTCTTGGCACAAAATTTGAAGTCTGATGGAAATCGCCACCCAATACCAGAACTTTGCATCTTGACTAGAATGATCAGATTATTGATTCATGAGTAATGGTAGAGGGTTTTTAGGAAATTAATTTAGTATTAGAGTACAACAATATTTAATATTTAAATGTAAATTTTATTTTGTTGGTTTATTTTGTTTGTTTCTATGGAACGTCAGGCTATTTAATATTTAAATGTAGACTTTCAGGAAATTAATTTAGTATTAGAATACAACAATATTTAATATTAAATGCAGACTTTATTTTGTTTATTTATTTTGTTTGTTTCTATGGAACGAAATGTTAACAAAATTGTTAAATCATTCACAAAGGTAATTAATAGTACACCGCTCCCTGGTTATAATGCCGTTGGTTATACCACGGAATCTGATATACCGCAGGTCATTTTTTTTAGTATGTACTAAAGTAAAAACAACCAAATATACTGACGTTTTAAGGAATCGATTAAATAAATTTTTCTACTCAATGTATATTGTTTTTATTTGAATTTTGTCATTTGGAGCAAGTATATAAATTAAAAAATGAAAAGTCATGTCCTCAGTTATACCGCAGTTGTCTTATAACATGGGTTGCAGCTCCACCCCCGATACCCCGCGTTATAACCGGGGAGCGGTGTATTAGATAATATCATTTACAAAAATCATTTACATTACCTATAAAAACACTCGGGTAATGATAATTCAAAAGCAGATATTTTGTTTGAAGACATTCTTTTAATACTCTTAATATGATTAAGGAAGCGATTACACAGGGTGTCTCTTTCAAACCTCCCACATTTCAATCCATCACTGTGGAAAAATCGTAAAAGCTAAAATAATACAATTTGTGGCATCCGACAGAGGAACTCAAAGAATTTATTTGTGTAACAGTTGATATAAGTTAGTACACTTCAACATGTGACCCATTGGTGGCACGAGCAATGTCAAGTCTGTACTCAATTTCTTGTCATGTTCTGTCCAACATGTCTGCGGTTACTGAGGCAATCACATCACGGATGCGGGCTCGGAAATGTTGAAAGGTCAAGTACACAGGTAGCATATACTCGGTCCTTGATGTTTTCCCGTAAAAAGAAATCCAGCAGTGTGACACTCAGCGAACGTGGTGGTCAAGGGATTAGTCCGTCGTGCCCAATCCAACGATCCAGGTAATTTCTGTTGAGAAATTCTTGAACATGCAAACTCCAGTGTGGGGGAGCCCCATCCTGTTGATAGATGATGTTTGGCTGCAAATCTGCTGCCTGGGGGTACACAAACTGTTCCAACATGCCACAGTACACGTCACTCGTTATTGTTGCTTTGGCGAAAAAAATGGCCCAATAATCTTGTCCTTCATTAAGTCACTCCAGATGTTCACTTTAGGGCTATCTCGGACCACCTCTATGTGGATGTGAGGATTTCCTGTGCATGAGTTGCGGCAATTGACTTTTCCCGACTGGTGGAACATTGCCTTGTCAGAAAACGAGATGCTTGGAATCAATGTCGATCTGCTGCAGTATATCAATAGCAAAGTCGCATCGCTGAGGCTTGTCATCCTGCTTCAGTTCCTGGGTAATCTGCACTTTGTATACAAACAATTGCAGCTGGTTGTGCAGTACTCGGTGCAATTTTGCCCGTGGCACATTCAGTTCACTGGATGTATGACAGATGGATTTAGCTGGGCTTCTCTGGAAAGCATTGCAAATGTCTTCGACTTTCTCTTTGGAAACACTTTGATACACACCTCCAGACTGTTTGAGTACACTCCCCATCGCTAAAAATTTGCCAAACCAGGCCGTGATGGTTTTTGTATCAGGCACATCACCTCCATACTCTCGCCGATGGTTTCGTTGCACTGTAATTAACAACTTTGTTTCTGCATACCACACAATCTGCGCTTGCCGCTGAAGAGTCACCATTTTCCATCTAGCAGTGACTGTAATGCTACACACCTGCTGGAGCAGTAACTTCAAGATCATGGAATGAGTTCCTCTTTCTGATGCGACAATTTATATTCTTTTAGCTTTTACAGTTTTTCCACAGTGATGGATTGAAAAGTGGAAGGTTTGAAAGAGACACCCTGTATAATTTGATACACATTGCCTTAGGCCCTTTCCTAATCATAGATAATTTTATGAATGACGTCTAAGTCATCAGCTTGTCTGGTTCCATAATTGTGGACAGAGTAATTCTTTTGAAAGAGGTGTTGGTTTCTTTTTACAAAAATCACCACATTATCTCCTATAATATATTTTGAAGGATGTGTTTGTTGGTTGGATAAAAGCTAGAATAACCAAATTTGGTATGATTCTTCCTTACATCCTAACTTAGTGAATGGTCAAGGTTTTGTTTCTGTCCATCACTTTGATTCGAAATGGCGAATGATTTAATTATCGAATGTCATGTATTTTGCCATGTCCTGCAACTGAAATGCAGGGATGAGTGTAGACTACTTTGAATTTGCACCTTAAAATTACTTAAAATCACAGTACAAACTTGAGACTTGGATGCTTCTTTGCAGGAAACAACAAAGTTTATTTTTATTGAAGACAGATTCCGAATTCTGGTCAAATTCGCATATAAATGCGGTTAGAATCAATAAAATACGTGATTTTATCAGTTTTATTACAATACCAATTATAAGCTACCATGACAACTCCCATTGTTGCTGAAATTGAGAGTTCAATGCATTTATATTGAGACTATATTGTCCCTTCTTACATTTAAGAGAGGGAGTGAGGGGGAGGGAGAGAGAGAGGGAGGGAAGGGGAGAAGGGAAGGAGAGGGTGGAAGGGAGGGGGAGGGAGTTTGTACGTTATTTTCGATTTTTCACAGTGCAATATTTTCTTCCTTCATTCATCTAAATAGGAAAATGCAGAGCTATTTTCTTCACTTTTGCTTTATTCGATGGTTATAACCAGTTCTTTTTTTCTAGAAAAATAGGTGGGTATACTGTGTTTTCTAAAAAAAGGGTGTGTAGTTTTAGCATCGTGTTTTCAACTTCAAAAGCAGTTTGTGGTTAAGCAACATGTTAAAGGTCATTTTTTTCGTTTTGGAACTTACTTGTTACATAGTAGATTTTTGTGAGAGGTGGAGAAATTTGGAAAAAATAAAATATTTAATGTATTAATTTTATTTCTATTTATTAATTAGTAAATTTAAACAAAGTTTTAAGTAATTAATGATGTGAATATTAAAAAAACATATTTGTAAAAGTTTTATAATAAACTCCAAATCTGACTCATGCCTTCAGGAGGTTCAATGTCTCGATTTCTCTCTTTGCTGTTTGCGTCTATTGCTGAATGATGTCCAAAAAGCAACCAAGATTCGACGAATTTTGTTGGATCAAACAGTCTTAGAGGAGGCCTAACAATCTTGATGAACATCACTGCTGATGTTGTTTTAGTGGACAACGAAGATCTTAAAGGGGTTACAATAAGGTTCATCTGTGAAAAACCCCTTTCACATTCACTTGAAGATATCAGAATCACATCGAGATTGTGTATTAATTGAAATAATCCATCTGGAATTCTTTTTTCCTCTAGGTATTCTCAGAAACTCTGTATCATCTCTCTTTCATTCAAACGAAGTCTTCTAGACAAATTTCTTATTTCTGCCTCCCCAAACGTCAAATGATTTTGAACTTCTTCTGTCCACTGTTTCGGTAAATCAGCTTCTTCATCATCTAGTAATCTCTTTTCTGTAGATATTTTCAGATTTTCATAAAATGAAATAGGACAGATTGGTGGGTCCTCTTTTTTTTATATTTTTTGTATTTAGGAACCTCCTGGAAAATGAGACATTTGGCGGCAGTTGTGGCTTTTTCATAATAAGGTCCAGGATATATTTGTCTCTCTTCAAATACTTGAGCAAGACATTTAATCATTTTATTTGCACAATACAAATTTATGTTGCATTCTTGCAATTTCAGACTTAGCTCAGAAAGCTCTTGAAGTGCATCACACATCAATCCTAGATCTAAAATAAACTCCACTGTTGTAATTTTCTTCAGCAATCCTTCATACATACATCTGTCTTTTTTGTCTTTGGACGAATCATCCTTAGCAATTGTAAAATGATGCACCAATGCTTTGTAATCCTGCCAAACTGCAGAAACGGAACTAAAACTGGATGCTACCCAACGAGTGCTTAGTATTCGTCCAATTTTCAAAAGTTGCATTTCCAGTGAATTAGCACAGGCTTGCAATTCTCGACTATTTTTTGGTGATACATGGTAGAGGACATATAACTTGCCAATAAATGCCTTGAACCTTTTAATTCCAGAAATTGTCTTGACAGCATCATGGACGGCTAAAAAAATCCGTTATTTTATTCATTTTATAAAGATATAAAGTGTCCAGAAAAAAGTCAAGATAATACAATTTCTTTCACAATAATGCTCTACTAACAGCCGAATACGGTTTTACACAACTTTTTTACGTGCAACTAGTCAAGTCGGGACGCGAATGTCGAAAGTCTACTGTGACATTCGCAGCCGGGACACATTAGAAGTTAGAGTAAAGACAGCTGACAGCATGCACCATAGAGAAGATATTGTCATGATGTTCACACACGATCAGAACACAAATGCTCGCACATGGTACTCTCTCGCTCAATCTGTGTTCAGCCAATTTTTCCTGCTTCCCTGCGCATCCCTTTGCAAGGATTCCTAAGGGTTAGTGCCCTCCCAACTCCGCTGTCATCTAGGATACCGCGACAATATCTATGGCATGTGCCGTTCACTTGTTTCTTTTCGCAGGTAATCTTTTTCCATTCATGCAACACAGATTGAAACATAGACAAATAAATATTAATTTACAAGAATACATAACAGGGGAACTAAAAACTCACAATTTTCGAAAAATATATTTTAAAAAAATATTAACACGAAATTTGTAAGTTTCTTAAAATTTAGGATAAAACCAAAAGAATACTATTTAAAAAAAGGTGGGGATATGCCGTATCCCCGCGTACCCCCAGAAAAAAAGCACTGGTTATAACTGTATACTATCTTATTCTTGCGATGCTTACATGTTACACAGTCAAAGTTTTAGATTCTCTAAATCTGTTGAAATTCAATGGGCACTCCAGCTAGTCAATATACAAGGGACGTTCGGAACATACCTCATTTTCCGCAATTTTTTTATCTGTAGGCTGAATACTATACAACTGCAAGCTCAACATATTCCCCTCCTAGGTCTATACATCGCTGCCATCTCATCGGGAGCTTCCGGATGGCTTCATGGAACCATTCTTTAGGGGTGTTGCGACACCGCTCATGGACAGCCGCCTGTAGTGCTTCTTGAGATGGAAATCGCTGACCACGTAGAGCATACATTTTCCCTTGCGTTGCTGCTGGATTCTGCATCTTAGTCTTGTTAATGTTTCACAGTAGGTGTCACTGTTGATTGTTGCACCAGTAGGAAGCCAGTCCATTAGCAATATTCCGGTTTGTACTCTGACTGGTGTGCGCGACGTCGCCGGACGACCGGGGCTTACACCTTTCTGTGCATTTTTCTTGCCAATTTTGAAGCTCCATACCCAGTTGAACACAGTGCTCCGTGCAGGTGCTTGCTCTCCACAAATTGCAGATAACCGATGATGAATATCTGACCGTGTAACGCCTTCCTTCCACAGGAACCACGCAGTCCATCTCTGCCCATGATAATCGCCTTCCATTTGGCAAATGCTGTCCAAGCGTTTCGACCACTAGACTCAGTAATGGAGCAACAGTTTTTCACAGGCGTGCATGACTAGGGCCATCTGGTTGTGGAATGATGTACTAAGACCACGCTATCTGACAAAAACTCGCGGGGACTTTGAGCTTGTTATTTGCCGATACAGCAGTTACTGTCCAAATCATTTTCGAACGACCCTCGTATAAACATGGGATAGGTAATATACCAAGTTTCTTGAAGAGAGGTTGGCATGGAGATCTGAAAGTTTCATTACACATTAATCTTATGTTCTTTTCTGAGTAAAAAAAAATGTCCAAATATATGTCAAGGAGCCCCAAAGGATGATTACATATGATGCTTTTGAGTAGAAGTGACCAAAGTAGATCAATTTCAAAACTTCTAAACTAACTGTATGTTTGAGGACGGTAAAAAAATAAAGAGTTAAGAGTTTTACACGGTTGTTCAATATGCAGGGACCATTTAAGGTGAGAGCCAACATAGATACCTAGAAATTTGAAAGATACTGAAGGGACAATGCCACTTTCTTCAAGAATTTTAGATACTTTACAATTCCTTAGACTGGGCTTGAAGAACAAGAGTTCAGTCTTATTTTCATTCAGTTTTTGTTTGTTTATAAAAAATTCAAAAATGCAGATATGTACAGGGTCAATTTATCCATTTGGCACAGTAGGAATGTGCCTAGTGGTGCTGGCATTCTAGGGATATGACTAGTTTTGCTGATGCAATGAAATAAAGAATAAGGTATTTAATATTTACTTACAAAACCATTTTAATGTTACTGATCTCAAAGTGAGATGTATAGGGATTGCTGGTAAATGTTTACATTGGAGAAGATGAGGGTGAGGTGTCTGATGTTGATAAGGAACAAATCACAGGATTTTCAAAGTTTCAATATACAGCTGTAGATGGGCCAACACTTTTCCATGTAGATTTTTAAAAGTTACTATGCAACATAGATTACATCCCTTATGAGCTTTTTCTTGTATCTTAAGCTTACAAATTATATCATTACAGTCAGCTAAGAAAATAATTATTTCATTAATGATTTATAATCAGTGCTGGAAATTTCATCAGCTAAGCATAGAATATGGAGCGCAAAACAATGAAATGGTAAGACTGAAAACTTTTTGATTTTCTGGGAATCTTCCCGTATTATTACCATGATGATTTCAATTGGAAAAAATTGCCGGATTTCTGGTGAAGCCAGTTTTCTGATTGATAGATTTGAGGGAGTGTACTGTACCATGTAAGTCATTGAACAAATGATTTTATTATCAAGGCAGAGTGATAATTTTAAGTGCCTTAAAATTCTATGACGTGGCCTAGGATAATATTTAAATGAGAAAAATTTTATATTCATTTTTTGTTTGGACTTAAGTTGCAGGCAAACTTAAAATATTTAATTTTCATACTTGAAGGGAGGTATTAATGCACATAAACACCCCACCTTTGCTATGTCACTGTGCAGATATATACATATATTGTATATATATATTCTTTTCTAAGATGTTATGTAGGTGGTTTATAACATTTTATATACATGCTGTGCCAGAAACACCTGACGGTTTTTGAAATTTAATAACCAGCTTGCCCACTACGTGGCACTTCCGTACTAATAGTCATCGTGTACAGTGCTGTTCGGAGTTTAGTTGAGATGGAGCGCTGGTCAGTGCAACACCACATTGCAGCAGTGGAACTGTTTATCAAAAGTGACTCAATTACAGTGACACAGCGTGGTTTCTGATTACAGTTTCAAAGACGTGATGCACCTAGCTGCAATACTCTGCTATTGTGAGTATTGAAATGGCGTCAAGAAGGATCAATGAAGGACAGTAAACCACAAGGATGTCCACGTTTGGTTCGTACACCTGAAAATGCGGATTGGGTAAGAGACGCCATGTTGCGAAGTCCTCACAGATCAGCTCGGCGTCAAGCTCTCGCGCATGGTTTAAAGGACAGTAGCATTCGCCAAATTCTGCACAAAGATCTGCATTACCATCCCTACAAAATCCAAGTTGCTGATGAACTTAGTGAACAGGAGAAGGTGAACCGACTTCAGTTTTGTCATCACTTCTTGGACTTAGTGAAAAACAATCGCGACATACTGAATTCATTACTGATGTCAGATGAAGCCCACTTCCACATGTCTGGTTATGTGAATAAGCAGAATTGTCATCACTGGGCGCCAAGCAATCCACATGAACTTCATCAATGTCCTCTGCATTCAGAAAAAGTGAGTGTGGTGTGCAATTTCTTCCCCTATTTCTTTGAGAACGAGGAAGGACGTACTGTAACAGTCAACTCAGAGCGGTACATGGCCATGCTGGAAACATTTCTGCAGAACGAGTTAAATCCTCATCAGTTTAATTCATTTTGGTTTCAGCAAGATGGAGCTACTGCTCACATAGCACCAACTTCAATGGCAGTTCTCAGGGAGATGTTTCCTGGCAGACTCATCACTCGTTTCGGAGACATCAACCGGTCCCCCTGCTCACCTGATCTTTCGGCACTGGATTACTTTCTTTGGGGCTACCTCAAAAGCAAGGTCTATGAGACCCATCCTGCCAATATTGATGATTTGAAATGGCAAATTCAGGAGTTTATTCGAGGAACCCCCAACGAAATGCTATATCGTGTTATGACTACAGGAGTGTGTTGAATAACAAGGAGGTCACCTACAAAGTATCATATTCAAAAAATGATCTTTAACACAAATTCTCCATGGAGATGGAAATGTATCTGTTTGTTAATAAACTTTTCCACTTTTCTTTGAAATGTTATTTCATTTCAAAAACCGTCAGGTGTTTCTGGCGCACCCTGTTTAAAACACTTTTAAGAGAATGGGACATCAAAATAGTAATTTAATAGCTAGTATAATTGTGGCTTATGATATTTTTCTGGTTAGTTGATTCAGGAAAGTATTGCTCATGTTTTTACAATTTCTGGTTTAGCTTGATCTATTAATCTTTGGTATGTTAAACTAAGTTATTTTTATCTGATTTAAGAAGACAATCAGACCTTATTTAGAGATATTTATTTTGACATTTTCAAAATTATTGAATTATATGGAACGCAGAAATACCTGGCGTTGCCTGGGAAAATTTCTTAAAATCCGATAGGATTTTTTAACCAAAGTACCTATTTAGTTACAAATTATATATGTCCGTAAATATACATCAAAAGCTCCCAGGAGGAATGGTCAATATGGAAATGTACATAGGGGCCCATCCAAGGAAGTTTGCCCAGGGCCCCGCGAGTTCTGAAGGACAACATTTTCTAATTTTCAGTGAATTTATCATTGAATTATTGTTTTTATTTTATTATTATAATGGCAAATATTATTACTGTATCTGACACCCAGGTGTCTTTCTCTTTGTTCAGTAGCTTTGTTCTTTTTAAAATGAAATCACTTTCACGATGAGTATATTATGGTAACACACAGTAAATAAAACAATGAAATGCATTTCATAAACTTTTTTTAATAGAACATTTATATTTATTGATTTATGCAAATGTTATTTTTGTGAATCCATTTGTGCACAGAGACTATGACTTTGGACATGCCCCTTCTTCCATTTCAGGATAGACTAAATGGGTGAAAAAGAGGTAGGTTATTAGATGTATGCATTTTGAATGAGGTTGTGATTATAAAACTTATGGTATTAAGATAAAATTGACATATTTTGTTTAAATCAGAAATAAATATGAATGACCACAAATTTTTTGCTTCATTTACTTATATTGTTTTATATTGGACTTTATGCTTAGTAGATGTGATTGACATATTGGAAAGTGCCATATCATTTTTTTCTACCATTATTCAATGGTCTAACAAAAATCTAAAATGTGATGTTTCATGAACATCATGGTTATAAGTACATACTGATAACAATTAATAATGTAAATCTCATAACTGTAAGAATTGTCATATTTACCCAATTATAAGATGACTTCCCTTTACAAAAGCTAATTTGGACAAAAATGTTTTCTGAAGCATTTTGAAACAAACATTTAAAACATACTAGACTAGTCATAGTTGCAGACACTAGTTTTTATTCATTTATTTCTTTGTTCGTGAATATAAGAAGACCTATAACCTTTGATTATAATAAAAACAGAAAAACTGCATGTAATAGTTGGATAAATATGATAATTGTATTGTAAATGCATACGAAACTTTTTGCTCAACCAGGGGGGGGGGGGGCACTCCAACATTTTGGTATGCACGAACTATAGTCACTTAGTGACTATGAAAAACTGAAGGAATGTCATTAAGATTCTGGCTTTTGGTTGAGATACACTATTGCCAAGCAAATATTTATCTACTTTGAAGAAATGTATAGATAGAAGGTCTTGCCCCCCTGGGTAAGCACCTGGATAGCCAATATCTAGGGCCAGTCTTGTTTAGTCATACATAATAGGATTGTTATTATACTTGAAACTAAATGCCATGGGATACAAAACTAAATAAAAAGCAAAAAGAGGAAAACATTTCAGACACGCACGGAAAGGAACAATAATTTGCTAATGAGAAGATATAGTGGAACTTCTATAAGTAGAACCTCAGGGGAAACAAAAAATATTCGACTTAAAGAAAATTTGACTTATAGAAGTTCGACTGTATTCCATAATTAAAAGGAATTTTCAAAGATAAAATTCGCATTGCTTAGAAATTCCTTCGTCTCGAATTTAATTATAGTACCGATAAATGAGTCTATGATTTAGGAATGTTTTTAGAATTTTTTTGGCTCAACCGTTTTGCGGCATCCTTTATCTTACCGTCTTGGGTATTCTCGCAGTTGTAGAATTTCCACATGCATGCGTTTGAAAACTGTCTGCTCCTTCTTCCTTGCTTGCCGCATACTGGATCATATTGCCGCGTGCATGCGCGGGGGCATGGTTCATCTTGTCCGAACGCCTCCTGGGTGCAGAGGAGAACGATGCAGGCCAACACGGCTGAAACGAAATTCCAGTTAATGTATGATTCATAAGAGGGAAAGAGGACGGTATCCTATCATTTAAACCTCGTTACCATTATTTTTTACGAAGTCGCCTTTTATTTCTATCACGGAAGAAATGGTAAATATCTTGCACGTGGCTATTGATCAACCTATAGGTCTAAGATTAGCTATGCGTGCGAATAATTTAGACTGTCTCGGTTAAAAATTTAAAAAAACACATCCTTGAGCTAAGTTGAATGCATTCCTGGACAATTGTGAAATAAATAGTATATTTGCTCATACATAGTCTCTTTCAGATGCAGTGGTGGAACGGCTTATTGGATAGACTGACTGTAAAGTTTCATTTTATATCCAGAATTCGCCGAAGCCTTTTGAAAGACTCATCGGTCCTTTCGCACATCCCGTTTCCTGGATAAGGAGCAGGGACGAATTGGAAGCAAAAATCGGCCCGGGAAAATACTCGGATATCGGCCCACCTAACAGCTAAAATAATGTTGCGGCCTCCTAGGAGGCCGCGTCTCATACGTTTAGAATACGGAAAAGCAACAGCTCCTGGCCGAGGCAGCAACCTCTCAGGCAGCCCCGGCCCAGGAGCAGCATCGGCCAACCGGGACTTTGCCCGGTGTCCCGGCGACCCAATCCGCCCCTGGAATACGTGAAAAAAACTCATACGACCTCCTCAAAAGCAGGTACGACCCTTGAACATTTTCTTAATGTCTAGAGTGATCAAATTTTAAATTAACCAATGCGGGTCAAAATCAAAATAGACTTGAAGAAGTGACCAGTCGACGTTGTAGCTAAACTATCACATTCGCTTATCAAGGTTTTTAACATGTGGGACAGGAAGTCAAAATCCGGGGCTGTCCCGCATAATTCGGGACTTCTGATCACTTTATTGTTAGCCCACTTTTAGAAAGAGGCCCTACGATGGGCCTTAAATAGAGTGTTTTTTGTTGCAATGATTCCGTTACGTCTTAGCGTCGTGGGAAGATTAAAAAATTTTGAATCCCTGACACCAACTCCATACTTCCAAGCGCGAGTTATAATTTGTATGACTGTATACTATAGGCCGCTCGCATTTATATTTGCAATTACAGTTTTAGGATAGGCTTGCAAAGTAAGTAGTAGCGCACGTAGGCTATCCTCAAGGTGGATTCAAATTCTCAAAAATAAAATTAGACAAGCGATAGAAAAAAACAAACCTTTAATAACTTTCATCAAACACTCGATTTGGAGTAGATAGATGAAAATGTAAAACCAGTCGTATAATTTTGACTTGCTCCGTTTCTTAATACTCTTATTCATTAATTCTTTAATTTTTTGATTAAAGTAAGGTGTGCAGTGGTGGAACAAGTGAGTCACGGCCCCCCCGGGGAAAGAAAAATTGGCGGGTTCCTCTTAACCCTTTGGTGCGGATGTCAGTATCTGGCACCGTCCGAGAGAGTGCCCCTATTCGCGGCAGTCAGTACGTCGTACCTTCCAGTGACGTGCCTTATTAAAAAATTTCTAGTGCCTGTTTCATTCGGTTGTCTGAGACAAAAAGGCTGCTGTTGTCTTCTAGAAAGGTTCTGCTTCGTAAACATCAACTTAGGGTACATGGTTTTGCACTCAGAGCATTAAAAAAAATAATTTACCATCCCTATTTCGAAAGCAATGGCGTCTGGTAGTAGTGAACGTTTTCTGGGTGAAGAAGAAAAACAATTTCTATTTTAATATGACGGAAGGAAATTACCAAATGTGATAAATCAAGTGAAATCGAGGTTGACTTTGCTTCTCTTGACCTATCTCAAGAGCCCGAGAGTGAAGACGAAAGGAATGGTGGTTCATCAGGTAAGGCTGAAGTTTTTCAAACTTCTTGGATTTGGTCAAATATTGATGATAATATTCCGAAAAAATTTTCTTTTATTGGTGACAGTGGTCCTACTGTTCCTATTGCTAATGTTCTCGAGTCTTTTACGAATATATTTGATGCAAACCTAATTGAGATTATTGTTTTGGAGACTAACAGGTAGGCTGAAAATTATTTAAAAAATAAAAAACTCTTTTAGATCTCGATTAAACAAGTGGGAACCTGTTGATTCACCTGAAATATATGTTTATTAGGGGACTTATTATGTTGATGGGTATTGTGCAAAAGCCTACCATACGTTCTTATTTTTCTGGAAATCCACTTTTGGAAAGTACCATTTTTCCAAAAACAATGCCACAAAATAGGTTTGAAAGTATTTCAAAATTCCTCCATTTTGTTGATAACTCAAAAATGGAAAGTTATACGGGAAATAAGAAGCTTTTCAAAATTCAACCTATTATTGATTATTTGAATAGTAGATTTCCGAGTATCTACTTGCCAAAGGAAAATATTGCCGTAGACGAATCCCTTACACTTTGGAAAGGTCGTTTATCTTTCAAGCAGTACCAATATTCCTTTGAAATCTTCAAAATTCGGTATAAAAACATTCGAACTTTGTGAATCTGACACCGGATATATGTGGAATTTTATTGTTTACTCTGGATCAGATTCCACGATTTCAGTTTCTGAAACATCAGACGGACTCAAAACATCAGCAATAGTAATTAAATTCTTTTAATTCACCAGATTTCGCAAAATTTCTAATGATTCGTGAAACAAATGTCGCTGGAACTTTGCGTTTGAATAGAAAGAACAAACCCAAAAGAAGTAAAATCTGCCAAGTTGAAGAAGGGAGAGCACGTCGCTGAGGTTAGCGATAAGATTGTGGTTTTGAAGTGGAAGGATAAAAAGGACGTAGCATTTATTTCAACCTTCCATTGCAATAATTTTCAAAAAAAAAGACGATAAATTTAAACCGGTTTGCATTTTGGAATACAATGAAGCAATGGGAGGAGTGGATCTGAAAGACCAAAAACTTCAGCCTTACCTTTTAGAACGTAAAAAAAGTAACAAGAGGCACGTAAAATTGTTTAAACGTCTTTTGAATGTTTCAGTACATAATTCTTTAATAATGTATAATAGTTGTCAAAATAAGATGGACCATCTGAGCTTTCGTCTAACTTTAATACAACAATTTCTCGAAAAATACGGCAGTGTGTCGGAGTCACCGAGTTCAGGACGACCATCACTAAATCCGTTTATTTGAGAGGCACTTCATTGACAAATTATCCCCAACAGGCAAAAAATCTAGACCACAGAGAAGATGTGTAGTGTGTTCAGCAAAAGGAAAGAAAAAACGACACGGTGTATTGGTGCTCTTGAGTGTAATGTAGGCCTATGCTTAGAGAAGATTGCTTCAAGATCTACCACACGCAACAGCACGTCGTAACTAGAAGAGTATTTAACTCGTTTTTGCAAACTTTTTTCATGTCTCCGTATATTAGAGCAAAGACCACGTTATTGAGTATATTATTATCAAGCGACCTAGTTAATTATAACCGACCGGTCCCCTGCGAGAGGAATGGACTCGGTGGACCATTACTCCATTTTGCGTAAATCTTCAAAAGCTGCATTTTACCATAAAATCATTAAGAAGATATATTTTCGTTAATGATTAAATGCGGATAGAAGATAACACATCATGCTTGTTTTTTTCTTGGAGTAAAAGGAATTCTTGTCGATTTTCATCGCTTATCAAAAGCTGGCGTTAAAAGTACGGTAAAATGATTTTTAACCGCCAGATAAGTTGTTAGATTAAGCTGAAGAACTACAAAAAAGACAATAAACAATCGACATAAATAATATTTATCCTTCAGTTGCACTGATGTCTGAAATACATTTCAAACGATAAACTTATCCGCTATCGCTACGATTAAACACTTTCGCTCGCGCGTGTTACCACTCGAAAAGCTCTTGGGGTCCATTATTGTTCTCATAGGAAATGTTATCTTTTTTTCTTCTGCCAGAACTAATTCAAACCAGCGATTTCATCCTATAATAGAACATGGCTGTCGGCCCGTGGAAGGATTTCGTTTGGCCGGCGAGAGGTTCTATTGGTGTATTTTTTTACGCTTAATTATATTTTAGGCCGAATTTCCATTTAAAAAATTACGTTGTATGACAAATTTAGAATATCCCGCTAAAAATAAGTAGTCGCAGCGATACTTTATCGTGTTGCCACTGACGATAAAGGCGCTAAAATATTTAACTTTTAGTGTTGCAACCCGCTGGTGCACGTCTAGAGATAAAATTTTGACACTTGAAGGTTTAAAGTTGAACAGCCCTCATCCAGAAAATTAAATATCGGCCTTATGAGGACGAATTCCGTCAAAGTTTAATTCCATGCGGGCGGTACTTCGTCGTCATACGAAATAGGATATTTTATTTTTCACAATCGCTACGCCGAAAAAAATCACCGCTGTCTCGTGCTGCGTGAACCTGTCTTTAACCTGTCTGGAAAAAATATACCATATTTACCCGACAACGGCAGGTTTTTTGTTATTTTTTTAAAATCTAAGGTTTGGGGTTATCTTATATTCCCGAACAAAGGAATATAAATAAATAAATTGATATAATTAACGCGTTTTTTTTCCTATTATTAAATTCGGTAATATTTTGTTTTACTTCGTTATGAAGATTTCTCCCATTAAATTAATTGCCGAACAGATGAAAATTTGGGATTTGATCACCTTTTATATGCGTGATTTTAGCTTATCTTAATTTGTTTTTCATGTGTTTATTAAATTCGGCCGCTAGAGCCTCTTTTGTAAGTGGCGTTAATGTGGAAATTCACGCTCAAAATTTCAGTTTTCCATCTTTTGTGCCTCCGGAGAATTATAAAAAAGAATTAAAATGTGCAACTCTCTGGCTCCGTATATTTTTCAAAACTCAAATCTGACAAAACAAATAGCAGCAATACAGAAATCTACACTCTAAGCACTCTGTCGTTTACGGTTTCGTTGCAATTTCAATTTAAGAAATTGCACAGACGGACGGACAGACAGACACAAAAGTGAAACTGTAAGCGGATTTTTTAAAAATGTGCTAAAAACTGTAGCAATGATTATAAATGTGCTATAAACAGTAGCAATTATTATAACTAGTTCAGCATGCATTAAATCACATTTAACTTATTGTTAGTACTGCACGTTGCGTTGCCAATTTTTTATTGAGTTGAATAACCCCAATAATCTTGCTTAATTATTTACCCCAGAATGCCTTGTAAAACAGTTTTTCTCCAAAATCTTCTCCTGTAAAGGAATGGGTCGTCTTATATTCTCGTAAATACGGTATATATATATATATATTTCCTAGGATAACGATAGCTCGTCCAATAGAATCGTCCCACGAGAGTAAAAGAAGGAAAACAGTGATAGTAGCATAGCTATCGATTAGAGTTGGCCTTGGTGCATCATTGTGATCGACAAACGCATAATTAAGTGCTTAACAAAATGGGTGCCGCAGAAAACGTTGTTAAGAAAAATATATCAAAGATCTGTAAACTTCAGTGGGTCATCAGTGAAACAATTTTTGCTCTAATAAATTATGGCGTATGGCCAACAAATGGTTGTGTCAAAAAGGCTGTGATACTCGTATGTGTAAGTATAAAACCTTATGTCATTCATGTTGCCGCGAAAGCCCGGTTAATCTTTGAAAGGTTGCCGTTCCTACGAAAAGTTTGGGAATCACTGGCTTAATACTTAATCTATTTACATCGCGCTCTTCATTGAATGATAAACTTAGAACGATTTCGCAGTATCTAAGGTATTTTCTCTATTATGATTATATAAATGCGTTATCCAGCTCGTCAGTTTATCGGTTTAGAACTTTATCTCTATTTTTATCTTTAAAAGTCGACGAAAGAAATAACAGTGCTGGCGACGTTCGCGTTAGCCGTGCGTGGAGAAAATTCGTCTCGCGTTCCACCTTGAGCCTTAACGTATCGCAGAAAATCCGTCCACCTACATGATTCGGCTGTTATATTGAGAAAAAAACCGAGCCGATTGTGATTGGTGAGCGCCCCTTTTAAGATTGTAGCGTAGCAAACTCGCATCGGAATGACAAAGCAAAAGTGAAGTAAATTGTTTTGCAACGTCCGAATTGTTCCTCATTATTTCTTTGACAGAAAATTCATTGTCTTATTTTAAATCTTCAAATTGTAACTTTTTAATCCTAGGAATACCTGTCTATCTTCTGTCTCATGATGGGCCAATGGAGACCTATCTAGGATTTCATACAAAGCCCTAATAATTTGTTTGAAGTATTGAGATATATTAAAACATATGATAAGATTTAAAATGTGCAATATTCATCGTTAATCTGATATTACGTTGCGTTAACGTACTATAAAAGCAGAAATATGCGCAGAAGAAATTGTTTCGCAATTATCTCTAGTAGGCTTGTATACTCGGATTCACTTAAAAAATAAGAGCGATAACTACACTTAAGATTTATAGAAAGACCACGTAGCGAAGACGGCGATTTTTTCTCCCGTATAATGATAGACTATCCAAAACACTGTCGGCCCTGTAGAATTACCTAGAAGCGGGCCTCGCAGGCAGGCGGGTAGTTGCACATGCAGTAAACTCCCGATTTACGAACACTCGGTCTTACGGACAAGATTTTTTACGCCACAAATTCGACTCACGACCTCAAAATTCTATCGTGCAAACTTCAGTCAACTTCATTTACTACCGTCATTTTAAAACGTACGAAAAAGTAACATTAATTTCCGGTGTACCTAAATAAATTGTTGCTGGTCCCATTTAAGGGCGTTTAAAAGATTATTTCATTGTTTCGTGCCTGCAATTCGCGTCGGACTTCCTCGGTTGCGTTTTTCGTTCCTTTGCAGCACCAAACTCCTGATATAAATGTTTAAAGTTGCGCACCTACTTCTTCCACATCATCATCACGCCTGCTAATCTGCCCTCACACCCGTAAGAACTCTACCGCAAACTTCCGCTTACTTATAACTTGTTCCGTTTTCATGTTAAAAGTTGCGCACCTTCTTCCACATCATCATCACGCCTGCTAATCTGCCCTCACATCCGTAAGAACTCTACCGCAAACTTCCGCTTAATTATAACTTGTTCCGTTTTCCTTCTTTTGCACGTGCAGGAGGAAAAATTGGTTCCCGAATACATCCCATAAATTTAACATCGCATTAATGTGAAGATCTCTCCCGGTTTACGAACTTTCGGTTTACGAAATACTTTTCAGGAACTCATTGCGTTCGTTAATCGGGAGTTTACTGTGCTAGGAACATGTGCCAACTTGCTTAAAACAGGTCTGCGGGTTCTTTAATTTTATCAAAAAAATCTAAAAGTCAATTAAGGCGAAAAAGAGAAAATAGAAGGCTTTGCGCTGTTAGTATTCCTATTTTAAAATTTTAGTCGTAAAGGTGCGTTTCCTGTACGACCATAACCATGTGTCCTATGTAGAAGGTACACGTCCGACCAAGCTGAGGGCCACCAGATTTTAATGGTACGATCCTATAAGGAACATCAATATTTTGTTCATACAAAATCATAAAAAAAAAACCCTTGAGAAACTTGCGAGGAAATTTTACAGCGAAAAAGAAAAACGTAGACCATATACAATACTGAAGCATTTGTTTTATCTATCCATTGAAGTTGATACGAAAAAACAGTAACTTATAAGCTATACGAAACATAAAAACAATGAAAAATTCTATCGGGGCTTTTCCGAAAACCTTTGCATGAATGTTAATCTCGAAACCAATGTATTAACGCAAAATTTTGAGACTTACCGAAGAAAGCGACTCTGGTGGACTTCATGATCTCGCTCTTCTCACACACACTGCTTATGATTACTAGAATCGCGTCGGTTTATATTCCTTATTTTGAAGGGGGCGGAGGGAGGGAAGGAAACATCTCGCTCCAAGGACAATGCACAAGGAAATTCTTCGTATTGTGACGCTCTGGCACGATATATAGGGATGTTCGAGCTTTTTTTTAATTCATCTTGGTGTGTAGGGCGCTCCTAGCCCGGATGTGACCTTGGTGCGAGTCGCAAAAACGACACGATGCAGTCCGCTTATATCTTCCCGCCCTTTCGTTCTCGCCATCTTTTGACGCGCGAGTTCAGTGGCGGATTTTAGGGCGGAAAGGGACACTTCGGCACGACCTGTTCGGCGACGGGACCATTCGGCGATGGGACTATTCGGAACCGGACAGTTCGGCGCCAGCCTTGTTCCGCACGGCACAATTCCAACATATTTCCGAGGGAATGACGTCATGATAATATTAATATTACAAGTATTAAGTTACCGAATCTATTACGTAGAAATAAAAATGACTATATTTAAAGGAAAATAGATTTAAATTAACTGTCGTGAGAAAAAGTACACGATAAAAATTATACGACGGAAAATCACCGGATATGCATAATGATCTTGCACAATTAATTAATTATATTAAACAGCATTGGCTCGATGAAATCAACTCAGCTAATTTAACTTAACAGTAACATTTGTATTAAATTAACATTAATATAATTAATTAATTGTGAAAAATAATTATGCATATCATATCGGTGATTTTTCGTCGTATAATTTTTATCGTGTACTTTTTCTCACGAAAGTTAATTTAAATCTATTTTCCTTTAAATATAGTCATTTTTATTTCTACGTAATAGATTCGGTAACTTAATAGTTGCACTATTAATATTATCATGACGCCATTCCCTCCTAAATATATTGGAATCGTGCTGTGTGGAACACGGCTGGCGCCGAACTGTCCGGTTCCGAACAGTTCCGTCGCCGAATAGTCCGTCGCCGAACCGGTCGTTCCAAACCGTCCTGAACCCTTTTAAGAGGGGGGGAGGGTGGGGGAGTCGCACTTGTCGCGCGTCAGGGATCCCGAAAAAATGTTTTTGTGTATAGTCTCAGAAATATTAAATATCTCATTTTAAAAACGACGAAGATAAATGCATCGTTTACACTTTATTTATTAATGCGATTGTTAAGAGGGGTCAGTTGGTCGTTAGGTGAGGTTTCATCATATATTTAGAATTCGGGGCCCAAATATTTTAACGCCAGGAGCCCCGGAATGCCTAAATTCGCCACTGCGCGAACTAATAAACAGGCGCTCATGTTCGAGTTGAATTGCATCGATAAATAATCTCCAGTTGGAGATTTTTCAATGCCGCTTAATGTCTGGAGATAAAATTGTCGTAACGAGAGCGAATCGAGCGATTCCTTTGGAGACACTTCGTGACAACTTAACCGTTCGTTTCATTTAAGGCGGCCGTTTAAATTTAATTGCCTAAATAATATAATGAGATTTTTCTGTCTATATTTTAAAAAAGTTTTGAGACGCTACAACGCATAACTTTTAGACGCGTTTTTAAATTACTTGGAGTCGTAGCACTAATGTGGGATTCGATTCAAACAACGCTTAAAAAACCGAAACTTCATTTTCCTACCGTCGATTTTCAAATACGCGTCAGATATTTGTTTCGAACATGAAAAATTCCCGTTTTTTCGAGTTAAAATCTTTCGTCGCCTACGTCAGTGCTCTCCAACCGGTGTGCCGCGAGGAAGGCACTAGTGTGCCGCACACCGAGGACATTTAGTTTACACAAAAGCGTTTGGAACGAACAAATTCGCATAAATTTTATAATCCAGGGAATTTATCCTGAAACTACGAGAGGGATTGATAGACCTTAGCAACGGCCATACAACTTAAAATTAATATCCTATATTTTGATTTATTTTGACTAAAAGCTCAAGGTCAATATCCTTCGATATCTGAATATGCTATGACGTTCCAAATTCAACGATGTATTTATGCGAATTTAATTGTTCTTCAACGGCTCATATTAAAAATATTAAAAGGGCATGTTTAAAAAACCTAGATGAAGAAGTTCTTGTAGCTCCTCCTGTTATCGAGCCTTTGTACCAAAAAGGAAAGATTAAATTTTCCGTCGAAGAGCGTAACATTTTTACACGTTGAATTGCGTATGTACTTAATTTACAATAAAATTATTTGAATATTACTTTACCAATCATAACAATCTAATATAATTGCGAATTTTGCTTGTTTTATGCTAGTTTTTTCTTTAAAAATGTGTATTTACTTAGTGAAATTAATTAGGGGTGGCTTGGTGTGCCGCGATGTTTTTAAGCGTGCATGAAGGTGGGCTGCGGAGCAAAAAAGATTGGGTAGCACTGGCCTAGGTGATTGTATCTGAATAAGTCCGTAGGTGCCATGGGATAAATATTTTTGTGTATTAAGAATTAATCGTCTTTATTTTGGGAAAAATGTGGGAATTAATTTCTTTCATCTCATCCTTATACATGCGGCCATAACTCGGATATAATCCTATACGTTGACTTTGTTCTGTAACAGGAATTTTTGTTCGAGTTCTGGAGGTTCTATTTTATTAATTCCGTGTTGAATGTAGATTTAATTCTTAATTTAACCCAAAATTCTCGACGTAGGACTCCAGGAACGTCATATTCTTCCAAAGTAAAAGTACTCGTTGCCTCATCTTTTTAGCGGTTTTTTCAAAAAAGACGCTTCTGCGTTCGGTTTGACCGACGCGCAAATTCCTACTAAACGAAATAAATTGGTGTGTCCAACACGACTTTCTCCATACGTAACTTGCCAACTAAAATCAAATAGATACGGTGATAGGAACAGTTAAACTTACATGCTTCAACGCTAGCGATTCAATTGTTGTCACTACCACGCGCGCGAGCTGCCTACTAACCGTCAATTTCGAAGAAAATTGAATATCTCTTGAAATATTCTTCATATGAAAATTTAGTTCAAACAAAAGTTGTAGAAAAAATAATATCTACAACTATTCTATATATCTATATGTGTGTGTGTGTGTGTGTTAAAAAATTAGTTTTAAGCGAAATATTTAAGAAAAACTAAAACTTCCGGTTGGCCGATTGTTATCAAAATCTTTTCAAATCTTAAGAATATATATAAAACCACAAATATAGAATTTCATGCTGATCTGATGAATAGTTTTTGAGTTAGAGCTCACGCAAAATTTCTGTCACACATACGGACACACAAAGACACAGACATCATCGAGAAAACGGTCAAAACATGTTCAGTGGACCTCAAAACGTGTATTTCCGTCTAAATCTCGAATTCGTTTTTTTCATGAAAACAATACTTTTTCTTTGCTACGTATATGACGAAAGTAAAAAGACTCCTTTTTAGGCGCGTTTCGCTTACAGCGTGAGCGCCTATTATCGTCCGTCTGTCTGTCCGTCCGTCCGCATGTTCGTTCTCGGCTTCTACCTAACGGATTTTCATGAAATTTGATATAAAGGACTTTCAATCAAATATAATAAGAAAATCGTAAAAATGAATCACGTACGCCAATCAGGGGTAACACTTTACTGGGGACAAAAAATTAAATTTTCGTCATATATCGTAAAGTTATGCTCATATCAAAATATTTTTCAAATAAAAGTTGTACAACTGGTAAAGTAGAGTATTTCCTTCCCTATACATTTTTATCGTAGGAGTAGCCGTTATCGAGAAATTCAAACAAGAAAGTCTTATATCGAGTTGAACTTCGAAAATTTCTTGCGTGGTTACTTCTTCATTGTTGCTAACATAGACAATCTCCCAAACAAAGGTTTAATTTCCTTACGTGTGCATGTAATATTATTAAATAGGAAGAAAATGGATTATTTATGATGAAGAAAAGAACTTTAAAACGCTATTTTCCTTACGTACAGGTATATAATTGTTTTCTAATACTCCATTGCACGAAACGCGCCCATTTGTGATACGTTGTACACTTTCCTAACTTGTTACTTTCTCCATACGTAGTATGGGAAAGTATTGTGATCACGAAATAATCGACTTCGAGATTTCAACGGAAATACTCGTTTTGAGGTCCACTGAACACGTTTTGACCGTTTTCTCGATGATGTCTGTGTGTGTATGCGTGCTGTTGTGTGTGATTGTGGGCACTCTAAAGGCCGCATTACACGTACGCGCTTCCCTATGGTTTTATCCAGATGGGGGTCCCCATGGGGAAACTGTCGGATGACCGACAGCATTTACACGTACGAGCTTCCCCATGGTTTTATCCGTGAGGAGGGGGGAGACAGGGCCGCCCCTAGGGGTGTGCGGGGCCCGGGGCGATCAGAATTTGCGGGGCCCCTTAACAATCTAAAATGATCAAGGTATAATTTGCGCACTAAAAAATAATTGCAAAAGTATTTAATATTTTTAGATATGTATATTCCCGTATTATAGATATTATTATATTAAGATATGTATATTCCCGTATTATAGACGTAGAACGCACTCAAGATATCAAAAGAAAAACATTAAATTCAGCAACGATATTTTGATATTTACGTCAGATAAGAATATCGAAATATTTTACTTGTCTACGATGTTGACACTAAAAGTTTTCGAATGCGACTGACTGATAGCGCTGATAGCATCAGCAATTACGCCACATTTTGTATGTGGCAATGTATGAAATTTATCCTACGCAACAATGTATTAAAACAACAGTATACATTGCAATTTGAACCGATGCATGACGGCTAACATGGAGCGAGGACGATATTTGTAAGAGCGCTTAGCGATTCGCTCGATTTTCAAGTGTGATTATTTGTGAAAATTCCGGGCAAGCGGAACAAATTGTACGAACGCGAAACATTTTCTGGGACTCCTCACCATGCGGGACAAACTATCGATAACTTAACTTAAGATAACTCCGTTCTTCAGGAAAGTTCTTATGTTTACATAGGTTGCTTATTTTGAGCAATAAACTGTAATAATTAGGTGTATTCAGACGTTATACATTTCATTCCTGTGTTTTATACAAGATACAGTAATATACGCTTGGATGTGAATATCGTTCATATAATTATTTTATTTGATTCTGCATATTTCATTTTATCTCTTATTTAATACACGTATTTTTTGTTTGTGACATGTGAGAACCGCCAAAGCGCGGGGCCCGGGTCAGAGGCCCCGCTTGCCCGGGTCAAAGGGCGCCACTGGGGGGAGATATTTATTTTCATTAACTAAACAACCCCAAGCATTCTCCTTAGGTTACCTATCTAAATATTCTTGTGATTTCACTCGCCATAAACATGGCATACTTTTGTACAGCTGTATGACTTCTGTTAAAAATTCTTTGGTATAACAGCGCAAGTCAGCCATTTTTTTTGCAAAGCTCTGAAATCACTATGCGACAATTACAAGGGTTTTTTTTACAAGTATACACAGGTACTCTTACAATAAAGTCTTTAGGTAGCCCAAAAAGTCGCAAGATTAAAAAAAGTCGCAAGACCAATCTGGCAACCCTACCCGGAAACGGCAAGAGGCTGCTATAGAAAATGAGCGACAAAGTCCTGACTCCTGACGCATGCGCAGTCGAACAAAACCATGTGGTGAAACCCAAGTTGCTATTACACGCAGCAGCTTCCCCAAAAATATCAAACACTGCTTGATATCGATGGGGAAGTCTATATGGACTTTCCAACGCGTTTTTCCTGCATTACACGGGCGAGTTTCCCCATGAGGATCCCCATCTGGATAAAACCATAGGGAAACGCGTACGTGTAAAGGCCGCATTACACGTACGCGCTTCCTCCTCCTCACGGATAAAACCATGGGGAAGCTCGTACGTGTAAATGCTGTCGGTCATCCGACAGTTTCCCCATGGGGACCCCCATCTGGATAAAACCATGGGGAAGCGCGTACGTGTAATGCGGCCTTAACTCAAAAAGTACTTGCCATATCGTTACCAAATTTCATATATAACACTTTGGTATGGGCACAAAGAACTGATTAGTTTTTGGACAATAACGGTTAACCGGAAGTCGAGGTTTATTCGAAACCCGATTCGGTTTTTGCGATATTTATCCGTTAAAACATCATTATTGTATATACAATTCTACGCAAAGGTTATAGAGAACGTAATTTCCCATAACTTTTATTTGAAACAATTTTCCATAGCAGTTATTGTTTAGGAATTATTTATAAATAATCGGTTTTTTCGGGTTCCATCAAATATCTTGAAAACGTAGTTATTGGTAATCTTCGTGAGGACCAAAGTTGTAGAGAATAATATTTCTTCCAAGTTTTGTTTTAAACAAATTTTCGTAGAACCATCCATTTCGGAGATATTTAACTTTTTCTTAATTTCCAGTATACAGCGCCACCACCATGTAGCGGTGAATTCTGTAAACATATTCAAAATATACCTAATTTACGTCAATAAGGACGACTGTATTCTTTTACGATACGAAATAATTATTTTGCCTTATAATGCTATTCATAATAATTTAAATATCTATACTCCAAATATGGAGAAAGTCATATGTTGGCCACATCAGATTTTTTTGCCATTCGATTCAGATTGGATAAGAATAAATTACATTTGGAAACAGTTGAAGAAACGGAACCATTTGAGGAATCCCAAATCTGACTTGTTTTATTTATGTGCCGATTTTCTAGCCCAATTGTGTTTATTTTATCGTTCAAATTTATTGTATGCTTACAGTATCTTAATATTTAACCCGTCAGCGTCGTCATGCGTACTGGGAACGTCGGACGGAAACTCCACATGCGGTCGTCATGCGTACTGGGAACGTCGCGGAGGTCGCTAGCTTTCTTTATTTTTTTGACAAAGTAAATTTTCTTAGATATGGATAACCTTTATATATTTTAAAAGAGGAACCTTTGGCCTTCCTATTGTGCTTAATTCTGTAATTTTTACTCTCCTTCTTTTTACTTTTATTATACGTTAAGTTTTGTGATTAAATTTTCACGTAGATAGGAGAATTGGGGAATTTTGGCTTCTAAAAAAGCCTCTATTCAACGAAATCTTTGCACGAAAGCAACTGTGAGGTGTAAGAAGAGGATATAGGCCCCATTTGTCTGCTATCAGACATCTATCCTGCTCTTGAGACATGTTTTTATATTGTGTCATCACTTTGAGAGGGAGAGAGAGGAGGAGGTCTGGGCCATGTGCTTGGTTTAGTATTTCATGAGGGAATATAGCTAGAGTGAGACAGACTAGAGGATCATATTTTGTATTTATCTTTTGTATTTCCAAGATATTTGCGATATGGAAAGCGTGGGAAATATGCTGGCGCTTGTATCGCGCGGAAAATGTTCTCTCGTCGCTCTGAAAAAATCAGTCTGAGTGAAACCTTGCACTGTGCGGAGGCAGGTTTCGTTCGCCTTTCTTTACTGTGGTAAATTTTACGTTTACTTGCTTACTTATTTTCAAAATACTAGGAGTAATCATGTGCTCAACCAGTGAAAATAGTCAAGCAATACCGAGTGCTGACAAGGAGACGGAAGTCCTACTTGGAAGTGATTTGGAAGAAAGCGTGAGTTCGGACAGTGATAGAATCATTTGGATGAACGTACTCAAATTGATTCACTGACACATAATGATAGTGATCATGAGGAGGATAATGTAGAAAACTACTTCTGGGAGGGCATGGAGAATTACGTAGGACGAAAGGAGAATTTCATTGGTGGTTACGGACCTCAAAAGGCAGCTAAGGGTTTGACTGACATTGTAGGTACTTTTCAATTGTTTTTCGATGAGGAATTTGTTAGTGCCATAGTAAATGAAACCAACCGATATGCTGACCAATACATCAAAGCAAGTGAGCGTACATTTTCGATGAAATCAAGAGTTTTATCGTGGAAACCAGTTACCGTGGAGGAAATGTACACCGTTTTGGGAATTTTTATGTTGATGGGAATTGTGCAGAAGCCCACGCTTCGTTCCTATTTTTCGACGAAAAGAGTTCTATCCACACCAGGCTTCGGCGATGTCATCACTAGGGATCGATTTGAGCTTATTTGAAAATTTTTGCATTTCAATAATAAAGAAGAAAAGAATAATTACCGTGGTCTTCCAAAGCTACAAAAAATATTTCCGATTACTGAACATCTGAACGAAAAATTCAAGGAATTTTTTTTACCGAAACGGGAAATTTCAGTAGACGAGTCCCTAACATTGTGGAAGGGCCGTCTATCTTTCAAGCAGTATCTCCCTCTGAAGTCCTCCAAGTTCGGAATCAAGACCTTCGAGCTCTGTGATGCAAGTACTGGCTACTTATGGTCATTTCTTGTATACACGGGGAAGGATACTGTGTTTCATTCGCCCCTTGTCTCAGCTAATGTAAACAAGACCATGGCAATAGTTTTGAATAGGTAGGCCAAAGGTTCCTCTTTTAAAATTATGAAGGTTACCCATATTTAAGAAAATTTACTGTGTCAAAAAAATAAAGAAAGCTAGCAATCTCCGCGGCGTACCCAGTACACAGGACGGCGCTGAGGGGTAAGAAGCCTTATTTGAAGGTTTTTTTCTGAAAAACTTACGGGGAAGAAGTTGAAATCCAAGATAAAACAGTAGATGTGAAGTACTCCGTAAACTTTGAATAAAGAAAAACTGAGTAAATGGCTTCCGTGATTGAGTGAAAGAATTCATAGAGGTATTTCACGCGAATAATAATAACTAAGACGGTGTGAAAAACATAGGTAAATATACATAGTTTTACGTAAAACCTCAAAAAATTTCAGTCAAATTTCATAAATATCTAATAAGTTACGAATTTTTATATGATTTCGCGCAAAAACTGAGAATTTCCCTAAATCTCTTCCGACCTGCGTGACTTATTATATTTAAATGTCCTGCGCGCTTGAGGGGTTAATCCGACCATATTGACCCTATGTCAATTTGTTTTTGAAAACTTCCAGGCAAGATAGAACGTTCAAATTCGCTTTAATCACGTATTAGGAGTGAATGAAATAAAAAACGAATCCATTTTCCATAATATAACACAAAAATATCTTTTCAGACGTGCAGACTTTTATTCTTTTGCGACATTTAATGAGAAAAAATTGACCTGCGACCTGGACCATTTTAAAGAAAAATAAAATACACTTTCTTATTCCTTTAATTTTTTCCGCCTACAGTACGAAATCGCTCAGATTTTAAATGACATTTTCTGGATATATCTGGCCATTTTTACGATTGGCGACCAGGTTCTATTGTTGGCTCGGTGTGCCTTCCCCTCACCCCATCCCTTTAAATCTATTTACAATCTTTGTCTTGATCTGTTTGTTTGTGTGCTTGTCTATAACGACACTGTCTGGGAAGCGTTTGGCGGGACATTTAGTAGAATAACTTGAGAACGATATGTAAGATTTGCACAATTTTTTTGCGATGTACTGAGATCTCCCTCTTGCACCTTAAAGGCAAGTCTTCTTCTATCATAAGATCACGGGTCAGATTACAGTAGGGTTTATTTTCTCCATTTGATTAACGAGTGTAGTAATATTAGCATATTAGTCATTTGATTTTTAAAATTACTTCGAATCATCGTAGGGATTCAGGGCTCGAAATAAAGAACGCCTGAAAGAGCGAAATTTCGTTTTCCTGCCGTCGATTTTTGATTGGTCCACAAACTACTTTTTAACGCTAAAATTTGACGTATTTTTACGTTAAAATGTTTTGTTTTCAAGGTGATTTTAATACTTACCGATTTCTTGTCATTTATTACGATTGACTGAAATTTAAAAGTCGCGTCGCATCTACCTGTGTACTCAAGAATCTTCGACGTTGTTTTGAAGTAAAGGGACGGTGACGAAAATAAACAAACATTCCATTTATATTGACATCGCGTTAATGGAATCAAATGTAAAGATTAAAATAGCTGAATTAAGAAAAAAGATTTTGAGTAAATTTTCTGCGAAATGATTTTTAACCTTAGACTAAAAATAAAATAAAATTTATGAATTTATTTATTTGAAACGACATCTTATATGCACCAAAAATAGTAAAGGCTATAAAAATTCACATAATAGTTTGTTCCAAAAAGTTCAAATAGTTTTTTGAAAATGAAAGCTGTCTGGCCTAATGTTTAGCAAATAAATATTCATTCTGCATATAAGGTTTTTATGTATATCACGCTGGGATAGATAAATTTTATAGGGAAGAGTCAGAAGGAGGGAGAATGGAGTGAGGGAGGAATAATGAGAAGTGCCTTAATTTTAATACCGTATTAATATATGAATATTTGTCATTTTTGACTGGCATTTACGTTGGTAAATTAGCAATTTCCTTCCTTCATTCGCGTGAATACGTAGGGTTGCCACCTTATGATGGGGCTATTCCGGGAGATTTCCACCTTAGGAGGAGTCAATTCCGGGAGATTTTTCTTGGTCAAGAAACGACTAATCTGAGCAGTAAAACTTTGGTTATTTATTTATTTATTAGTAAACATATAACGAGGATTCCACCTGAATTTTGTTGTGTTAACACTGTACATCGGCTTTCCATAATATAAATTGACTTCTCTTATGATCACCTGCACAAACTAGAGTTGCCACATCAGGAATTGCGGATTCTTGGAGATATTCAGTGTGTCTACTCTCTTGGCATATCTATCTTCTATCTATATAAATAAAATTGTAACCTCTGTCTGTACATTTGATTTTTTGTCTGGGTTTTACTTTTTTTGTGTGTTTTGCATCACAAGAAGACGTTTGAACCGGTTTGCTGAATTGTTGTCTTTCTGTCTGTTTGTTTGTTACCGCATCACGCAGAAACGGCTGGTCGATTTTTTATGAAACTTGCAGCGTATCTTTAGACTGGTCCAATTTAAAATATAGGCTATGTGGTGTATCTCAAAAAAGATTTTAAGTGGGGTTTGGGGGGGAGGGGGGATCGATTTGGTTTTTCGACGATAACTCTCCAGTAAATTAACTTAGGAAGTTCAAATTTGATATTTGTCTTTTTCAATACAAGTATAAGATAAAGTTTGTAGATGATCAAAATCAGACCAGGGGGAAGGGGGGTTATGGGGGGGGGGCACCCGTAAGAATAATCGCTGATTTCAAGCTAACGGTTGATTACATCGAAGAAGTCTAATAAGAAATGTTTTAGGAAAACAATTTCGGAATATTTTAGGAAAATGTCTGTCTGTCTGTTTGTTTGTCACCGCATCACGCAAAAACGGCTGGTCGCTCGGGAAAGTTTTCTTTTAAGTAGCAAACGCTTTTTATTGCTCGGGACAAACGTTCCCCATTCCTTAATTACGCAAGCGATGCTTACATTAACATTTACTATTGTATGTATTGTATATTGTCAAGTTTTACCATTATTATAATTACGCATTAATGTCTTACTTAATATTCACATGGATAGATGCACCGAAGCCTTTAACGTAGCAATAAAATTATGTGGATTATGTCAATACTATTAGCCTAAACGTAAACAATAAACAACATCTTGGTTACCGAACAAATGTAAGTAGATGTATGGATTTATGTTGCGATAAAATTTTCAATGTTAATGGTAAAAGATAACAATATCCTTATATTCCTTAAAAATCATTTGACTCGCTTTAACCCTTCAAGCGCGCAGGACGTTTACTTAAATCCCGTGTTTGAGGTCATAAGAAGTTTTTAAAAATTTTCGAAAATGCGCGATTTCGATTCCTGAAAATTGAAAAATTTGTAATTTTTTTCATTTTTATTGGATTTGTATAAATGTTTTTGAATATTTTAGTAGATCATAAAATTTATAAACAACTTCTTTTACATTATCTTACATTAAACACAATCTTTACAGGATAGAAGAGAAATACGACCAGTTAGCGCGCACCTGTGCATTCATATATCATTCAGTATTAAGAAAACTAAAAACAGCATTGATACGCAGTCTTTTTCAAAATAATATTTCAGCTTTTATTAACACTTCATTCGCTAGATGTACCTACCTAAACCAAAGAAAAAATAGTTTCTCGCAGGTCAACTTTTTCATGTTTTGACTAAAAATCTATATAAATAAAATTGTAACCTCTGTCTGTACATTTGTTTTTTTGTCGGGATTTTACTTTTTTGTGTGTTTTGCATCACAAGAAAACGTTTGAACCGGTTTGCGCAATTGTTGTCTGTCTGTCTTTGTTTGTTACCGCATCACTCAAAAACGGCTGGTCGAATTTTTATGAAAGTTGCAGAGTGTCTTTAGACTGGTCCAGCTTAAAATATAGGCTATGTGGTGTATCTCAAAAAACATTTTCAGTGGGGGTTTGGGGGTTGGAAGTCAAATTTGATATTTGTCACTTTCAATACAAGTATAAGATCAAGTTTGTAGATGAGCAAAATCAGACCAAGAAGAGGGGGGTTGTGGGGAGGGGGCACCCGTAAGAGAAATCGCTGATTTCAAGTTAACGGTTGATTAATTTCCTGATTTACCTGATTAACGAGATTTTCCTGAATTTCCTGATTTTCCTTAATTTCCTGATTTTCCTGATTCACCTGAATTTCCTGAATTTCTTGATTATCCTGAATTTCCTGATTTTACTGAATTTCCTGAATGTCCTGAATTTCCTGAATGTACTGAATTTCCTGATTTTCCTAAATTTCCTGATTTTCTTGATTCCTGAATTTCCTGATTTTTCTGAATTTCCAGAATTTCCCGATTTTCTTGATTTTCCTGATTTTGTTGATTTTCCTGACTTTCCTTAATACCCTGATTTTCCTGAATTTCCTGATTTTCCTGATAGTTTCCTACATCCTTTATTTCAAACAATTTAATAAGTAAAATCGGAAAAATCAGGAAATTCAGAAAAATCAGGTAAATCAGGAAATTCAGGAAAATCAGGCAATTCAGGAAAATCAGGCAATCCAAGAAATTCAGGAAATCAGGAAATTCAGGAAGATCAGGAAAATCAGGAAATTCGGGAAAATGGGAAATTCAGGAGAATCAAGAAACTCAGGAAATTCAGTAAATTCAGGAAAATCAGGTAAATCAGGAAAATCAGGATAATTTGGAAAATGAGGAAAATTAGGGAAATCAGGAAAATAAGGATAATAAGGAAAATAAGGAAAGTAGTTTTCCTGATTTTCCTTATTTTTTTAAATAGCATGATTTTCCTGATTTACCTGATTTTGCTGAATTTCCTAAATTTCCAGATTTTCTTGAATTTCCTGATTTTCGTGAATTTCCAGATTTTCCTGAATTTCCAGATTTTCTTGAATTTCCTGAATTTCCAGATTTTCCTGAATTTGCTGAGTTTCCTGATTTTCCTGAATTTCCTTGTTTACCTGATTTTCCTGAATTTCCTGATTTTCCTGACTTTCCTGAATTTCTTGATTTTCCTGATTTGATTTTCCTGATTTACCTGTTTTCCTAAATTTCCTGATTTTCCTGAATTTTCTGATTTTCCTGATTTTCCCGATATTCCTGATTTACCTGAATTTACTGATTTACCTGATTTTCCTTATTTTCTACATCTTATACACAGTGAGAAAGGTCCACAATTGGACGGCATGTACTGATTAAAATGCGCCTATTTTCCCAAGTTCTACTATTGATTTGAATCAAATTTCGTACGATTGTGGAGGGCTCCCAGAAATAATTCATACGTGGTTTTTGTTTCTCTCTGCCCATTGTATTCAACACCGCGGCCGAGTGAATTCTTAAATACCATGTATCATCTAGAATTCCGATCGGATTTGAAACAAATTTCCCCGGGCAACGCCGGGAATTTCTGCTAGTTAAAAATAAAACTTAGACAATAGTAGCTAAACGGAATACTTACTGCATAACCTTTTATTTACGCTGAAACATATACTGACTCGATTTATGACATTGGAACGATGAGTGCAAACTTTTGCTATGATTTCTCACGGGAAGTTGCCTTCTAGTGGCCACACCCGCAGTGAAAAGGAACACAATGTATTCACAGGTACAGCTAGGTTAATTGCATTTTCTGCAAGGTCTGTATAAGCAGGGCATTCCCAAACCAACCTGTTGTCTGTCGCGAGATAAAACGCAACTTTAATTTTAAAAAAAATTAAATAATAATCAGGCTGAAAAATTCCGCTGCATTGGTGGTACTCACATAAAAGTGGCAAGTCATGATAAAGATTAAAATAAACTTCTCTTTATCATTGATTATGAAGAATCAAGGGATAAAATAAAGAAATGTTTGTTGGTAGGTTTAAATCCGGCACCCTCTTTGTGAGGCACCTGAGTGACCGTCGGTACAATGCTAAATTTCAGTACTCTAGCTACGTAAATAGAGGAATCAATCTGCAGATTACTAATTTCCGGGAGATTTCGGCCTCCCGGGCAAGGTCCGTCGGGAGACTCCCGGAATTCCGGGAGAGGTGGCAACCCTATTCAGAATACGGCATGTGTCCTGTTTTTGACGTACTTAAATAAATTTTTTCAGTATTTAACCGAAATTATACCCAATTTTACCTTTAAAAATTCTGATTTCCCGTGTTATTCAATTAACCGTACCTACTGAAGTAAAAAAATGACACGGATAACCGGGATTTTACTTTATTTCAATTGAAAACATGCGTGCGCTCGTGCTTGTATTTTTATTTCAACGTAACCAAATAATATGAGGAATTATTTTAAGGGGACGTTGTTGTAAGTAGATGAAATTCATTTTTGGTCGAGGGCCAGCAAGGGAGGTTAGAATACTACATTGTTGGTAATCGTTCATAAATATTATTGGCCCAATTTTGTGAGATATGGAGATATTTAGAGCGGAACCCCGCATCTTCTTGCCTTGTCACATATATTTAACTTCAATTACACTCGATGAATTATTCCGATATCCCCCAAAAATAAGTTAACCGAGAAAATTGCTTAAACAACGCGATTGCGCTGACTTCTTCGACGATAACTAACCTATGGATAAGAATAATCTATCCAGTTCCGTCACCTATGTCGCAAATGGAAAGTTCTCTCTGCGGTCTTTGATGAAGTACGGACCTTGACTCTGGCGCGGATAACTTATCTGCTTTGTTTTGATCTGACGAGACTTTTCCAACAAGATATAAAATCATATAGTATAACCATAATTTCCCGATTATAATACCGACCCAATATAATACGCTAGCTAAACTAAGGCATGAAATATTACTAATAAATGATTTTTAATGATATTTACTTCTGGCTTAGAGTTCTCCAAAGTAAACTGTTTTTAAAACTACGTAAGTAACTTAAATAATTATGTAGAGGTAGATTTTCCACAAATTGTGATTTCCACACCTTTGAAGATATCGTCACGAAACTTCGTATAGGTATACTAGCGGAAGTGCCCGTTGAATTTCAACGGATTTGGTGCATCTAAAACTTCGACCGTGTAACATGTGAACATTGCAAAAATAAGATAGTACACAGTTTTAGCCTCGAATAAAGCAAAAACGAAGAAAACCTATTTAGATGAGTGAAGGAAGAAAATCTTGCAATCTGAAAAATCGAAAATAACGTCTAAACTTCTGAGAAAATAATTATTGAATTAAGCATCCCCTCCCCCCAATTTTTTATCGCCATATAGCCTATGTTACACGCAGGATAAAATTATAACCCTCCCACCCCCCTTGCTCCCCTACCCCCACCTTCGAAATCTAAGATCGAACTTGATCCAAAAGTTGCTTTCAAAGTCAATTTCCATCTCTTTAATGCGTTCTTTTACGGTTGAATTGGATAAGGAGATTTTTTCTAATTTCTGCTTGGCGTCTTCTCCAAGTATTGGCTCGGCAGCTCGTGACAGACTCGGCTTTATTAAGATTTCACCATTAGTGTGCGGCTTTTTTGTTTCGGAAAGCATATGGTCAAGTTCGTAGGATGATTTGGTAACATTTCCTCCTTGTTGCCAGATAGCTTCTGCTTTTACAAGTTTTGATATTTTGTAAACTTCACTTTTTACTTTATAGAATTCCACCGGCTTTCTAACGAGATTTGGATGTTTTTTTTGCGATGACGATGCAGTCGATTTGGGCGCATTGCATCGTTGCTTAGCAACTCATAGCATATTACAAACTTAGAATTTTCCACATTATTCTTGGTCAAAGAGATGAAGCCATACTAGATATATTCTTCATTGTACTTTCTCGTCTTACAATTAGTAGCCATTAGTTATCTTTCAAAATAATCTTTAAAATTCAAAAGAAAATTTTTTTGATTCTACGTTAAGGGCAAAAAAAATTTTTTTGTCCGACGAACGGTTTACTAGCTACGATTTTTAATTTTTTTAAAATCATTCATAGCTTCCGTTTTCGACTTGATAATTTCGTCCTTGTCAAATAATTTATTTACACCAAAACGGTTTTTCTAGGTTGGGAAACGTAAAAATTTCGATTTTGATAAAAATCACGAATACATAAGTTGCCCCTTGTTTGTATATAAGGTTGGGCACCAAAAAAGCACAAAAAACTTTTTATGGATATATGTACTATTTTTAATTATATTTTCATTACGTAAAGTGTTATAGTTATAAAAACCATTAAGTGTTGTACATATTCTTGTGGAAGTTCCCTATGATACATTTGATTGTAAAGGCAAGGTTATAATTATCGAAAACTTATTTTATTCCTGAATTAGGCATTTTTCGAACTTTGATGTTTAACACAAGATTACAATTATCGAAAAGGATTCATTTTTCTGAATTGGGCATATTTTTATACCGACTTACCTTGCAAACACTTCCCAGAGCAACATGAAACAATAATATTTTGATGATTAGACAGGATTATAACAGTATTCTCTCGCGGCAACTTAAAGTCGGTTATTTCGTGAGGCGGCAAGACACGGAGCTGCCACATGATATTATGCTTTCTCGTTAGGCGCAAATTGCGTAAAAACTCCTTGCTGTTCTTTGGGGAAAAATTTCCCCTGGAATCTTCGTACGCCCCCCGAGCGCGCTTTGAATTTTTTTAATAAGAGAGAGAGAGGGGAGGAGAGAGGGAAGGAAGGAGAAGGTAATTATTTTCGAGATGTTTCTGATGTTTCAAGATGTTTCTGATGTCAGTTTGATCTCCATAAATAGCTTGAAGGATTGAATCTTTACAGCCGTCATTTTTGACCAGCTATACACTAGTGTTATTATAATAGATATAGATGGATTACAATATGTCACCTTTTTACGGTAGTGTTTTCGTTTTTAAATCCTTTTTCGTAAATAAAGCTATAAAAAAATAAAAGCTGTTTTCCCGTTTTAAAATGACGATAAACCAACGTATGCTAAATAAATTTGAGAGGAAAAAGTTTGACTTTTTCTCAAACAGTCACAAATTTAGTTAGATTGTGGCATTGTATTTTGACTTACTTATTAGGCTCAGCTTGGAGTCCAGGCGCGTTCATGTTTGCTAAGGAAAGTACAGGTGAAGCAGAATATTGGAGTGGTGTTGTGTGGTTCATGGTTCAATGCCGGGAATTGCCCTTCTTTTCTTTTTCTTTGAAATGACTCGTTTTTGACATTTACCCTGTGCATTTACCTGAGCGTTTCAATTATAAATGATACACGTAATGTATTTGAATTTTGTGACGCCGATTTCTAGGGGTTGTGTAGCGAAAGAGTTATTTGATAATGGCTGTGAGAACGTAGTTTAATTCCGAGTGCTGTCATGGTTTCGCTGGTCTAGTGTACAAAATGACATATATCAGCCTATATAACGTATATATACACACACACACACATTATTTACTTCGTACTCTCTTCGTCATTGACGAAGTCCTTCAGCATGAAAAGCTCCCGTTTTTGTGTTTTATTTTGTCGTTTCTGTTATTCACTACAAGCGGCTTTCCAAACTCTGGTGTATATAAGATTTTTGATACGTTTAAGAGTTAATTTTTAGTTTAATTCGATTCGCCAAAAATTTCAAGAAACGAATCTTTAAAAAAAAAAACATTAAAATAGCTATTTTAAAAATTAACATTATTTCGCTTTTGAGACTTAAAGTGCTTCAGACGAATGTTATTTTTAATGGTGCGTTAACAATTTTAAAAAATGCCGTTAGCCTATTATTTATAGTAATAAAGTGACGATTTTCTCTCAGCTGTATAATTTAACAAACTTTTTAGATTCTTTTGCGAATCTTTGATTTCATTTTTTATTCATTGAAAAAGTTGGTGTTAATAATAAAAATGTTGATGCAAAGGTCCGCAAAGGGTGTTTACGGAGGCGAGGAGTGTGAAAGAGTTGCAAAACTCTTCGGATCTTCTTGGCAGGCGTGGCATTCGGCCGAAAGAAAAGAACTCCCATCAACGTCCGTCGACCCGCTGCAACCGACGTTTTTTTCCGTCTCGGCTCCACGTTAGACACCGGGCGGGCATCGAACCCATCGAGCCCAATATCCTATGCACTCGGCCCACTCCTTCAACGAGACGACATGCTAGTCACTATTTCCTTTGCACTGGTACGGAAGAGTGGGGGAAGAGGATGGAATGTCGAAGGAGTGGGAAGACGTTTTTGCTTATTGTTAGAAGCCGAAGGAGGTGATATATCTTCGCCTACCCTTGTATAAATTTCTTTCTTATATTAACCATTTTCGTACCTGTCTTAATTCCAGGCCTTCTCCGATTGGCGGATGAGTTTTCGCCGCGATGAAATGGCGACTTTCCTTACTGTCTCGGGTTTGTCGATGGCATGGATGTTTCCCATTTTGAAACAGGTTCGGCCCATGCAATATTATCTTTGGTTGTAGTTCCATGCTGTGAAAGTATTCAGATTCATCGTGCTGCAATGAATTCACGATCGATAATTTTAAATGTCCTTCATATGTTAAGTAGCGGACATTCCTTTCTCATTTATTGTAAAAAGTAAATATTTTGTCCTCGATATGTTTGTAGGCGCGACTAAATCCCGTTTTTACGGAATATTGTTTTAACGGTAATTCCGTTTTATGCTATGCGAAAATGACTTGATTGCTAAGCTCCTAAGGAGCGCTAGATGTCGCAAGAACTCTAATTCAGTTCCGGAAATCGCGCCAACGTTATTCGCTCTGTGATACAACCACTTTGTGTCGATTGTAAAGCGAAATTCGTAAAGGCAACCGTTTGTCATTGTGTCAAGCGAACCATAGGAACGATCTGAGTATCTTCAAATTAATCATTAATGCAATTTGACATCGAATATGAGATGATACTCTTTTACAGAGACTAATTTGAGTGGCTATGTTTTGTAAGAAATTCTTGTGAAGAAAACACATTGATAAAGATTTTTGGAATTCTTTTTTAATTAAATCTGAAAACGTTGCCATCGTAATGTGCAGTGCAAAGATACATGTAGTTTAAACCATACTATACATGTCACAACCACTGCTCCTATTTTTTAAAAATTTATTTGTTTCTTTGTTCGCGAATAAGTATCGACCCCCAACCTTTGATTAATAAAACAGAAAAAACCTCGCATTATAGTCGAGTAAATACTGTATATACAGGGTGTTTCAAAAGTCGCGCAACCCTGTACATTCCACTGGAATATCTAGACACCAGATATAGTTTGAAGTGGATATGCAATTGTGAGATGAGTTGTCACTTACAACATTTGGTATGACGTGAGAATGTCTAATAATAGGTAATGTGTAACCTGTATATGTAGATATTACAGTGAACTATATAAATTAACAATGAGCTTTTTACATAAATTGTAAATTATATTCTTGGGATAAATCGCCAACTTCTGTTTTTTCGGAAATCTGCTATTTAAAATGGAAATTTTGTTGTATTAGCTGCCATATACACAGTTCTTTTTAAGATTACTCTCTTTCACTTTGGATAGTTTCTTATTTTAGTCCTACTATATAGTGAAATAAGTAGGTTTATCTTGTTTACAGTTTATTATTTATTGAAAAGTTTATAATGCAGGTATTTTTACAGGAAAGTTTATTATTGAATACGAAGAACGAAATTGTTGCCCATTTGCGTTCCTAGGATGGTTTATTGCTGCTGCTCGCATCTTCCCTGGACAATTTCAGGATAAGCTGAAAGAAAACAGCAGTGGCACATTAATAGATGTTTTATTAAAAAATGAGTTTGACTTTGTGGACAATTATGAATCGATATCTTTGAATGAGGATATAAGGATCCCATATCGAGAATATCAAGTATTTATTCGGACATAAAGCGATTTTTTGCTTCAGAATAACGTTGTAGCTATTTAATTATTTTTAGTAAATAAAGTTTGATCTTTGCTGACAGATCTTGATAAGAGCTTGCAATTATATTTGCTTTGGCCACGTTGTTAACGGCTTTTCTTACGTATGTAGAATATTACACAGAACGCTTTTCAGCAAGTCAGCAAGTTTCTAAGACATTTAAAAATCTTGAATTCGGTTTATTTAGAGTGCATGATAATCACGTTATCTATTTGAAGACGTCACGCGTAAAATTAGGTTACAAGCCAACATTCTCTTATTGGTTTCAAGAGAACCGAGCGTAAAGCGAAACCGCGCAAAACGGATTCTATTGTTCCCTTCGGAACCAACGTAAATAGGTTTAATTCGTCGTGAATTTCGCATTAATGCTATAAATAACCTTTACTAGATGTATTATTTAAATGATTTATTCATTTGATAGTTGTATATAAAAATTAAACGATCATTTAATACGGCAGTGTCCAAACTACGGCCCGCGGGCCACATCCAGTCCGCCACGACTTGAAAGATTAAAGACCACAATGTAACAAAATGAAAATAGAAAATTATAAATATACGTAATAAACAATGTATTTTGCCTTTGCCTCTATATTCCCATAATATATGGATGCATTTAAACAAGTCAGGTGTTATTGACCCACAACAAAACCCTTTAGTTAGCTAAAGTTAATCTTCGACTGGGTGTGGTCCGCGACGGGTGAAGAAATGGTTTAATGTGGCCCTAGATCCGAGAAGTTTCGGAACCACCGATTTAATATATTAAAACACTTATAATTAAAAAGAAAGGCGGCACAGATTGACTCTAAATTTCCCTGTAAATTGTATATGGTTAGGTGTTAAAAGGAGCTACGCAGCCTCAACACCGTCGCTCAAAGTGTGAAGTATGTGTATGAAATTAAGACACTAGAAAAACTAGTGTTAGTACCGTAAAAATCTTCCTTTAAAATTTTCATTGATTACATAAGTTTTAATTTCTGGTCTCCACTATCTTACATTTTTTTTTGAATACCCTGAACGTTCGCTAGGATCGAGCATGGGCAAAGAAACAATTGCGCAGGTTAGGTGCGCAGATTTGAGGCCAAGGCCGTCGTAGCGAAGCCGGGGGATGATTTCACATTAAATTTACCTCGCATTTAAAAACCAACGAAACGAAAGGGGAAAGAGTTTTACTTGCCGTTAACGTGGTTATGGCTTAAATCTTACCGTTTGCGGGATTGGCGCAGTTGAAGGCCTCCCAGTTGCACCTGTTCGTAAACTCTCGATTCTTGTTCGCTCGCATTCCGCACACCGGATCTATGTGTCTGGGACAGAGGCGTGGACACGGCTTGGTCGTTGCGGACGCCTCGTCGGAGCATAGGAGTACGAGGAACGCCACCGCGGCTGTAGGGAAAAGATTATCCGCGTGATATATATATATACTGTAGGACCTCGATGACCGTCGCCATCGATGATCGTTGTTTCGATCAACCGTCGTTTGTCTCCAAGTGATACAAAAAATGTGGGAAAGTTCCGTCGCCATCTTTGAATGAAGCAGACAAACGAATAAGATGACGATTGCATTATTTATCGGCAGTCTACTTACAGCATGAGGTTAATTGCAGTTGGTCGACTAACAGTATAAAAATAAAATAACAAACAATAAAGAACATAATCAACGTACTACGGTCTAATAAAACTATGAAGATAATAGCAACATTGAAGTAATAACGACAGAGCGGTATAAATACAAATAAACTGATGAAATTTGTACTTCTTCCGCTCTGTTGTTATATATTTTTTGATGAATTCGTGAAAGAAATTGTAAAAGTATCAAATTGCGATCATCAATTCGAAAAAGCATGTAAAAAACATCGCATCCCAATAATCGAAATTTCCGGTCGTTTTGGTCGTCGCCATTAAACGTCCGCCCGATCCGAAAACTTCCGTTTTCCAGCTCGTAAATCTCACTTAGCATTTTTCGGCGACCCGTCTCGCGAACTTCAATCCGACAATCTTAAAATTATAGTAATCGCGAGAGCGCATGAAATATTTTTTAGGTTTGAACACGAAAAAAAATTAAACAGTTTTACTTACCGAGAAACGCGACTCTGTTAGACTTCATGGTATCTCTCTCTCTCTTCTCTCTGCTTTAAAGATTTCCAGGAACCCAATATTTTCCCCGCTAATTATTTTTTATGTGTGGAGGGGGGAGGATAGGGAGACGAGAGATTTTTCAAGGACGTCATCGAAATAAAAATTTTAAAAAAAGCTTAGTATTGCGACGTTATGGCGATATGTATAGAGAGAGAGGGGGGCTTTTTGATGTTACAGGATTCGTCCTCCTATAGGGCCCCTGAGATAATATATTACATTTTTTATTTAAACAGCCTTTTTACAGCGAGAATAAAAACGATAGCAAGGAGGAGCGCTTAAGTCTACGGCGTCGGCAGAATTCGAGCTGTAAACATCGTGATTAAGACACTCTTTTAACCATCCACTCAATAAAGGCGAGGATTTGTTTTTTTTTTTTTTTTACCGAGAAGGCATTCGGTCAAAGTGAGGAACTCGACCACGAATATACAAGTTATGAGATGATAATAATGCATCTTCCGTATTCTGTCGAGTGAGAAGTCCTTCACTCCGTTTCTCCTTCCACGATGCGACTGTCAATATCTGTAGTTTTGATTCTGGAGATTGCCGGTTTCCCGACTGCCGTTCCTCTAAGATTAGCTGGTACTGTCCCATCTTTCATCCAAATCATTTGTATATTTCAGCTCCATTGTGTAAATCGTCGACGCGAAAAATAACTATAATTAAGCCCGCGGACTACAGGTTGTGAACCTCTGATGTAGGCCAGTGTATCCAAACCGGTTTGTCGCGATAGGCTTCACGGGGGAAGAGGTGTGGGAGGGAGGAGAGCTCGACATGTCGTAAAAATCGAGATTCGAAAGAAATAAATCAAAACTGCAATTCCTGTGATAGCTCTCGAATTTTGTTAAAAAATATTTCATATAAAGTTTTTGCAAGGAGCAAAGGTTCTTAACAACTTAATTAGCCTTGTCTCTCTAATCGACGAATAACGACTCCCGTAGAGTTTGGTGGAAGATCATATTTAGAAATAGTCGGACCCCTGAGTTACGCAGCTTTGAGTTTCGCTAAAAATATTTGAAAATTTTTCAAATACTATAGTCTGAAAAAATTTAATAGACTATAGTCACTGAAAATATTTCATGGAATATAGACTTGGAAAAAATAAAGAAAAAATTTCTTTGAAAACATTTCATAGACTATAATCTTTGAACAAATTACAAAGAATATAGTCATTAAAAATTTCTAATCCTATAGTCTGAAAAAATTCAAAGACTTTGAAAACATTTCATTGGCCTATACTCTTTGAAAAAAATTTCAGACTATAGTCTTTGTAAAAATTTCAAAGAATATACCTTTTGATAAAATTACAATTATAGTCTTTGAAAAAGTTTCTAACACTGTAGTCTTCGAAAAAATGTTAATTTCATGGCCCTTAGTCTTTAAAAAATTTCATGTACTATAGTCTGGAAAATTTTCAAACTATAGTCTTTGAAAAAGTTTCTTGGACTATAATATTCATTTAAAATTTGAAAAAATTTGAAATACTATAGTCTGAAAAGAATTCAAATACTATTATTCAAAGGTTACAGTTTTTTATAATTTTTCAAAGGCATTAGTTTCAATTATTTCAAAGGCTAGAGCAGTTGTTCTCAACCGGGATGACATGACACCCCTGGGTGAAATGATGGTTATTGAGGGGTGATGCGAATATTTGATAAATCCGCAGTGTATCATATTCTGGCTTATAAACATACTAAATAAAACCAGGAGAATAACCACTGGTGCTTATTTAAATGCCAGAAATTTATCTTTATGTGATAGGGAAAGCACAATTTATCTTTAAATGTGACTTGAATTTAATGGAGCTTTGAAAAGGGTGATGCATAACTGAATGAACTGAACATAGGGTGACGCAGACAAAAAAAAGGTTGAGAACCACTGGACTAGAGTCAAAAAATATTTCAAAGGCTAAAGTCTTTCAAAATTTTACAAAAGCTATAGTCTTTCAAAAATTATCATAGGCTATAGTATTTCAAAATTTTTATCTCTAATCTTTCTAAATATTTCGAAGGCTATGGTCTTTAAAAAAATTGAAATGCTCTTAGTCTTTCAAATTTTTCAAAGGCTAGTCTTGAAAATCATTCAAAGGCTTTTTCTTTCAAAATTTTTCACTGGTTTTTCAAAATATTCAACGGTTCTAGTCTATAAATATTTCAATATTTTTCAAAGGCTATAGTCCTTAAAAATCCTTAAATTTTACAGGCTAAAAATTGAAAGGCTCAAGTCTTTAAAATTTTACACAGACTATAGTCTCAAAAATTTTCAATGGCTATAGTCTTTCGAAAGTTTTCAAAGGCTATAATAGACTTTCAAATATTTTAAAATGCAAAAATTTTCAAAGACTTTAGTCTTTCAAAAATTTTCAAAAGCTATAGACACTAAAATAATTTCCAAGGCTATTAGTCACAAAATTTTTCAAAGGCTACAGTTTTTCATAAATTTTCAAAGGCTTGAAACTTTTCAAAGGCTTTATTTCAAAATTTTTTAATGGCTCTAGTCTTAAAATTTTAAAGGCTATAGCCTTTCAAACTCTTTGAAAGACTATAGCTTTTAAAAAACTTTTAAACCATATAACCTTTAAGAAAAATGAAAAAGTATATCCTTAGAAAAATTTCAAATACTCTTGTCTTTGTAAAAAAATTCAATGAATATAGTCAGAAAAATTTTCAGAAAATATTGTGTACGACAAATTTTTAAAATACTGTCTTTGAAAAAAGATTCAGACTATAATCTTTGAATAAATTTAAGTTTCTATAGTCTTTGAAAACATTTCAGATTATAGTCAATGTAAAAATTTCAAAGTATATACAGTAAAACTCGTTTAATACGTATTTGAGGGAACCGACTCATTGCTTCGTTATAAGCGTGACTACGTTATATACGAGAAACATGGTTTTTGGCCTATACTTCCCATATAACACGTATACACATACAGTAAAAGCTGTACTATCCGGCTATTTAGAACCTCACAGCCTTAGATACCGGCAATTACACAAATACAATTCATTTTGTATTTCTTTTTCTTTTTTTATGAATTTTTGTGTGAATTGTATGTGTGTAATACCACAACTTCCACTTTAAAATTTCTTAAAATATAAGATGTATATATTACATATTTACTCCGTATACTTCTGTGTCTGCCGAGTAAGCATGGCGTTTTTGTTTACGTAAGCCATTTGCATTGTCTAGATGTTTTGGTGTACTTCTACAATTTCCAGTTTTATCGCTTTTTATAATTTAAAAAATTACCCATCCATTGAATATGACATCGAAATAAATACCTAAAAGCAAGAAACAGGAGAGAAAAGGTTGTTTTAACGTTAACACAAAAGCTGGAGATGATCAAACGAATGTAAAAAGGAGAAAGTAGAGCAGCCATAACAAAATAATTCAACATCGGATCTTCCACGCTCTACGATATCAAGGCTCATAAGGCTAAATTAATGAAATTTGTGTCATCTTCTGAAACGAATAAATCAATTAATAAACGTCATATGCTTCATAAGGCAAAAATGGAGGAACTGGATAAAATATTATATGACTGGTTTTCACAGAAATGTTCTGAAGAATTAAATAATTTCGTCCTTTTATAATAGAGTAAATAAGAAAGATATAATCCAATAAATTCAATTTTGGGAACAGGTTCACTGTCGTACTCCCCAAACTTCCCGGACGCCCTAAATTTTTCAATATTCTTTTGTTTTGCATGTAAGCGTAGCAACGTATGAAATAAGAATGGATAAATAGTACCTAGATCTAACTACGTACCTATGGAAGACTTAAAATGGAAAATGCAAACCCCATGCATAGTTATGTTTGGGGAGTACGATAGTGAACCTAACCCCAATTTTGTTTGGTTATTGCTAAATTTGCGATCTCAAAATCGAAAATCTCTCCCCTAACCGGATATTTCTCCTAATCGGCTTTCCACAATCCCCAAGATATCCGGATAACACAGCTTTTACTGTATTTGCAGTGAGTCGACTTCAATGCCGTACTTACATATGCAAAGAGATGCTTATCAACTTCGCGGCATGTGAAAAGTTTGACTGCTATTACATACGATTTTTTAAAAACTCAATTAATATTATTATTATGGTCATTAATTTACATAAACATTTCACATTTTTAATATCAATTTCAAAACAAAGGGAGCGTGGAAATTCGTATGGAAGTGGTAGATGGAGGAAGGGGACCTCTACGAACAAGTGTGCGGTAAATGGGCGGAAACTATTCATTACTTATCGCTCTGCTTGCCAAAATTCGTTATATGTGGGGCATTTTTTGCCACGGGACCAAACATTTGTTCGTTACAGCCGAGAATTCGTAAAATGCGTGTTCGTTACATCCGAGAAATTTAACCAATTTCCTTATGGAGAAATTCAAGGGACTGAGACATTTCTTTGTTATAGCCGAGATTTCGTTTTAGGCATGATCGTTATAAACGAGTTTTACTGTAGTTATTGAAAAAATTTCTAATTCTATAATCTGAAAAAATTTCGAGGTTAAAGTCTGAGAAAGTTTGAAAGACTGTATTCCTGGAAAACATTTCATGGGCCTTACTCTTTTAAAAAATTTCAATTATTATAATCTTTGAATGAATATTAAAGAATATAGTGTCTGATAATATTTCTAGGCTACAATCTGAAAAAATTTGAAATACTATAGTTTTTTTAACTACATGATTTGAAACACTATAGTAATTGAAAAAATATCTAATGCTATAGCCTAGAAACTTTTCAGACTAGTCTTTGAAAAAATCACCAAAGACTATTGTCTCTGAAAAAATGTCATATTCTATAGTCTTTGAAAAATTTCCTAAGTCTCTAGTCTTTGAAAAAATATAAATACTATAGTCTTTTAAAAAATTCCATGGACAATTTTCAAACACATTTGTCTTTGAAAACATTTCAGAGTCTATATTCTTTGAACAAATTTGAAAATATAGTCTTTGAGAAAATTCCAACGACTATTGTCGTCAAAAATAATTCATATAATATACTGTTTGAAAAAATTGAGACTATATTCTTTGAAAAATTTCAAATATTATAGTCAGAGAATTTTCAATTTCTATAGTTTAAAAAAATTTCAAATAAGTATTATAGTCTTTTTTAAAAATTAACAATTTCAAAAATTATTGTCTTTGAAAAAATTGTAAAGACTATAGTCTTTGAACTAATTTCAAACACTAAAGTGATTGACAAAATTTCTAATGCTAAAGATTGTAAATATTTCAAAGAATAGTCTTTGAAAAAATTTCCAGACTAAAGTCTTTCAAAATATTTCTAGGCTAAAGTCTGAAAACTTTTAAATACGTAATTTCAAATACTATAGTCTGAAAAATTTCAAATACTTTAGTCTGAAAATTTTCAGACTATAGTATTTGAAATAAATCGATAGATGTAAGTCTTTCAATAAACTTCCATAGTCTTTGAAAAAATTTAAAAGACTATATATAACCTTTGAAATATTTCATTGACTATAATCTGAAAAAATGTTGAAATCTATAATCTATAATTTAACACTAGTCTTTGAAAACATTTCAGACTATAGTCATTTTAAAAATTTCAAAAAATATAGTCATTGAAAAAATTTCTAATTCTATAGCCTGAAAAAATTTCTAATTCTATTGTCTGCAAAAATTTAAGACTATAGTTTAAAAAAATTGCATGCCTAAAGTCTGCAAAAATTTCAAAATCTATATTCTTTGAAAAAATTGCAGGCTTTAGTCTTTGAAATAATTTTTCCAGGGTATAGTCAATGAAATTTTTTAAATACATTCTTAGACCATCCTATTTATAATCCAAGAAAATTAACGTTAACTGTGCTTCTTATGGTTGGAAATATTTAAAAATAAACCAACATTTAATTCGGCAAAAACATTTCATCATTTCGAATCGACATATTGTGGGCCATATAAATATATTTTTTTCGAATTCTCTATTAATATTTATGAAATCGGTTCGTTGGAATCATTGCAGCGATATCACGTGATGATCGATCGCTCACGTTACGTCAAATTGTGACGACATTCTAGTTTCCCTAACCAAACAGGAGATTGCTTATAAATACTAAATGATCTGCGAACTCGACAAGCTTTCTTAAAAAATGCAACAAACACGCGAAACACACTGGAAGAAATCAACTTCAAATCGAAAATCTTTTAAGTGCAGCAAATACTCGAAGCACTCCTGGGAAGTCTATGTTAAACGTTTGCTATCGATTTCTAAGAAAACTTTTATCCTCGTCAGCATGAAAACATCACTCAAAAGCGATTACAAGATGATGGACAAGGTTGAAGTTAAAGGAAATATTCGTTATGAAATATATCGACGGGACGCATTTTCAAACGTTTTCCGCTATGTTCTCTCGCTTTAGTGGTCAATTTGCATCAACACTCCAGGGCTCTGCAACTTGGTGCTCGCGAGCTCCGACGTGCTCAACAGCAGTCCAACCAAGCGCTTCTACGATGCTAAAAATCCTAGAACCAGGAATTTAATTTTTTCTCCCGTTTTATTTCTAAACATAGGAAAGAACATTTGTAACCGTCACTTTGACGTTGATTTGATTTCAATTATGATAAATCCTATTTTTACAAAAGTATAGCGGTGCTCGCTGGGTGCTCTTGAATGTAACACGGTGATCCCCGATCTACACCCTCTCCTCCCTTGAACTAATTTCCCCGCAGCCTCTTATGCGAATTTTATTGGTATCATCACTACTCGACTGTAACATACCCCGGCATAAAAATTGTTCCCAGCAGAAGCAAAAGAAAGGATATCCAAGGACGAACTTCTCGGATCGGGCTTTGTTGACCTTTTCGATCATCGAGTGTGATTCCACATCAAAGAGGAAGGAAGACCAAGGCTAAGGTTAATGCGATGTCATTGCTCGTATAGTTGCAGACGTCATTCTGTTGCTAAACCAATCCACCCACGTTCACACTTACTGTAGTTCGACTGGAAAATTGTAAAAAAAGTTATGAAGGTAGAATTTTATTACCTGAGCTCAATTTAAGCAACTCTTCCGTAGTTATTCAAAAGAAAAAATTAATTGAACCGACCTAGATAAATTATTATTTATTATTCTTCTACCGGGAAACGGCATTGATACTTGTTTTCCGTAATTTTTCCCACAATAAATTTTGTACTGTATATGAATTGAATAATAAATATATAAATATTACTACATGAGAAAAACCCAGGTATTCATTGGCCGAAAACAATAAAAACATTTGACGTAAAAGAATTGTATTCGAGCTTATGAATGGGAAACAAATCATGTAGTAAATATTTAAATTTAGATTTTAAAAAAATATGTCATATTGTATCGAGATCCCTGCCGGCTCACTCAATCGCTCATGAGTTATTAGTGATCTCAGAAATATTTTGGACATCTTTTAATTTTGGAAACCTTTCTTTTACCTCTCTCATTTAATGGCAAAATTAACAAAATACCTTGCGCAAATGCAACATTGGGAGTGAAGTCTTTCTGTAATTTGAATAGCAGTACTTCTAATGGTGTCAAACTTGGTTTCATAAAAACAGGCAATTAAGTAGGTACCCTTTTCATCTAAATGTCTCGTTGCTATCCTCGGAGTAATTATATCAAAACCTGTAGCAGTTGCAGATGGCGGTAAAGTCTAACATTTTAAAGTTACATTGTCAAATATTATAACACCTAGCTTTCCACACAGTGGAAAACTTTTGAATGTTTATATTATAAGATAACATGTCGAAATAATTGCTAAAACCGAAAAGTTTCTCCAGAAGCAATTATATACACCAACACGCGCTTTAACTAGAGTTTACATATAATGTAATGAAACCTCCCAGCCATAGGTCGTCGGTAGCCTGTAAGGTAATAATTTAAGTGTATAAGATTCATAAATTTCCTGAATCAAAATAACACGCGTGGTGCAAATTTTAAACAGTAAATTTATTCCACAGAGACACTTGAGTGTATTCCCCATAGTGTGGTAAGTTTTTTGCGAAAATTTGATTAGATCGAATTCAATAGTAATTTTAATGCATTAAACTTGGAAATTTGCAGAAATGTATTTAATAAAACTATATTTATATGCCGTACATTCCCTCGAATCCGGCATTCAGAAAACGGGCTTCACCAGAAAACCGGCAATTTTTTGTCTGAAATCAACGTGCTACTAAACCGGAAAGATTACCAGAAAATCGAAAAATTTTCAGTCTTACCATTTCATTGTTTTACGCTACAGATTCCACGCTCAGCTGACGCCGTTTCCAGCATTGATTATAAATCATTAATGAAATTCGTATTATCTTCTCCTATTGTGTAATGATATAATTCGTATGCTTAGGATACGAGAAAAAACTCATAAAGGATGCAATATACGTTGCATGGTATCTTTTTAAAATCTAAAAAGTGTTGACCCATCTACACCGCTATATTCAAACTTCGCAAATCCTGTGATTTATTCTATTGTAGTAAGCACCAGACTTGTCACCTCACCCTCTTCTCCAATGTAAACAGCAACCCATACGAATCTCAATTTAGGGAGGAGAAACAGTAAAATAGTTTGGTAAGTAAATAAGAAATACTTTCTTTATTCTACTGCGTGAACAAAAAACATCTATCCCTAGAATGCAGAGTCGGCCAAGCACTGAATGGGGGCCCGGATGCGAATATCAATATTAATATTTATAGCAATAACGAACGATTTATAGAGCCCCAGTTTAATATTAAAGCTTTAACGGAGTATTTATTTATTGGAAATCAGTTTGCAAGCTATTTTTATTAAACGTTTTTGGAAAATTTACACTAAATACTCGAATAACTGAGAACTTCTGAGTCCCCCATTATTCGGGGGCCCGGATGCCTCACATCCGCCGTATCCCCCTTTTGGCTGGCCCTGTTAAAATGCCATACTTTTATGCTTAAGAACACATACACGATTTCTATTCTATTGAAAGAGGAATGAGAGAAAATCTTTCTTTATAATTCGAATATATTTAGCCGTCACCTGCTCTAGTTATCGATATTCCAGTTCGCCTATGATGTTTATGTATTGCGAAATAGAAGCGCAATTTATTGCGGATAGTGTCTACATTTCTATTCATATCATCGTTTTTTCTTTTGTGCGACGTCGCTTGTGCAGAGGACGCTTCCAGGATGATATGCTCACTACCAATATGTCCATTTTTTTATGTCCACAGGTATATATGTCCACAGTCTTTACGTCCACAGCCAATATGTCCACAGTCTTTACGTCCACAGCCAATATGTCCACAGTTTTTACGTCCACAGTCTATGTCCCGTGCGCGGACACAATGCCCTAAAGACACTATGCCGAAGGACACGATGCCGAACGGACACGATGTCGATAGGACAGGACCGTGTCCGGCTTCTTATATGACCGCAGTCTTTATGTCCACTTAAGGGAAATTGAGAGGGGGTGACTGAAGGAAGGGGAGGGAATATGCAGCAAAAAGATGAAAATGGAGGGGAGATAGAAGGAGGGGGAGACATTGATATCAATCAACTAAGAATTTTATAACAATTACAAATACGCAGCAGGGGACTGACGATTACTCGCCGCTCGCATTGATTGCTACGAAACGCCACATGGTGGCACCACAAAGCAGCGGCGCTTAGTGGCGCCACCGTGTGGCGCGTGTGTGTAAAGAGGGTTCAGGAACGGATTACAGTAAAACTCGTTTATTACGTATTTGAGGGGACCGATTCATTGCTTCTTTATAAGCGTGATTTCGTTATATACGGGAAACATGGTTTTTGGCTTATATAACCCATATAACTCGTAGACATACAGTAAAAGCTGTGCTATCCGGCTATTTAGAACCGGCCAGCCTTAGGTACCGGCAATTACACAAATACAATTCATTTTGTATTTCTTTTTTTATGAATTTTTGTGTGAATTGTATTTGCGTAATACCACAACTTCCACTTTAAAAGTTCTTAAAATATAAGATGCATATATTACGTATTTACTCCGTATACGTCTGGGACCCCGAGTAAGCATGGCGTTTTTGTTTACGTAAGCCATTTGCATTGTCTAGATGTTTTGATGTACTTCTACAATTTCCAGTTTTATCGCTTTTTATAATTTAAAAAATTACCCATCCATTGAATATGACATCGAAATAAATACCTAAAAGCAAGGGACAGGAGAGAAAAAGAGTTGTTTTAACGTTAACACAAAAGCTGGAGATGATCAAACGAATGTAAAAAGGAGAAAGTAGAGCAGCCATAACAAAATAATTCAACATCGGATCTTCCACGTTCTACGATATCAAGGCTCATAAGGCTAAATTAATGAAATTTGTGTCATCTTCTGAAACGAATAAATCAATTAATAAACGTCATACGCTTCATAAGCCAAAAATGGAGGAACTGGATAAAATATTATATGACTGGTTTTCACAGAAATGTTCAGAAGAATTAAATAATTTCGTCCTTTTATAATAGAGTAAATAAGAAAGATATAATCCAATAAATTCAATTTTGGGAACAGGTTCGCTGTCGTACTCCCCACACTTCCCGGACGCCCTAAATTTTTCAATATTCTTTTGTTTTGCATGTAAGCGTAGCAACGTATGAAATAAGAATGGATAAATAGTACCTAGATCTAACTACGTACCTATGGAAGACTTAAAATGGAAAATGCAAACCCCATGCACAGTTATGTTTGGGGAGTACGATAGTGAACCTAAACCCAATTTTGTTTGGTTATTGCTAAATTTGCGATGTCGAAATCGAAAAACGCTCCCCTAACCGGCTATTTCTCCTAATCCTCAAGATATCCGGATAACACAGATTTTACTGTATTTGCAGTTAGTAGACTTCAATGCCGTACTTACATATATGAAAAGTGATGCCTATCAACTTCGCGGCATGTAAAATGTTCGATTTTACATACCATTTTTTAAAATTACCAATTAATATTATAATTATTATTATGGTCATTAATTTACATAAAAATTTCCAATTTTTAACATAAATTTCAAAACAAAGGGAGCGTGGAAATTCGTTTGGTAGGGGACCTCTAATAACAAGTGCGCGGTAAACGGGTGGAAACTATTCATTACTTATCGCCCCGCTTATATATGGGGCATTTTTTGCCACGGGATCAAACGTTTGTTCGTTACAGCCGAGGATTCGTAAAATATGTGTTCGTTACATCCGAGAAATTTAACCAATGCCCTTATGGAGAAGTCCAAGGGACCGAGACATTTCTTCCTTATAGCCGAGATTTCGTTTTAGGCTTGATCGTTATAAACGAGTTTTACTGTACTTGTAATATTGTGCTATATCTTATTGAAGACTTTAGAACCTTTTTTTTAATACTTCATTCTCCCTAAGCATATGCAAAAATATATCCTAAAATAATAATTAAGGTTTTATCTAGTGCGTTGAAAGTCGACGAATTTTTTCTAATATGTATTAATTTAGTAATGCTGTCATAATTTCTCTGTTGCAGTCGCAGAGCGGAATCCACCATTTGAAGGTCACCCCTGACCTCTGCATGATCTTTTCGTCGGTGCCCGTGGTCACCTAAGTAACTGGACATGGCTGTTAACAAAGGCACTCGACGAAGGAAGAGGAGAGTTTCTGAAGAGTGTTACGAAGAAGCTATTGTGTGTTATGGGAATGGATTCGAATAAAAATCGCGTTATATAGTAATTGGTGAAATACGACACTTGCTGTGTGTTCTGCAAGCTGTGGCGAGGACTGAAATCAGTGCCACACTCCCAACTCAAACGTTTGCCAGCGGAATTTCTCTCTGAATGTGTGATATGTGAACATAAAAATGTATATTACCAAAAATAAAAATTTTAACTAATCTAATCTTCTCATTGTGTAAATGATTGTCAGACAAATATGAAGAGTCGATTGCAGGTACTAAAAAGAAAAGAAGGTTCAATAAACAACAAATATAAAATCGTTCGAAAGAGAATTTATAGTAACTAAACATTTCTATTTCAAATATTAAGGCTAAGGGCATGGAAATTTAAAATTCAATTGTTACTGTAAATACAACCACCTTCTCCCACTTCGTATAATATACTTTCGCCTTACTCTTACTGTCTATTCACCTTCCTCCTTCTCCAGCTTCGTCTAATATCCTCTCGCTTTACTCTTACTGTTTAATCACATCCCGCTTTCCCCGCTTTGCCTATTGTCTTCTAGCTTTCCTTCAGTGCTTATTCATCTCCGCCTTCTCCTTTTTCGGATATTATGATAAGAGGCGAAATGGGAGAAGGTAGAAATGAATAAGTATGAGGATAACGGGAGGGTAATAGTATTAGGCCCCCGTTTTCCCCATACTGCTTATTTATCTGCCTTGTTCTCCCGCTTCGCCTATTTTTATCCGGCTTTACTCTTTCTGCGTATTCCACTTCCGTTTTCTGTCGCTGTGTTTGTTTCTCTCTCGCTTTATTCTTTGTCTATTCTCTTTCCTCTTTCCCACGCTTCGCCTATTACCCTCTCAATTAATTCTTTCTGCTTCTAGCGTTATCCCTTTACCTCTCCTCCTCTGCCCCTCCTTTTTTCTGCGCAACCTGTTGGCGCACGCTTTCCTGTGCGCCTCTTCGCGTTCATGAATCACTAGTTTTCCCTACGGTCGACAAGGTCACGCGTATGTAAAGCAAATTTTTTGAGTGCCCAATAAGGAAAGAATCCATTTCTTACTAGTCGAATTTCTTAGTGATTAGGTAACTTTTTATAAATGCGCGATATATGTATGAAAGTAATGAAGAATACCTCGCTTCGCCTACTACCCACCCTCTTTACTCCCTGTGTTTCTTCACCTCTCGCCTTCTTCCGCTTCGCCTATTATCCTCTCGCTTTACTCTTATTCTTATTTCACCTCCCGCCTTATCCCGCTGCTACTCTTATCATCTCAATTTACTCTTACTGCTGTTTCACCTACAGCTTCGTCTATTATTCTCTCCTTTTTTCACTTACTGCTTATCATCTCTTTTGTTCTATCGCTTCGCCTAATATCATCTCTCTTTAGTCTTACTGTTATTTCACGTCCCACGTTCTCCCGCTTCTACCATTATCCACTCACTCTTCTCTCTCTTATTTCACCTCCTGTCTTCTCCCGCTTCTACTATAATCCTCTCACTTTACTCTTACTGTTATTTCACCTCCTGATTCGTCTATTATCCTCTCGCTTTGCCATTACTGTTTAACCGCATCCCGCTTCTCCTATTATCCTCTCGCTTTACTCGTACGGTTATTTTACCTCCCGTGTTCTCTCGCTTCTCCTATTGTCCTCTCGCTTTAATCTTTCTGTTTATTCACTTCCCGTCTTCTACCGCTTTGCCTATTATCCTCACGCTTTACTCTTACTGCCTATTCACCTCCCGCCATCTCCTGCTTCGTCTAATATCCACACGCTTTTCTCTTACTCTCTAATCACCTCCCGTCTTCTCCCGCTTCGCCTATTATCCTCACGCTCTACTCTTACTGCCTATTCACGTCCCGCCTTCTCCCGCTTTTCCTATGATTCTCTCGATTTACTCTCTGTTTATTCACCTCCGGTCTCCTCTCGCTTCTCCTATTCTCCTCTCGCTTTACTCTTACGATTATTTCACCTCCCGCCTTCTCTCGCTTCGCCTATTATCCTCCCGGTTTACTCTTACTGTCTATTCACTTCCCGCCTTCTCCCGCTTCTACTCTTATCACCTCACTTTACTCTTACTGCTGTTTCACCTCCCGCTTCGTCTATTATTCTCTCGTTTTTCTCTTACTGCTTATCATCTCCTTTGTTCTATCGCTTCGCCTAATATCTTCTCGCTTTGCTCTTACTGCTTATTCACCTCACGCTTTCTCCCGCTTCGCCTATTATTATCCGGCTTTACTCTCTCTCCCTTTTCTTCTTTCGCGTTCTCTCGCTGTTTTTTTCCCTCTCGCTTTATACTTTGTCTATTCTCTTTCCTCTTTCCCACGCTTCGCCTATTACCCTCACGTTTTATTCTTTCTGCTTCTACCTTTATTTTTTTACCTCTCCTCCTCTGCCCCTCCTTTTTTCCCGCGCAACCTGTTGGCGCACGCTTTCCTGTGCGCCTCTTCGCGTTCATGGATCACTAGTTTTTCCTACGGTCGACAAGGTCACGCGTATGTAAAGCAAATTTTTTATGTGCCTAATAAGGAAAGAATCCATTTCTTACTAGTCGAATTTCTTAGTGATTACGTAACTTTTTGTATATGTACAGCACATGTTTGAATGTATTGAAGAAGATTTAGGGAGTCACTGAAAAATACGAGTGTTATCCGTTCACCTAAATGGATTCAGATTTAGGAAACAATCAATGTTTGTTAAATATTTTATGCGTGGTGTATAGGTTAACTTTGTCTTTACAATATTCCGGAGATTGGAGGAGCAAGAAATGAATTTAAGGTTAAAATCTTATGGCAACAATATATAATTGGTAAACTCGATAAGATAACTAAGCGTCGAAATTAACCACGTTTTTTTCAAAGGAAACGCTCCCATGTCCGTTACAACAACCATATAAATAGTCCAGCACAGTTAGAGCGATTTATATTTTTATCTATTAGTTTTAGATCTTTGTTATGTTTTTTTATAATTAGGGCATAATTTATTACGGATAAGTTCTCGGCGGTCAGCATGAGTAATATCACTTCATAAATATGGTAATGTAATAAATTACCGCCTTGTCCTTTAGTTCACCATGAAAAGCATATTTATAAAAAGCAAAGCTTTCGTCATAGTCAAGAAAGCTTCCTGTATAAAATGAATGGAAGATTGCAGCGAAGTAGAACACGTATTATTAAGCAGTGAGAATTGGCATAATAATAGAAAGCCTTTATTTGCGCGAATTTGCTAATAGGAAATAGAGATACATAGACGATTTTATCCTAAAGGTATAAAAGATCCTAGTAAGAAATTAATTGACACAAGTAAGTATTTTAACGAACAGTTTGGCGAAAGGAACACTAACCACCTTCCAGCCTGATAAACTGCAAGGTGATGTCCGGATGTAGATGCATCAGATTAACATTTTTTCTTAGTTTAAAATATATGGCGAATGTGTTTCTCTTACCTATTCCCCTCTTTTCCACTGCGCAACGTGTTGGCGCAGGTCTTCCTATGCACTTTTCCGCTCTCGTGAATCACCTGTTACCTCTCCGGCCGACAAGGTCGCGCGTAAAAGAGTCTCAGAGTAATATATTCTCAATATAGAAATAATTCGTTTCTTACTTTTAGAGTACTATGACAAAATACCTCAACTTCATAGTTCCGCCTGAGAATTTGGTATTCAAGAGAGCATAGGATGTAATGTACCTAAGTGAGATTTGCTGTGATAGAGTTACGTATTTATGTATTATCTTTAGTGTTAAATATATTGTCTATTGTTATTTCTTATGAGTCAAAGTTAGTGAATGGTGATATGCTGACTTCACGCACTGTGATGGATAACAATGGACTTATGGACGGGCACATGCATATACGTATATGGTGAACATATTCCTCGTATGTGTACTTTTTGTTTTATAGCAGTTGTATATTTTGTTTAGTTCAAGTCCAGAAGGTATTAATTTATTTAACTCTATGTCTATAATTAATATTGTTGGGAATGAATACGCAGAAATCCAAATTGCTGCTATTAAATTCATGTACATGTATGTCGGTACAATATTTGCACTAATAAAAGGTCTTTGTAAAATGTTTCCTTATTTATATTCCAGTAATAAACCAAAATAGTGTTACAATCGACTGAAGAACATGAAGTGGTTTCTCGAACGTATTACTTAACTCTACGAAGAATAATTTATAGGTCAATGATAATTACGTGTGTCTTCGCAAATTAAATGCAACAAATTAATCAAAATATGGCATTTAACTCGTTACTTGTACTTTAAATTGTCCTCTAAAGCATATGGAAAAGTCCCAGTGACATTCACAATGAAAACCTTTATAATAAAACGACATGAAATGTCCCGTTTAGCCTAGGATTCAAAGTAGACGTTTAAAAAGACCGCCGCATGTGACGTCACGTCAGCCAACAAAAGTGAAAGCGATTTTAGCCTTGAAGGGAGTCTCCGATCCCGAACCGGATGTGACGTATGGTGAATTCGACCTTGAACGGCAGTTTCGGTTTTTCCAAACTTTGAGCGAATTCTCACAATTCCGAATTTCACCTTCAACAGGCCTAAAACCTCACACCCCTCAGGTTTTCACCTCTATTCGACCTTCAACGACCCTCCTCCTCGGCAATGCCCTAAGTGCAAGCCTCGACTGCCATGGTCAATCAAACGGGATAGTTTCTGGACGTATTGAATGACACTCACAATCAGTTGATTAGTCTTATGTGGAATACGGAGTAAAAAATAAAACTTGCTACCAAGAAAGCCGCTAGCTCATTGGGTAGAGTAAGCGGCTTATATCAGAAATGGCAGGGTTCAAGTCTTACTTCCAAAGAATCATTTTTTTACCTTTTAAAAGCTCGTGCTTCATACAATTTTTTATGCGTTTACATCGCCATGCTCCTTCGAATTAAACCTTTTTTTCCATCACTTGCCAAGGAAAGTCCTAAAAGTAGCTGTAATACGATTGCGCACCACTGATAAATACAAAGCTCGGGCATACATTAAATTAAAATGAGGTTAATGTTCCTTTGACATGTTTTATTTTTCGAATATATATGTACATATTAACATACTAAATTTCACACGATCAGAAATCATTTTTGACCCTTAGTACAATCGTCTTGCGCTACAAACGCTGCGAGTGTAACAAAAGCGGCACAGAACAGATTAAATTCAACAATACATGAAGTGCACAATAAATGGCACAATAATTCTACGATGGCCGTCGCCATGGTTCCTCCGACGGCTACGACGACTAACTCGCCAGGAACATCCTTTCTTCGATTCCACTTCATCTTCGTTTGAGTGTACCCTCTCGGCTCTGCTTGTAAGGATAAAGTCGAAATACGGGGCTATCCTGTTGAGGTCCTGCGTGGCCACTGGATAGGACGGTGTCTGGACGAATCGGAATCGATTACCATCTCTGGCAGTGTTCTCAGGCGTGCGACTAAAAGAGAAACAAAAGATATTTAATAGGAATCAATAACCGAGTAATTCATGAAAAACTTTAGGGTATTTTAGGACACAAGACATATTTCAATGTATATTTGCGCTACTAATTTCTATAGTGTTACTTAACGGATAAGTGAAGAATACCATCTATAGGTTCGTTTACAGTTACATTAATACCCTGAAGACTGCCAGAATCGTTTGGCAAAGGGTGACATTGCACCAAAGGAATTCTAATTAATGCATCCAATAGCATGTCCTATCACTTTACAGTTTCATACTATTCACCTCCCGCGTCTCTCCCGCTTCGTCTGTTGCACTCCTTCTTTATCCCCTTCTCCCTATTCACCTCCCGCCTTCTCCCGCTTCGTCTATTGCCATTTCGTTTAACATTTTCTTCCTATTCAATTCCAGCGTTATACCTCTTCCTCTGTTACCCTATCGCTTTCATCTTTCTTCGTATTCATCTCCCGCGTTCCACCGCTTCGTCTATTATCCTTTCCAAAAGGGGGAGGGTGGGAGAAATACCCACTAAGAACAGGCAATACAGATGTATATCGACTGGAAATAACATAGTTCAACACGGTGTAATAAATAAGGAAACGTCTATTGAGCCGGTTAGGGGATGGTAGCATGGGGGAGAGGTTGGGAGTAATCCTTATAAAATATTGGCAATATAGGTTTCTTGTTTATTTTTTACATACATACTTTTATATTAATCTTAAAATTTTCATGATTCATTTCATTCAATTACGGGAAGCTGGTATTTTTATATAATATTTTAGCAGTACATATAACTATAAAGATTTTCGAAGCGGGTAATCCAAACACAAATATTTGTGCACTGAAACGTGAAGGAACAAGTTAGGCAACTTTACAGTGTAACAGATATTCGCGTTTCTTGCATTGGAGTATTTAGATATAATCTCTTACATTGGCAGCTCTGATTGACCAATACACATGAAATTTTTATTAACTCTACTACGATTTTTATGTATGCGTATAACAAATTTTAAGAAAATCCGTTGGATAGAAGCCGAGATCTAATTACGTCATGTAATGTTTTAATCCCATATACAGGCAGAATTTTTTGACCAATCCGTTTGATAGATTTTCTCGACGACTAATTTCTCTTTATGCACATACCGATTTTAATGAGAATCCGTTTGGTATAAGCCGAGTGAATTCGGATGGACGGACTTACCGATAACAATAGGCGCTTTTTTGCTTTTAAGCGAAACGCGCCTAAAAACTTCCAAATGTTGGGAATTTTAGATTCATGTAATTGAAGTTATAACATAAGTAGAACAGGTGTCTCATTTTATGTGGTCTTCTCACCGATCTTATTCTAATTATATCGAAGAATTTTTTTATTTTAATGATTTAAAAATGTTTTTAGTCCTTTTGAAGTGTAATTTTTTCGTTTTTGGCCCTCGTACGACTTGAGTTTGAGACCCCTGATGTAGAAGAAACAAGTTTAATTCAAGAAAGAATAGACGTTTGCGTGTAAAACGAGTATTTCAGAAAATTTAAATTGGAAAGACGTAAAAAATTATTTATTGACGAATTCGAAGATTGCTATCGAACAAATTTGGACTATTTAACGAATTGACGTAAGCCTTTCAATAAATACGCATTAGTTGACAGTATGCTGTTGGAAAAATCAATCATCTTGGGAACAAATAGAAAAATTAACAGCATTTCTAGTTATTTGTGAATCGACATTTCCGAAAATAAAACTATTCGATTCTCCATCTTAAAAACATTTATATCACAACAAATAGAAAATGATAAATTTAACTAATCAAAGTCAATCAAAATATCAAAATCTTGTAGTAATTGATTTAATTTTTTTATCGAGCTTGACGAACAAAAGAGTGAACTTTGAAAGTTTGCAGCTATTTAATTGCCCTGTCGGCTCACAACCGATGGAAAAAAATCGATATTATAAATCCCTATTTTTTAAAAATCTGTTTAACTCCATTTTTTTCCCCATAAAAAGGTAAAAATTTTGAGACACTTCTAGAATATCTAGAGCAGTGTTTCCCAACCTTTTTAGAGTCGCGGCACCCTTAAGTGACTTTTCAGAATTTGGCGGCACCCCTCCCTATCCACCATCAGTAATAATCGTGGTGAAGTTGAACTCCTAACTCCAATCTCCTTTCATTTCGAAGTGCCTTTGCGACGAAATGAAGGTCGACTTAACTCTGGTTTGCATTATTGAAAGTCGACGATGCAAAATGAGGCTAAAAATAGGAAAACAATAATTTTTGCGGCACCCTTCAGAACACATCACGGCACTCCAGGGTTCCGTGGCACCCAGGTTGGGAAAAATTGATCTAGAGACTTGAAATATGGCACGATTAGACGTTTTTGGGCAAGACCATAGGAAAAAATCCGAAGATGTGTAAACTCATAATTTCAGGGGCTTTTTTCTCACATTTTTGTCCCATACGAGGATAAAAATTATAAGGCACTTTCAGACGAGCTAAAGACTTTAAAATTCACGCGAAAATAGATTTTGGGTCAAAACAAAAGGAAAAAATTCGACATCGTTAAAATTATATTTTTTTTGGGGTTGTTTTCACCCCATTATTGAAAGTAGGCTGAAATGATTGCAGAATGAAAGCACCGCCTACTAGTATATACGTATATTTAAGTAGTAAGTTATATCAATAAGTAATAATTACTAACATTCAGGAAAAAAGGATGGTGGAATTTTCAGGAGATACTCAACTTTTTCATTATTTTTAATTTCTCCATATAAAATATTTTAAATGAAGAAATGGATTCGGAATTTAAATGAAAATAATCGTTTTAAAATCCCATTGGAAGGGAAAAGGAACTCATTGACAACTTTACAATTTGGGGAAGACTCACATTGTATTATCTCTATTTGTTCAAGAATATCAAGCCTTCGTCATTCATTATTTTGATGTAGGATGACAGGAATGAAGTTGATATCATGGTTATCCATTATTAAACTATTAGCAAATTGAAACGGTTTTGTTATTAAAAAATCAATATTGACATTACTCTTTTTTAATTATAAAATTTTTACATACCTTCCCAAAATAAATGACCTTAGAAATTTGCTAATTTATTGCATAATCTTGAACTATATGTTAATTCCAGTCAATTGACACCTATATTGCCTGTTCTTTATTAGGATTTCTCCTACCCTGCACTGATCTTCTTCTTTGCAATATCGCTGATCTTATGTTTTGATTGAAGGAAGCTGAAATAACTTCCTTCCTCTGGGTCATCTTCACTCTTTGGATAGGAAAATATGACATTATCCAACTTGTTCACATCCTTCATCTCCCAGGTCAGCCAACGGGGAGATGCAGCAGATGCCTCGCATCTGGACTCCCAAATAATTGGGGCCCAAGAAGTTCTCAATTATTCAAGTATTGAGTGCAAATTTTGCAAAAACTTTTACAAACAATCATGTGCAAACTGATTTCCAATAAATAAATACAATGTAAAAGTTATAATATTAAACAGAGGTTCCATAAATCACTCGTTATTTCTAAAAATATTAATACCGTAGGTCCCCCATTGAAATTCACATCCCTTCAGTGTTTGGCAAAACTGAAGGAATGATAACTGATGTTCATTGCATGAATGATGAACAGCATCAGCAATTTCAGTTGACAAGTCACACTGTGAAATTAATGCTTCTATCCAGATTCAACATGAAAGTTTGGTTCTCCAATTTCTACAGCAGTCTCCATTTTCTCAAACTTTTCTTCCTATATGATTGTAAATAATCAGTTCAGCTGTTCATCTAAATGAACTTCTCTGGCATGAATATTATTCAACCATCTCTTTTAAAACGTTAATATAAAACATAGTTATCTATCTAAAAAGATGAGAATTTTCAGTTAGAATAATAGAATACATATTCAAATTTCAAAAAACATTATTAAATTATTAGTTAACAACTATTTTTATTAGAGTAACAGCAATTTTAAGGCATGAAAAATTATATCATGAATACATAAACACAGGAGCATATAATTCTGTGCTTATGTATTTGTCAGAATAAATTTTAATTTTATAATTTCCACTGTGTTTAAAATTTATTGATAATGAATTTGAAACTGTGAAACCTATCGCTAAAAAGTTTCAAATATTCAGACATTATTACAGGTTTATGGGTATAAATGGTATAAATAAAACATTGGTAATTATAAATAATATCAGTAATTATAATGAAATATCAGTAATTATAAACAATATTGTGATTCAAGAATAAGAAGTCAAAAAAGTACTTGCCTCGATATCTCTAACAGCCTCCATTAGAATCAATTTTCAGTGAATTACCACTGAAGATGGCTGCTTAGTAGCCAAAATGCGCATCTGGTTTCATTATAACCTTGTTGTGACCCATGGAGATACCTGTGACAGGTATTTTTTAAAAGCTTGTCCTTCAATTTTTTTCAGCCATAAGATGAGCCTGTTGAACAATATCAGGAGCTGTATGAAAAAACTCCAACCTCGATTGATAATTATAAAATATTTTTAACTTTATTCTTTTAATCAATTAATTAATTAATTAAAGAAGAAAGTAATGTAGCAAAGTTAAGGTGATCAGATGTCCCTTTTTGAAGATTTTATTATCTTTAAAACAAATGTCATTTAGATTTTGAAAATCTGATCACTTCACATAATGTAATAATAACTAGGGGCCTATTTTATGTTGTCTTATTAAATTTTCAAAACTTCTTTATATACAATATTATTTGTGACAGACGCTCCTTGCTTGGAATCTGGTATTATCTGAATTTTTAAAGAATGTTTATTTACCGAGGCATAAAGTAACTTCTAGTGATTTTCAATCGCTATATTAGGGGGAACTACCTGTACTATACATACACGCTCTCTACCGGAAGCTTAGAGAACGAACTCCACATGGCAAAAAGTGTCACCTCACCTTGTCTAATAATATAAAGGATGGGTTATTAATAATGATAAACACAACTTCCACTCTTTTTTAAATTTATTGATAATGAACGGTGAAACCAGTCACTGAAGAGTTTAAAATATTCAGACAATATTAAGATAAACTTTATCACCTTGGCATGGATTTCCAGAGATTGAAAAATTATTTAGTTAACCCTTTTACTGCATCATTAGATTTCAGGAGTGTCCTAAAATGTACAAGTTTTAAATGAAAAAATGAAAGTGACATGGCAGTAGGTACTAGGCACTCAGATTGAAGAATGCCATGATACAATTCAGTGAAAGGAAACATTTTCCTACCACCATGGTTTTTTGCGATTTATGAGGTTAAGGAAAATAAAATGTCTCATTTTTGCTGTTTATGCAGCAAAAGGGATAAGTGAGACTTATGATATCAAATGAAAATTTTAATGCACATGAACTAAGCTACATAATTCAACAATTGTTTATTCAAAATTGGTGACATGTATTTGTACAATGTATCTCCACCCCTTAAATTAACCAGATGCTCAACATAATTTACTTTGTTATTAATGTATTTTCAATTCTACCTCCTTTTAATTTTAGAATCACAGTTTTGCCACAGAATATTTTTGTCTTAATGTCTTTAATCAAAATCAATTATTGGTATTTTCATTATATAAAAAATATTATTAATATTTTGTAGCATAAATTTAAAATGGATTTTACCACAATGAAAATTAAAACCTACTCAGTATATTGAAGAAATTGTATCAAATTAATTGTCAGTAAAATGTATGAAGTTATTTTTACATTGACACGTTGCTTCACTGCCAATAGAATGCTTTATCATTAATTTCTACTGTATTAAATTTTGTCTCTGTTTTTGTAATCACTCTATATCCTATTAACAACTTTCACTGCTTTTATCTGTAGTACTATGGGGCTCAGCCGCTACAGCCCATAAGCAGATATGGATATATGCAACATCACTGTGTTAGTTCCGATTTCAGCCACAGACCCTCTCTGCTAACGCCACTGTCGCAGCATCAAGGTCAAGTTACACATGATACACTACATTTTTATAATATAGAGAGATACAATACTTGTACATTATTGTAAAAACGTTCATTATTAAGCACACATTTTGTAATAATAATTTTTTTGCTTACAAAATAATCTCTTTTGTTTACCCTTGTTTATAAATCACCTGGTTTTCATTGACTTTCGATCACCCTATATTTGCTACAGATTTCACATTCAATTAACTTTTACTAAAGAATTAAATAATATGGCTCTGTTATAAACAGAATAATTTCAATGTGAAATTTAAAACTTAATAACATATCAAGAAACTCTTTCAAGCTGCCAACTGATTTTACACTTACGTTAATTTCAAATTATTTAGATCATTTGAATGCAAATATTAACTGTAACAGCACAGTATTCATATTCTGATAATGTCATAATGAAAGGCATCTAAATGATCATTTGAAATATAAATGATAAAAAAAAATTATAATTCAGAGAAAGATTAGCCAGGGATATGATGTATCTACCGGAAACCAAGTAAGAATTTATTCACTCATTCATTAATTATTGATATAGACATTTAAAGGCAAAACAATAAAATATATCTGCATATTTTAAAAACTGCAATTCAGCTGGTGAGAATAGCAAGGAAGCTGAAACAAAGCAAAATGAATTCGAAAAAGGGCTACATTTGGTTTAGCATTTAGATGCATGTATGTCTAATTAAAAATGTGTTATTGTCTATAGTTATAATTTTATTTAATATGTAATCAGTAAATTTTGGCTTAGAAACTCATCCACTAGTTTACGAAAGTAAAGATTTCATTCTTCACAAAATTAAATCTGCAATATTTTTCTTATTTTGTAGGTTCAATGTCATTACATATAGAAGACATAATAATTTAATGAAACTCACTACAAATGTGTATCACTATGATATGTAGTTATGTATTTTGGGCTAATCAGCATCTTGAACTAGTATAGCCACCCTTCCACATCAGACACAGACGGAAGGAAGGAAACCTGGTTCTGACATTAGTCTACTCTTCATGAAGAGCACAAAGGGGGAATACTTCTTAAAACGTCCCTTCCAAAGGACTGAGCTCTGATTTGCATGGGCTCCTCAAACCACACAAGTAGTGGATGGGGAGATCCCAGGTTGGTATATTGACCTCTACCAGATTTGAACCCAGGACCAACGCATGGAAGGCCAATGCTCTAGCAACTCTATTACCATAAGCCCCCTCTCACAAGGAGATGCAATACATTATTGAGGATTCAGAAGAAGAAACTGGCTTTTTCTGATTTTTAATGATATAAAGAGAACCACTTTGTTTTTACTCATGGGATAGCGTTCGACCATGGATCATAAAAAAATTATCTCTTTTTGATGAAAATTTTACACCTGATTATTAAGCAGATGACTTTCATCACAGGTGTTGTGCCCTTAACCCTTTCAATGCTGAGTTTTTTCGTAAGGTCAGCACTGAGCTGAATTTTTTAGTAATATTTGCCATTTTGCAAATCATTTTCTTAAATGATAAGAAAATTTGAACTTCCACTGGCTAGAATTAATGTAGAAAAAACCAAGAAACTCCAGCAAGTATACTTACTGGCTCCGGAGTTTTTTTCTACATTCTCTTAAAGTCAGGAATTTTTGCTACTTTCTGAAAAAGCACACTAATATGATGAAAAACTAATTCACTGAGGTGATACCAGACTAATGACAAACCATTTCGTCAATAGCACTGAAAGGGTTAATGAATAGGTTTCATAGTGTATCTTAAAACTTCAACAGTCACCTGAAAGAAGGTTATGTGAAACATAAGTAAGGAACCATGGGAACAAAAATATTTTCTTTGGAAAAAATAGTATAAAAAAGATTTTCCATTTATTAAATTTTCTTACTTTTACTTACAGACAGAATTCATGACTACAGTAATGCAGTGTGTGTATTAATTATGTGCAATGTATGATTACAGGATACACAAATGTTATTGGTTTTCTTAAATAGAAGCTATGAAAATCGTCAATATGTAGAAATAGGTAGAATAAAATTAAACATTTTAGGCAAACAAATTTTAAAAATTCAATTGAGAGGAGAAATCTTCACTTGACAAGGAATTGACTCCGGTTCCTTCACTTGCTATACTGATCACCTAAATTAACATCAACTAATTGATCACTCTTGCCCCTAATTAAAAAATATTTATCGTTAGTGCTATTGCAACAAACAAAACGTAGCTCGCTGAAAGAACATGGCAAAATAAAAAAAGTTAGTGAGCTTTCAACAACTGTATATATTGGTAACGCTAGACTGCCTAAACTATGAAGTCGGTGATTTCATAAGCTGCATAATTTGATAAACAATGACGTGAATAAATTTAAAATACTAGCGTGTTCAAGCTATCAATGAAGAAACTATTATAATAAATCCTCTTTATTTAGTATTTATTTGGCAAAGTTAAGTAAGTCGAACTGTGGATTAAACAATTACCTTTAGGCAGATGTTCGTCAATATTAAGGTCGACGTGCGTTGAATTATTTTCCCGCGAATGATTCATGCCTTTCCATGGAATTTATTGCACTTGATGAAATATTTGGATTTACTACCCTCTCAATCACCGTGTCGTCTATTATTAATCATCACATTAGGCACAATTACAATTCAACTATACGATATAGAAAATCTGAAGTAGTCCCCTTCACTGATTTTCTTTAAACAAAATGATTTTCGTTGGATATCCCACATAACTCACAACACTGTACGACATTGACGAAAACTTAACAGGTCTGGGCGACTCTACTGTCGATAAAACTTCAATCTGGCAACACGAAAGTTTTTATCGAGACCGAGCAAACGAGACTCCCGCAAATCTTTGTGGGACGCGCTAAATTTATACTGTCAAAGCTCGCGTAATGTAGTTGCAGTGCTCATAAAAAGAAAAACTTCGAGCGAATCTATTTCTCCCAGAAAAATTGACGTATAAATTTGAATTGCATACATTTGGACAAATATGTTTTCAACATTCTCTGAGAAAACAAACTTGCGTAAATTTATGCACACTCGTACATTAAACATCTATCACCATAAAGTACGCATACAAATATAATAGATATTCGGTATAAAATTAATCTCTATGTTAGTCTTTCGGTCGCAAAATCTTTTCAGAAATTCGTCAAAAAAAAGTAAGATTCTTTCTCATCAGTCCTATAATGAGTCACTGATAACAAAGATAATCGCGGGGTCCGGTGCAAAGCGTCCGATTAAAAATTTTTTAATAGTAAGTTTTGTTAAACGAAGCAGCTTTTTCTCTCAACGTGACATTGTTCGATATTTTTCCGATTTTTTAATGCATGTATTTCACATGTAAAATAAATATTTTTCCGAAATGCCGATCTAGGTGCACGTCAACTATTTCTAATATCTGTGAATGAATTTTAATTCTATTTTTCGAGATACATATATTTTAATACATTTTATTTTATAAACGCGTTTATGCGTTCGATCTCTCTGTCCGTCTGTGCAACCGATTAAATTAAAATAGCAAGTAAGCGGTAAGAGATAGAAGGTTGACATTTGCAGGGTGTATCTCATCTAAGATGCCATTTATTGGGCCGGGCTCACACGATGCAAGTTCACGCACGAGTTGGCCTCATGCGACCCCCGAGAGCATTTTATGCGGCCCGCGAAGCCATGTTCAATAAGTGATCGGTATAATTTAACACAGTCAATTCCATATTTTGTCAGTTATATTATAGTCTCAAAACCTTTTCTGGTGGTTTTAACGCTGTTAAACTAATTAGAATTGATTTTCACAAATATGAGACCACAGAATCTCTAGGTAACTTCTGAATTAAACGCCCAGCTGGCCCGCCGAAGTTCTCGTGATTTTCAATGCGGCCCTCCGAAGCATTCACAACAACGAATGTGGCCCGCCATATAGAAAAAATGCCGACAAACATCAAGGGTGGCAAACAATGAGGATTTGTTGAATATTTTTTTAACATCTTCTGATCCAATTATTTCCTCTTTGAGGCCGCTACCGCCAAAGAAGGGTGGTAGGCTTACTGCATAGATGCTGGCTCTCCTCACAGATGTAGATATCGAAAATGAATCAGATGACGAAAATGGTGTCTAATGAAAAATGTGTTCTCATTTATTTATCACGCTTTGTTTGAATATTACATTTAATAAGAAGAATTTCTCATGCATTGTAATTTTCAAGCTCTAAATTTTTGTAATAACACTACGGCAATAAAGAAAAAATAAAAAATATTATTACTTCCATCTCGGACAGCCACCTACAGCCACCCTCTCATAAGATTAGTGCATGGAATCTAATGAAAATGAAAACACTCCCTACAGATTACGGCAACCAGCAATACACGCTCATTGCACCTTTGCTAAAACATCGCAGAAATGTTTGTACAGAATAAATTTCTTCATAACCGTCTGTTGGAACTTGAACTACAGCACTGGGGACTGGGTTTAGGTTTTGTCCACGTTTACTGGTATTTGGTCCCACTGCGTGACGTCTCGTGCGTGCTCTCGACTAGCACAGAAAATTTTTAAGCAGGTTTAAAAGTGATTCGAGCGCGTGCGTGGACTGGTGAAGTGTTCAGACGGTTCGAGTGCCCATTCGAGAGCTCGCACTAGTCATTTCTCGTGCGTGAACTCGCATCTTGTGAACCCGGCCTTACGCTATCAAAGAATATTTTTGAAGAAATTGGTGGGTGGCAGGGGTGCCTTTAAAAATTTTCAAATTAAGATTCTGAGCAAATGGCTATTTGTGTGACTATTAAAACCATCTAAAAAATGTTTCAGAAAAAAAAGCGGTGGGTGACAGGGGGTGCCTTCAAAATTTTCAAATTAAGATTCTGAGCAAATGGGTTTAGATAAAAAAACTAATTATTGGACAAACTACTTTATGTCATATAATTATATCGCTAAGTTTATAAAGAATTTTAAGCTTGCAATTATAAATAACCCTCCATAAATAAAACGCGCTTTTTAGTATTGCGTCAGCAAATGAAGCTCTTATTTTTTTAGGTAAATTATGAGTAAATTAAATATATTCCGAAACAAAGTAATCTAGTTATGAAATTACGTATAACTTTTGAAAGTTACTATGATATTATTAAATATAATGTTGCTAATTCACTTTTTCAGAACAAAATAAACTGTTAATGCTGTTTAAAGAAAAGTATAATTAAGCATCTGACTGATTTATAACAGTATGTCAACATCCGAGAGAGAATAATTAACCCTTGTGACTTTTTCCTATCTAAAATTGTAAATTTTTTCCGTCCACGACTGTATCTCCCATGTGCGTGCGCCTTTCAAGATGTACAGCTTATGAAGAATGAAAACAATTAATACTGAATTCGCAATCCTTCCGTCCGTATCCGATCTCCTAATTCGTTCTTTAGCCATAAACTTCCCCTTTTGGAGGGCTTTCCTATTAATAACCGAGATTAATCGAGAAATCGACCATAAAAAGACCAGTCCGCGAGATTACGTAACCGTTGGAAATATTCATTGTTTCAAATTCGTTTTAATCATTGAACTCATAGATTTTTCCATTCCCAATTAATATCTTTCTGTATTTTAGAATAAACGATCGAATCATTTGTAGCTATCTTGGGCCACCATTGCGAAATAAGAAAAAATGTAGTTTGTATTATAATCTCCAAATTCTATTGTTAATCTGAAGTCCTAGAATTTGTCGCACAAGTAGTAAGGCTTGCCTTTACTTACGAGAACATTCTTGAACGCACGGGGAAATTTACCGGCGGCCAAATTAGGGTTTATGAATAGGACGTTCCACTTGATATTCACTTTCACTTTCTCTGCGCATGTCCTCTTACTTATCCAACAGCTACGAAATAAATCGTTCCTGATAGCAGTGCCACACTTAGGTGGCGATTTTAAGAACCACGACGAAGCTATTCAAGATAGCGGAATGTTTGAAAGGTTTCAGTTAGACAAGTTCATCTGCGTAAATAAGATAACAATGAGTACTGTGAATGCGACAAATTGTCTCAAGTGCAACATTGGATTTTAAACACAGCTCAAACGCGACCGATGTAGTGAGACACGACGTGGTCACTTTAGAAGCTAGAATTCTTCGATCAAGGAATCTCGTCTGTAATGTTCGTTGTAATTATGCTTGGATTAAGCTTTTAAAAAACGTCCTATTTTGGGTAAATGGTTGAAAATTGCACGCATTTTCGCGACTTACCACAATTTCGGCTTCATATCGACACTATTGCACGAATTTCTAATAACGTGTTTAAAATTAGGATGCCAGCCGATGCAAGTTTCTGAAACGACTCCGGTGTGATTCTAAATTCCATCACGCGTTTGGGAGTTATAATTTACTACATAGCTTTCGTTCCCGAAATTTTTCAGTAAATTTTTGGATAACGTTGATTACATGTTCCTGAAATCCTATGACCGTGCCTAAACGAGGACGAAAAATCCTCACTTTTTAAAAACATTTTTAGTACAAAAACATTTTCATCATTTTTCTATTACCTTTTCGTGGAGAAGAAATCCACAAACCCCTTGCAAAAAAAAGGCCGCTCGAAGAAAATGTAATATAATGTAAAATATTAATTTTCTCGATCTGTGCACGTTCCTCGAATCTGGATTTGAGTTACATTTTCGGAGAATCTCATGTAAAATTCACTCATGGCTACACAAAAGGGACGTTCCATCTCATTTAAGCGGCAGAACTCGATTCACTCGCTCCAGATAAGATAAGCGTTGCGTTCTCTCCCTCCCTCTTTCTCTCTCTCTCTCCATCTCAGTTTTACCGCATTCCATGTTCCGCAGAGATGTCTCCTCTAGCTCTGCCTCTTTAAGAACGAACCAAAAAAATAAATAAATAAATAAATAGCAAAACAACCGGCGTGTATTCGCCACCCAGAGGAGATACTATAACAGCAGTAGTAAAAAAACAAGGCCCAGAATCATCGATCCTGAGATTCCACCGTTCTCCGGGGCTAGAGGCGGTAGCAGCGTGCTCCGAACGAAAAACTTTTTCATATACTACATGTGTTTCTGGTTTAGTTACACAATGTCCTGACTGAAAGGAACTCCGAAGAAGCCAGAAAAAAGAACAAAACACGAAATGTTCTCCTCGCAGGTAAATAGTATACGTACATATACTGATAAACTCATGTGAAAATCGAGATTGGTGAATAGTTGTACCGTATATAAATTTCAAATGGTGAATTCACGTAGGCACTAAAGCGTTATTATCGGACGAAGATTGTCGCATGACGTCAGAGGACTAGGAGGAAGCCATGGACGGGACCAGGCTTCATCCAAGGGGGAGGGGGGGTAATTTAGGAGTGGAAAAAATAAATTAATTAAAAAATGTTTTTTAAAAATAACTTTTCTATTATGCACTAACAAGAATAAAATAAATTTTGATTTACTACAATTGTGAGTTCTGTTGGTACGGAAATGCAAAATTCGCGACAGTTTCAGTAGAATAAGTTTCTTCTTATACAGCAATGCTGATTTGCTAAAGTTTATTAAGAACGTTTGTAAAAGTTATATGGCACTTCACATTACACTTTCAATTATCTTGCTTAATTATACATAAGTGGACGTGTAGTGAGTTCGACTTTCCACTGAATTGTAAGTACCCCTTTGGGGGTATAAACTTAAAGTGAAATAAAAATACTTTCAGCATATATTATAGATATAAGATATCGAGTGTGGTTAACATAAAAGTTATTTAACAAAGTATTTGAAACTATCTTATTTAATATGTATTTTAATCAGAAAAAGGAAATGTAGAACTTAAAGCAAAAAGCGAATACATACAGCCTAGCGAGTGAAGCGAGGAAAGAACTTAAATTATGAACTGCTCAGCACGAAGGACGAGATTTAAAGGGTAATTTTTCGAGTGTTCAGAAATTCTAGGGAGGGGGGTAATTACCCCCTTTACCCCCTCCCCCTTGAATCCGTCCATGGAGGAAGCTGGGCGGTAACTGAGGATAAAACTCGACTCGCTGTACTCTAAGAAGTTTTTAATAAAGAAATTCGCCTTATATAGTATTGTTTATGACATCACGCTCTATAACTGAGTTTATTTTAATCAAAATCATTTGAACCATTTTTGAATAAATCGACATTTTGTGAAAATCGACAAGAATAAATTAACCTTTATTGTTGCGCTCTTTCGTTTATATCTTTAGAGGTTCTATTCTGGATGATTGTAATCCTAAATATGAGATATCGTTATATTTCGTTTCGATCGTTTAGTTCCAAGAGCCGCGCATAGACAGACAGACGGCATGGCGAAAACTACTTTTGTCTGGATCCGTAAAAATAAAATCAGGACAAATTAAAAAGTCTCCGTCGCGAGAGAGTAGACGGGAGAAGAAAAGGTCAAAGTTCCTTTGGAAAAAAAAAGATAATCTCATTGACAGTGATCACGTTCGTCTCGAAGGCTCAACTCGTTTCGCATGAGCATGTGATGACCGCGTTGGTCCGAACGTGTTAAGAGTGTATCGGTGATCAAGGTCGAAGTTTAGGCGCAGGTATTTTTTTCTACGTCACTCTCTATCTCTCTCTCTCCATACGCTTATAATGATGCCGATGGTTCAGTTTCGATGGTTCAGTTTATCTCCACGAGTACAGCATAACCCAGAAAAGAGGAGAGGAGGAAGTTGCGTTGCGCGTCACGCTTTTTTAACGACGTCACGCCCTCTGAGGAGTCATCCCATACATGATTTTTGTTCCTTTACGGTGTTTTGTTTTCTTATATATACACACACACACATTCAAAGAGAATTGGCCATTGAACCTCTAGACATTTTTTTGAAAGCTTCTTGTTGACGAATGCGTTTGCAACATGCCACGTGCGTGGATGCTGCTTTCAAGCGCAGTTAAATTTTTTCCTTGTTGGAGTAGGGTGATTTACCGATCCCGATGCTAAGGATCGCGGGTTCGAATTTTGCCGAGACCATGGATCGTTGGAGTTCGTCTTTATTATCCTTTTAAAGCTCGCCGTAAAAATTGCCATAAACTACTGTTTGCGAGCAAGCTAAAATACCTATGTACATGCATGTCAATTCAATGTAAAAGTATTATCAGAGCCCTTGGATTCACTACAACTAATATAGAATAGAAAAACCTCCTTATAGCCATAAAAATGGCAAAAAATGAAGTACTCGCATATACGACTGTTTAGCAGCGACGTAACTAGTCTCCCAACACTGGGGGGGGGGGGGGGGGGGGGGGGGGGGGGAGGGTCAGCCTAAAAGCTAAAAATATTTGGCGGGGCACACCAAAATTTGAAAGTTAATACAAGTAGACCAAAGGATAGCGTTATTCGCTTCGCACTTTTGTTTAGGCAACGAAATTATCGCTGTAGCAACGTCAATATTTATACATAGGGACGTAAATATATAATGATAATTATACAAGGAAACTGCGTGTGGGAAGCGTTTATAAAGATTGACCAAATAATTGCCGTCGGCCATTGCTATTTACACATACTGCACAATCGGTCGATGGAATTCAGCGAATGGTAAGGGGGACCAAGGGGGGGCCTAGGACTTTTAAGAGGGGGCCAGGTCTCCCGCCTTAGCTACGTCCCTGCTGTTTAGGGGAGATCACTCCGCGCCAGGGACCCTTTGTTCATACAAGCACGTAACACGAAAGCAAAAAACCACAAAATGTATGCACTTCCTTTTTTTTTAAATAAAAACCTAGATACGTATTTCTGAATCGATGATTCCATATTAAGTAGACCGGTCATAAAGACTCTATTACCAAACCGCTGAGAATTTTCATTTAAATGTGTGCCAAAAAAGTAAAAAAATTGAATTACTTTTCAATTTCAGTCATTATAAAGCTGGCTTACAGAAGAAATGATCAAGTAGAGAAACGTTTTAGATTTTTTAATATTTATTATACTGGCATAAATAAATCGCTACATAGTTGGAAATTTAGTGAACTTGCCTTTTATGTTATACTAAAAGAGTACGTATTGATATTCAGTAGAACCTTCGCGGATTAAGGTGATTTTATCACTACAATTTTAAGGTGCGTATTGTATATGGCGATGAGGCAATTTTGACGTTTCATTCGCGAAAACCTAGGGGCATAGGTATTATATTCAATCGGAAAATTACGGCATTTTTGTAATTTTATAATCTAGTACTGAACATTATTTTAATAACCTCGCTGTTACATTCGTAAAAATAAGTTCACTCGAGACAGAGGGTGAATAAACAAGTTCTCCTTGCTTACTTAATGATTCGAAGTACGTTTTTTCACATGAGCGGCCGTTCTATTATTATGTATTTCTGCCCACCCAACGATACGAAGAAAAGAAAAACTCGTTTATTTTCACCGCCTCCTCCGTGTACTCTTTTGTATCCGGATGATATCGTGATCGTATTCAAAATATACGTCACTCCAAGATTAATAATTCCTTTTATACGGTTTGCGAGATTGGTAAGTGTTATTTTCGACTGAAAATATCTCTCTGATTTTTTCTTTTTTTAGTATACATACGTCGCTCGATCTCAATCGCTTCGCTGTGTCGAATTCGCGATATTTTTTATAGCGTTGGTGGAAACGAAAATATACGAAAATCTCGCTGCAGGTTCGAAATATTATAGATTGGATCCTGTTTCAGCTAGGTTTAGACACCGTTGTCTCATCTTTAGCTTAACCTATAACATCGATAAAAACGTATAATTTCAACGTAAATATGTCATATCATATTATATTATTATTACAGAAAACAAGGATAAAAACTTAATTTGTTTTTATTGTGTGGACAAATTTCTCCTCGACTGAAGACAGCAGAATAACAAATTCCGCTGTTTTTTTGAGATCCATTATGTGCAGGAAAGGAGCGAAAAATTCCTGCAATGTTTTGTAGCGGAGTTATAATAACGTCAAAGTAGGTAGAATTCAGTTTACGCAGTCATTTAAAATGAACACTGCAATACGTGCATGTTACAACTAATGAAACTGACCTATGGCGACATTATAAGAGTGGGTTATGTAAATAGCATTGAATACATCACTATTCAAGTTCTCCCCAAGAATATTTTATCGGTGTTTATTAAGAAACGTTTATGTAAGAGGACATTAATCTGAAGTGAAACCTGGTTAAAATAAACTACCCAAACAAATAGTCAAATTCACTATAGAAATATGGAGCTAGTCTTATGATTAAAAACAAATTGATGAATACGCACTTAAGTATAAAATAATTGAAAAATCGAGTACTTTATCTGAGGTACACATCTCCAATAGCATCATGATAAACCGAATGCATATTTCGGCTACAATATACCTTTCTGAGAAACTACTTTCGATGAATGGCCACTGAAGACGGCTACATTGCAACCTAAATGCGCATCAGGTTTATCATAACCTTGTTATGGCTGTTGGAGATAACTCAGACAAGTACTTTTTTCAATTTTTCACACTTAAATGCTTATACTTGAATCAAGGTCTTCAAGTTTATTTTGTTGGAGTTACTGCGCAGTAATTATGGGCTCAAAAATACGTTCTATTTTATTTGATGTTTTGTTTTAAAGACCTCCATGATCAGCTCATCACGATCTTAATGCAAAGGTCGTATAAACAATAACAAACACGAACATGTACGACTATCCCAGAGGCACGTTAGTCAACGGATTATTCAGAAAGGACTCATATATAAACTTATTTGCATTTTTTCATGCATATAAATTTATATAGAATTAAGTTCCTCAAGAATTGCCGCGTAATATCTACTAACCATTCCTCTACTAAAGCCGAAAAACTCCTAAGGACTTTATTAAACACAAGATTGAACAGTAATAAAAATCTGATGTCCAGCACGTGACTTTCTCCATACAAAACAATGAATTTGGTTGCTGCTGATATCAGCGTCCTCAAGAGTAATTATCGGCGATTACACTTGTGAATGATTTTTA